>JAVLUX010000022.1:26462500-26805000 GCA_032164185.1 Moxostoma hubbsi
TATAGGCGTTTGTGACTGACAACTTTTAAAATACATCACTTATCTATGATACTGTAAACACTACATTAATCTGATTTTTTTAAAAAAAAGTTAATTAAAGGGTGACATGATTACAGAAATGAAAAGATGAAAATATATATATATATCATGTATGAAACAATAACATTAAAATCAGTTCATGTGTAGGGCTTAAATTTCCCTTAATGCCGACGGAGAGAGTTACTGTACTGTTGCGCATAAAACATTATGTTCCACACATTAGTGGGGGTAAAGCAGTGGTTTGGTACAGGGGCCACACTGGCTTTAAAGGAATATTTAAAACAAAAATTTAAATTCTCTCATTATTTAGTCCCCCTTATGCCGTCCCGGATGTGCATTACTTTCTCTTTTTTACTCTTTCTTCAGCAGAAAAAAAATTAAGATTTTTAGAAGAATATCAACTCAACTCTTTTGGGTTGTGAATGGGTGCCAAAATTGTTAAGCTTCAAAAATCACATAAATCAGCATAAAAGTAGCCTAATCCATGTGACTACAGTGGTTAAATTAATGTCTTCAGAAGAGATATGAAATGCTAGGTGAGAAACAGATCAATATTTAAGTAATTTTTTACTATAAAAAAATTATCCTCCCTGCTCTTTCACATTCTTCTTCTTTTGTTTTTGGTGTTTCACATTATTCATGCATATCGCCATCTACTGGGCAGGGTGAAGAATTTCTAGCATAAATTTACTTAAATATTGATTTTTTTCTCATCCATACCTATCATATCACTTCTGACGACATGGATTTAACCACTGGAGTCATATGGATTAATTTTATGCTGCATTAATGAGCTTTTTGGAGTGTCAAAATTTTGGCATCCATTCAATTGTATCGTATGGGCCTACAGAGCTGAAATATTCTTTTAAAAATCTTTATTTGTGTTCTTCTGAAGAATGAAAGTCATAGGGTAGAATGATGATAGAATTTTCATTTTTGTCTGAATTATTTCTTGAAGTAGCACATGGAGTGCCACATTGTCCTCCTTTTGAGATACAATGTTCCAAATTGATTTAGTTCTTGTATCTTTTAAGACCAGCAATAGTCGTGTTCTCATTCTGATGCATGATGCACAATTTTCTGAAGTTTGTGATTGGTGGAATTTTCAAACTGAATTGTTGCTCTGCAAAGGTTGATGCTTTTCTATCAGGCATTACAAAAAACATGATAAAGGCTAAGGATAATTATAAATAATTTTATCATCTCTACTTTCCTGGTAATTTATTATACAAATTAACACACTCTACATCAGGGGTTGGTATTATAAAAAAAAAAAACTAACAATATTATTAAAAAATATCACTTTGCTATTCCATTACATTAATACTTTTAAAGCTGCTCAAGTTATTCAGCCGAAAGTAGTGACTTGTTTTTTCATTTCCTTGTTGTTTGATTAATATGCTTTATATGACAGCCTACAAGACAGTGCTCAGTTCGGTTATATGTACACTTCAAGTCCAACATTTTTATGCAAATAGGCTTTTTGTCACAGTGTTTACGCTCGCTTTAGACCAAACCATCTGCGTTTACATTAATGCCTCATCAAGATGGGCATTGGCAGAATTATAAAGTGTATTTGATCGCTCAAACATTAGCAGCCCGCCTGTCAATCAAACAGCACGCAGCTACAGAATTCAGGAAATAAAAAGTAAATCTTTTATATTTTATCTAGATCAACCAATCAGTGGTTGTCTAGCTATCGCGATAGATGAAATGAACACCCATGTTCTGGATTTAGACATAGAAAATTACTCAAAAGTTTATAATCGATATCGATCTCTATTTTTTATTTTTCAGATAAACTTTCTTTTTTATCGCCCAGCCCTATTGATAACATTGCATTAATCTCTAACATCAACCCAATATTCCCAGTGATAGATCGATAAATTACAGGCTACATTATAGACACTCAGAATCAAGTAAGGCAGAAATATGAAATTTACCTAGATATGTTTCTTCAAATTAGAGGCAGGATTAATGCTGATATCTGACTTGAGCAAATTAAACTCATATGACATGGTGGTGAACTGTGCTTGAGGCATCCTCCACTGTTGGCACCAGATCTACAGCTGCTGTTCAAGTGTGTGATTTCATTTGATGGGTTTCACACTCTCCCTAGCCAATCACACTGATGGATAAAAATAAAATCTGGACAGGGAAGTAGTGACTACAGACTGTGGGAAAATAGCACAGTAAAAGTACAGTTACAGCACTTAAAACATACTCAAGTAAAAGTAAAACATTTTTAAACTACTTAAAAAAGTACAACTCCTGGGAAAAACTACTTAATTGCAGTAATGTGAGTATTTGTAATTCATTACTTTACAACCCTGCTTGTCAGTCAATCATTGTTTTGAGAAATGAAGGATATACAATGCTTGAAATTGCCAAAAAACTGAAGATTTCATACAAAGATGTACACTACAGTCCTCAAAGAAAATGGACAACTGGAGCTTCAGAGCTGTGTGTTTAAAGAAGTGTTCCGCTGAAAAGTGAGTAAAAGGAACAATATAGAAATATTATTTGAATGAAGTACGCTGTCTCCCGCGTCCTCATTCCCTGGAACCTAGGGATTTGTTACAGTGGTACCCAGAAAGGAGGAAGATCACCAACATGGAATCCTAGCCGAGATTGTCAGAACCCTTGCAGGCATCCACCAGATGCAACATCAGGCCCTCCTTGAACTGCAGTCAGAGCAGGAACAATGGTTCCAGACCATGATGCAAGCCCAGGCAGAGGACCGACAGGTTATCCAGAGCTTGCTGTCACAGGGTAGTACTCCAGCAGGGACTCCGACCCTGCCTACTGTGCCTCAGATAACGCTGGTGAAGATGGGAACACAGGGCGACCCCGAAGCCTTCATAGTGCTTTTCGAGCATGCTGCGGAGGTGTCGGGGTGGTCCCGAGCGCAGTGGGCGGTCCATCTGTTGCCGTTGTCAGGGGAGGCTCAGCTTATGGCACAACAGCTACCTGCCATCCTGCAATGGGTCAACCAAAACCCCGAACAATATGTCAGTGCTTTCGGGCACTTACATTTGATGAGTTCAGCTACTCGTTTTCCTTTGCTCAACAGCTCCGTGATGCCTGTCAGAGGTAGTTGATGGCTGAGGACTGTGGTGCCAGTTACCTGGTGGTGCTGGAGCATTTCGTCAACTGTCTGCCAAAGGGAATTGCCGAGTGGGTTCAGTGCCAACATCCGGCGTCACAAGAAGAGGTCGTCCAGCTGGCAGAGGACCACTTGGCGATGTATCTGGGAGACGACAAATACTTTTCTCTCTCTCTTCCACTTCCCCATACCATACTGTTCCTATCCCTACCCCCCGGGTGATGGGGGGTCCTTTTCCCGAAACCGGGGGGTTTCTATTGCTCCGAAGCCCTCTGTTTCTGTTCCCCCACCAGGTTGGTAAATCCGGGGCCGCAGGTGTGGCAGTAAGGTCTGGGCCGGTGTGCTGTCGCTGCAGGGAACTGGGACACATCCAGGATCAATGCTCAGCGATGGATGTGGGGCCGTGGGTCTGGGTTCCTGGTGCATCATCAGCTGCCCCTGATCGAGCAGAGACGTAAAGTATACCAGTTAGTATTCAAGGGGATACATACCGAGCCTTGGTGGATTTGGGTTGCAATCAGACTTCAATTAAATAAAACTTGGTTCAAGGTGAGGCTCTGGGTATAGCATGCCAGGGGAAGGTGAGGTGTGTGCATGGGATATACAGTACATGTATACCCTTTAGTGCCTGTTATTGTTCAATTCCAGGACAAAAACATAGAATAGAGGGGGCGGACCTCACTCTCCACAGATCGGCGCTTGATCACACGCCCACCTCCACTATATACACTACCGGTCAAAAGTTTAGGGTCACTTACTCATTCTTCATTATTATTATTTTTCACATTTAAGGATTATAGTAAAGTCATCAATACAATGGAAGAACAGAAATTGAACTATATGAATTGTGTTATATTTGTGTTAATAAAATAAATCAAAACTATGTTATATTTTAGCATCTTCAAAGTAGCCAGCCTATGCCTATAATTTGCAGAAATTTACATTTTCTCAACCATCTTCTTGAGGTATCACATTGGAATGCTTTTTATACAGTATTGAAGGAGTTCCCATCAATAATGGGCACTTATTAGCTGTATATACACACACCTACTGTATGTTTTATTTTCTCACACATTTTGAGTAGTGGCCATTCTATTTTATTTATTTATTATTATTTATTTATTTATTTGTTCTTGGTGTTAGATTATGGGGCAAATTCCTCCACTTGGTAGAAGCTAGAGAAATTATACTGGTGGCAACATGAACATGGAGAGCTAACGTGGCATGCCTTCTTCCTTGAAAATTATGTAAGGTCTAAGAAATCATGACCCAAACTACATTAAATACTGTATCCTACATTTGCATTTTGCTTTTAATGATATTTGGTGAAATCAGATTTACTTGCAATGTGGATTTGCACATTTTGGATGTGATTTAGACTCTCAATCCCAAGCTCACATTTGAGATCTAAACCTTTAATACTAGTAAATCACTTGAATTAGTCTCGCCCACAAAAACAAAATAAATTGCGAAGCTAAACCCCAAACACATCAGTTCTGATAGCAGTAGCATTTGAGAGACTCGCCAGCAGAAAGACTCTAATGTCCTGGGTTCCACTCAGCAGGCCGGGGTGGCGGCCATCGTAAGCCGCCAACAAGGGGATTTAAACAGCCATTTAATTTTGAGCTCCAGCCCGGAGCTGGCCACGTGCCACACATTGTGTTCTGAACATTTTATTCCAAATGGAGAGAGCATGTCGCAGAGCAGCGGTGAACCACATGCTGCTCTTTATCAGAGAGAAACACACAGAGAGACGCCGTGAGTCATTCCAATTACTGCCATTATCTCTCAGACAGAGAGAGTTCTCTACTAAGCATTTTCCCAATTCTAGCCCTTTTTCTTTCCATTTTGATTAGCCACTCTCTTCACCTGGAATAACATAATTCTTGATACAATTCAGCACAGCTGGCTCAATGTCCCCAACTGAAATCTGGGAATATCATACTGTCACTTTTAGGAGGAAATGACAATGTTTGCTTCACCTTTTGTGAATTGAGCAAGTAAAAAAGAAAAGGCAAAAAAAAACAGAATGAAAATATCTTAAATAATATGGCTTGTTAGAGCAATGGTGCACCAGTTACATTTTAGCATAATTTATTCAGAAGCTCCAAACCTATATGAATTTCATTCTTCCTTGAAAAGCAGTCTATATGTGAAAAAGTAGTTTGTTCCTCACACAAAGATATGGAATGGCTTCAGAATACATGGAATAGATTTTTTTTTTCTTTTTGGAGTTTAACAAATCTGTCACAATGAACTGATGTTCTTTGGAAATATATTAAAAAAAATAACTTTTCTTCAGTGGCAAAAAATGACAAAAGAAAACAGGTTTGGATCAAAATTAAGATGAGTTAATAATAGCAAAATGTTGATTCAGGTTTGAGTCCGGCCTGCAATTTGCCCCTATCCTATCCCCAAATTTTCCTGCCAATCTCCAATGTCTATCTAATGAAGCAAAAAGCTCCCAAAAATGTGGCTTAACACAAAATTTGTTCAACAATAATTACCTCATCCTAACAATCAGTTTCTTGTCAGAAACATATATTATCTTGGAGCACCTCAGTATTGTTTTTAGATGACAATTTCACCCAGAAGATTGAGCTTTAAAATATTTCTGTATATTCTGCCCCCTCCAGTCTACCTTCACCAGACAGGCAGCCATAAGGCAGTGGTTGGTTCACCACTCTCCTGAGGGTACTGGAGATATTTCTAATATCTAGGCTAAGGTTTCCTCTGGGACATGCCACACATTCAGAGCATGCGAGGAAAGTGGGTGAGCTAGAGAAGTTTATGGACCTGAAAAAGTGGTGACTAAGCCACCAGACACAGACATAAATCTTTTGTTGTTATCTGTTGCAACAAATCTTTCACTTTTATGTTGTTTCTTGTCCATTTGATTTCAGAACTGACGGTAAATATATGCTAAACGTTTGGTGAGATAAAACAGAATTCAAGACCTCATTAAAGCTGTGCTTACAAAACCTCACTATACTGTAGGGCTGGGATGCAATTCCAAAAATAATCACTTAATCACTAGAGGCGTTGGGGACTGAGAGTCAGCTCTTAGAGGCATAACCAATGTTCCCCCTAAATTTTGTTGTTGCTGAGCATATTCTATTTCTGTTGGGCATAACCTTCAGCCACCTGAGCACAATAAACTCTATATTTATGTTGGAACAATATTGTTGTTTACGTAATATTAACAGCATAATAGACAGTGGCAGATATATGAGGCTGCGTTCATGCTGCAAATTATTATGCACAGATCCGATATTTTGACACATACTTTATTTGTTGCACCTGTTTGAATTTTCGGAAGACATAAACAACTGTTTATGTTAATCACTTGCAGGACGGACACTATGAAGCACATTTGGACGTGCAGCTGCATTTTTGCATTCATCAATAGCTTTTGCACCTTATGGTAAATGTGGTGTACATTTTGGGTTGTTTTTATTTTTCTCTTATTTACACAGAAGATTTCACTCAAAGCTTCATCTCCATACTGAAAAAAATTAACAAACATTCTAGTGTAGTCTTCTAGGCCATTTGACGTTAGAGTTTGGTTTGTTTGCTTGGTGTGAAAGCTGTTTTCTGAACATGTGTACACACCAATAAATGGTTTGAAAATGGTGGTTTGATGTGCAGTATGTATGAATTCCATTATGGTTTGCAATTGCCATGAACCCGGGGCGAAGAGGGTGGATACGAGATTGGGTTTGATCCAAGCAATCAAAACAAGTGTGGAAACAACCTAAAATCACAGTGAAGCTCTAGGGGGTGGATGGAATTTCAGCTGAACCAATCACAAGCCAGTATGCATAACTAGCAACTGATCATATGAATAACTTTACCAAGTTTATACTGCTCAAACTTACACCATTAGCACGTGTTGTTAACTAACCATTACGTTGGCTTCCATTTTTTAACAGATCAGTAGTATTAGAGATGCAACTCAGCAATTGGCAGAGGTTTCTGAATAATCTCCAAGTTGTTGTTTTGTGTGGCTGGCTACTTTATTTTTCTTTGCCCTGTGGACAAAAATAAATAAATAAAAAACAAAACTCATGATTATTACTCAAAAAGTAACTTCAGACATTATTAAAAAATGAAGGGAAAAATTATGACCGAGGACTATCCCATGCCTCCCACCACCACTGCAACTGCCGCTACTACAAATCCATCTAGAATATTCCTTCATTATTTCAAGACAAATTGATGCTCTATAAAAAGCTCCTGAAATTATTGTGCAAACCACTACTTCTATAGGATCATCTTCCATGCCAGGGACTACAACACCCACAGAGCTATGGAGAAGTAAGGAGGGCAAGATGAGGAGGAAGAGGAAACAGGCAGCAAATTGCATGCCCATAAGCAAAATGCTGCCAACAGGCATGCTTAATGCCCATAAATCACCCACCACTCAGGACAGACAGTACCAGACTCTGCAGCTGGGTGAGGGTGCCAGGGCTGTTCACACTTCTCTACCCGAGTGTCGGGCACTTGTATAGGAAGGCTGTATTGGTGTTTAGAAGACATCTGGGGTCAAAGAGTCGAAACATGTTACACAGACAGATAATGAGGCTTAATTGTATTAGTGTTTTGCAAAGGCTAGCATCTTAATTGGTACTGATCATATTTAAGGAAAAGTATACTTCTGTTTTCAAGCATGCACTAAGCCTATGCGCAACTGGATTTGGCGAAATGGCGCATAAAGAGCATTAATGGGCTGGATCAAGTGGGATTTAATTCTGAGGTTCTTCTTCGGTTACTGAATCATCTGCACCCAGTTATATATTTAATTCCCTGTCAAGCACCAGCGGTATAAACAGAAAATTATAATATAATCAAAATAAACAAGTGGTCAAAAAAATCAATCCAAATCCAAACATTTTACCCCCTCCAACTTTTTCCACCGGCACCTTTTGCAGAGACTTAAAAATCACTCTATGAAAACAGGTGGAAAAATATCAATACAATGGCCTATTAAATAGTAAATAGTAAATTTAATGAAATTTAATGGATGAGTACATTTCCAGATAATCATTTATTTTGACTTTAGTAAAATGACAATATAAAATTTAATAATTTAATTTAGCACACAACATATTGTCAGTGGCATAGCCTATATCTATGCCTTTTGATTGACTGACTGACTGACTGACTGACTGATTGATTGATTGATTGATTAAAAAGGGGACCCATGCAAAGGAATCATGATTTTTGAGGGTCCTTGCCATCAAAATGTTTGAATACCCCTATTCTTGGCAATCAGAATTACAATTTTCCAATTGGGCAATGAAACAGGAAAAAAATCCCATAGACTTTAATGGAGGAAACCATATCTAGGGACCAGAATATTGTAGATTGGTGTGGGATCACTTGACTTGTGCAAATAAATATAGTAACCCCCTAGCATCCAGCCAGAACAACTTAGCAACCACCTCACAACACCTTAGAAACCACCCAGTTAACCCTAAAATTGTCAATTGGGCACCACTACTCACATTGAATTTTTTATTTTTTCACATTCTTTTATTTCATTTTTGGAACTTTTTGCCACTTTTATTAATTGAATTAAAGAGAGCAGAGATGTTACAGCGAGTTATTGGGGAGGGAGAGATGTCTAACCACTAGGCCACCACACAAGGCTTTTGTAATGGAATTCTTTTCATTACAAGTATTTAAATGCAATGTTACCATATTCATGCACATGCGGGTAGATAAATGTGTCACATTACTAGCCTCTCCAGAGCTGACAGGGCATGACAGCTATTCTCCGACATAAAATGCAGATAACCGCACTCACTTACACACTCGCACATCTGGGTAAATGACAGGCCATGTTGAGCTTTGCTCTCTTTTCCCTTGCCATCTGTACTGAGTCCCAGTTCACCTTCCAGAGAAAAGTATGTGCTCTGAATATAATAGACTCAGTCCCTCTCTGCTGTTTAAATAAAATTCCAAACAGCACAGTGCATGAACATTTTCAGCATTTACATTTAGATAAAGATGGCAATTCATGGGTGAGAGATCAAAGAAATGCTCTTTATTAGAACAACAATGCTTGAGAGAAAAATGTCTTACAATTATGTGTCATGAATTCTGTTCCGAATGTTTATACGTTTATATGTATATATATATATATATATATATATATATATATATATATATATATATATATATATATATATATATATATATATATATACTTTATGTATATATAAAAAGAGACAATAATCATTCAACAGCACACCTAAAAAAGAATCTGTTTCATCAGAAGAAATCAGACCTGGTTATCAAAAAGCACAATACCACTAATTAAGAAATGCCTGTACTCACAATCCTCTACTTCCTGTCACAAAGAGTCTTGGTGATCTTTCAGTCATCTCTGCAGTTTTATTAGACAAGGTCTTCATGTACGTACTGTATGTGTGAGGGCAAGATGAAAGAGTGAGAGCCTTGCACATACACTGACCAAAATCTGGGTCACTGTGGCACTCATTCTGTCCCTGTCTTTTCCTTTCTTGTCTTTTTTGGACCAAAGCTAATAAAGCCTCTCCATGAACTCTAACCAGCACTGTTCAGCCAATTACTGAGTGAGGGAGACTGAGAGAAAGAGAAAGGGGGTAAGATATGTTAACCCTCTGGGGTCGACAGACGCGCCGGATCATCCTGCTGGATTTTTTCGGCATTTCAGCGGAAACAACATAAAAATACTCCATAATTTTGGGGAATACAGTTAAGTGTAAGACATCATTAGAGACTATAAAATGTCTACTTTTATTTGTATACACTCACAATAACAACAAAACCTTGTGCTTCTGTAAAATAAAGAAAATATAAAAGGTGCGAGGAAGCTCCTGGATAGTGACGAATTGTTAACATTTTACTCAGAAGAAGAGCGAGACTCTGATGAATGTTTGCATTTTGAAGAGAGACTTGATCCAGCCAAGGATACAATTTCGGACGAGTAAGTCATTAAGTTTTACTTACATTAGTTGACATGTTATTTTATATAAACATGTACATATTTTACTAGTGGGACTGTTTCCAGACTTGCCAGCTAGGATTCAGAGTATTGAAATTTGAAATATGTCCTAATAGGAAAGTTTTAGTTATATTTATATGCTGGTTTGGCTAAAGCAGGGATTTAAATTGTGTGCTGTATGATATAAATATGATAATGTTGAGCAAATGTTGAAAGCACATACTTATGGATAGGGTTGTTATTTTTCTTCTCCTGTCTATTTCCTAATCCCCCTTTCAGTATTTGAACTACAGGGGGCTATAGGGGCTAAAAACCCCTGCTTCACTCTACAATCAGGGATATCAAAAATACCCAACCACACCTCCGAGTGGGATTTAAATTTGCTGCAATTGAAAATGTAGCAGAGGGGCTGAAAATTTTCGGGACTAAATTTGGCTAAATCACACAGTACCGTGCCACACTTAGTATATTGTATTATACTAAATATGATACAAATAGTAAAAGTAGTTTTGCATTTTCAAATTAGTTTTTAATACCGTTTTTAAATTTGCTATAAATATCAGTTTAACCAAACACTTCCAGAGTTACCTAAATTTAAAAAACTAAACAAAAAACAATTGAAGCAAAAATGAAACATTCAAACCTTTTTTACTCCATCCATTTACAAATAGGCTACAGTTATTTTGCGCATCTCTCTCACCATTTATTTTTTTTTTGGCAAGCTGAGTTTCCATTTGTATTTTTAGCGCAAACATGACATTCATTTGTGCAACGCTTAGAGTGATGAACATATTTTACACAAATTCAAATCTAAACCTAACTGTTAGTGGGAAAAGTTCAACCTTAGTTCGAATTTAACTTGCTACTGAATATGCAAATATGAGTACTTCCTGGTTTCGGTGTGGATGCGAGCCCAGGTCTCTGATGCTGCTGACACATCATGCTGCCAGTAGAGCCATGTGGGAAGGTAAATACTCTGAAACTGATGAAAAAATGTCTGGTGGGAAATACTGCATGTCAGTGAGTGAACATACTTATGCAAATCCTAGGAACCGGAACTTTTGGAAAAAGCATGCCGACTTCCCGTGTGATCATGTTGTCTACACTGTAAAAAAAGGATTGTTGATCAAACATGACCCTATCCCTAACCCTAACCCCTAACCCAAATCTAATTAAATAAAAATAGCTCTTAACATCACCACACAGCAACTGTCTAACATTGACAACAAAAAACAATATTAAAAGCATAAATATAAAGGCAGCAAACAGCAAGAAATTAGCCTATAACACTAAATGGCATAATTTATTCATGTTGCAACTGGAAGTCCTGGGAACTCGCAAATTAGCAACATTGTACAATATGAAATTGTTCATTCAGATGACTCCGTTAGGGTTTTGGGGGGAATATTGTGGTCTAACATGTTTTTTGTTTTTTTTTTGTTTTTTTACAGTGTACATAATCATTATCATTGCCTGATTACATGCATTACATGCTGTATTGCCATCTGTAGGTATTAACCTACACATACACACAGGTCAGATTATTCTGCCATGTGATGAGTGAGTGCTCAATGAATACAAAACAATAAATTATTTTTTATATTTTATTAAAAAAATGTATTTTGTCTTTTTTATTATTAGTTTTTTGTCTTAGTTTTAGTTTACAAAAATATATCCAAATATCCAAATATATAAAGTTTACATACACTTTGTTAATATTTGGTAGCATTGCCTTTATCTTGGGTCAAACGTTTTGGGTAACCTTCCACAAGCTTTTCACAATAAGTTGCTGGAATTTTGTCCCATTCCTCCAGACAGAACTGGTGCAACTGAGTCTGATGTTTGTAGGTCTCCTTGCTCGCACACACTTTTTCAGTTCTGCCTGCAAATTTTCTATTGGATTGAGGTCAGGGCTTTGTGATGGCCACTCCAATACCTTGACTTTGTTGTCCTTAAGCCACTATGCCACAACGTTGGTGGTATGCTTGGTGTCATTGTCCATTTGGAAAAACCATTTGCGACTGAGCTTTAAATTTTCGGCTGATGTCTAGAGAGTTTGCTTCAATATAACCACGTAATTTTCCTTCCTCTGATGCCATCTATTTTGTCAAGTGCACCAGTCCCTCCTGCAGCAAAGTACCCCACAACATGATGCTGCCACTCCCATACTTCAAGTCAAGTCTTTTTAATTTGTATAGCACTTTTCTCAACACACATCGTTCCAAAGAAGCTTTACAGGAAATCGTTCATTAACAAAAACAAAAAATATGATATGTATATAAATGTATATATTTATATCTATAATGTCTTACAGTGATCATTGTGTAGTTTGATTAAATATGATTGTAAAATGTATATAGAAATTAAATAATTGAATAATAATTGTATTTATAACCCCAGTGAGCAAGCTCAAGGCAACTGTGTCATGAACACAAAACTCCATAAGATGTTGATTAATGGAGAAAAATAACCTTGGGAGAAACCAGACTCACTGTGTGGGCCAGTTCCCTTCTGGCTAAACAACATGAATATAATGCCTATATTAGTTTTTTGTGTGCAGTGCAAGTCAAATTTAAATCAAATTTCATAATTTGTAAATTAAGTAAACTTTAATGTCCAGTGTTTTAAAATGAAAATAAAATATTTTTATGAACTTTAAGATTAATGTCTTTGAAGGTCATAGGTTTGTTGGCAATGTATTTGTTTATAGTCTATGTATTCCATTTCAAGAGTGTAGTCCATCAATAGACAAAGGTGATGCAGGCAGAGATCAATGAGGTGCATCGTAGTTCAACCTGCAGGTCATTCTGGTGAGGTTAGGTGGGGCCCATCATAAGTCCAAGGTTCAGGCAGTAGCATATGAAGTATCCGAAGTCTTACAGTTGTAGTTGGCATCAGTTCATCCTCTGAAGTCAAAAGACTGAAGTGATGTCTGGCTAGCACTAGCTGTATTTTGTCGTCATCCCTCAGTGACACATAGCAGTGGAGTCCAACACAAAGCAGGAACGGAGCTGGATCTGGTAGGCTCTGGTAACCTCTGGGTATGAATCACGGTTGGGATAGTGTTCTTTAGCTTGCAGGCCTCACTCTTTTTCCTCTAAAATTAACGATGGTCATTATGGCCAAACAGTTAGATTTTTGTTTCAACAGACGAGAGGATATTTCTCCAAAAACTAAGATCTTTGTCCCCATGTGCACTTGCAAACTGTAGTCTGGCTTTTTTATGGTGATTTTGGAGCATTGGCTTCTTCCTTGCTGAGCAGCCTTTCAGGTTATGTCGATATAGGATGTGGATATAGATAGATGTCTACCTGTTTCCTCCAGCTTCTTCACAAGGTAATTTGCTGTTGTCTGCTCATATTATCGCTCCATACATTGCATTTCACATTTACTATAGCTTCTTCCATCAGTAGTGAGGGATTCACATGTGATAAATGTAAGGAATTAGTCAGGCTGATGGAGAAGGTTAATGAGTTAGAGACCCAAATGCTAGTGGAGGTCAGTGAGAAAGAGAAGCTGGTAGATACTGGTTCAGATGCGGGTAGTACAGTGAGCAACACACACACATTCGTTCCGGTTGTAGAGCCCCTGCAGCAGGGCGTTTGGGTGACGTCTTGGCAGCATACGTGTAGGGCAAAGCGACACCACCCTCCTGCTCCTGTTAGGATTTCCAAATGATTCTCTCCACTCAGTGATGCACCCACTGAGAATGATGTTGAAATTGCCTTTGTTATTGATGACTCTATTGTAAGAAACGTGGAAATAGAGTCTCCAGCCACTATTGTTAAATTCATGTCATCTGACATCAGATCAAATTTACAAGTGTTGGCTAATGCTAAACATAGATTTTCTAAGATTATTATGAATGTGTGCTCTAACGATGACCGGCTTCGCCAGTAGATCACTAAAGATAATGTTAAAGATGTGCGTGAACAGGCAAAATTATGTCAGACACTGTAATATGCTCTGGCCCCCTTCCTGCTTGTCATGGGGATGAGGTTTATAGCAGATTAGTGTCACTGAATGGCTGGATGTCTGAGTGGTGTCCTGAGAATAGCATAGGATTCACAGAAAATTTGAATTTTGGGAAAGACCTGACCTGCTAAAGCGAGACAGACTCCATCCCTCCAGGGAAGGTGCTCCTCTCTAGTAATATGGCTCATAGTTTTAATAGTGATAGTATTTGACTAACTGGGGCCCAGGTCAGCACAAACTAGCTAATCTGAACGTCTTTAAGCTACCTTGAGACATTTCACAGGTCAGATCAATTACAACACAGACAAATCTATATATCACTTATATATCAAATAGAGGCTGTGTTCCCCGAGCTACAAAACACAAAAGTCATCTAGAAAAAATCTGACTGATGTTAAACTTGAAAATAACAACAACAAAAAAATCGGAAGACAAACATCATATAAAGGTGGGGCTACTAAACATTACATTGCTTTCATCCAAATCACTGATTATAAATTAAATTATTACAGATCATAGTTTGGACTCGCTCTGTTTGACTGAAATCTGAATTAAAACAGATTAATATATTAGTGTAAATAAGTCTACTCTCTCAGGTTATTGTTATTTATGAGCCTTATCTGAAAGGTCAAGGAGAAGGTGTTGCTACAATTTACAGGGATATTTTCAGTGTTTCTCAAAGGTCTGGATATAAGTTGAATTCTTTTGAACTGATAATGCTTAATGTGACATTGTCAGATATAAATAAAAAATCTTTGTCATCTTTTGAACTTGCAACAGTATATAAACCACCAGGGCCATATTCTGAATTCCTTCGATAATTTACTAATTTTACTGATTTTCTGTCAGATCAAGTGGTTGCTGTGAGAGCATTAATCATCAGTGACTTCTACATCCACATAGATAACATAAATGATACACTGGGAAAATTATACACTGTGATTAGAATTCATCGATATGTTCAGCTCTGTTGGGGTTAGACAAAATGTGATAGGTCCAACCCATCACCAAAATCATATGCTAGATCTAATTTTGTCATATGGAATAGATATTTATAATATAGAAATTCTGCCGCAGAGCGATGATCCAGAATCTTCCAGCCAGAATCAATCTCTTCACTGTGTACATACAAACATGTGGTGACCACTGTTTGACTCACTGGGTTCTTTCTGCAGTGGCCTTTACAAAATTGAGAACATTAGTTGTAAATCATGCTCTCTATAAAACACATAGGTCTTGGGTAGTCAGTCCAACTGAAATACAACAGAATATGTTGTATTTTATTTATTTATTTATTTATTTATCTTTTGTCTCCTGTGAGACAAATTTAAAAATTATTCTTTGTAATCTGATGTGACTGTCTGGTCAGAGGTCAGTTATTATGTGGTTTTGTGTGGTCTGATATTATCTGCCAGACTCTGATTGGCTGTTCTGAGGTCACTTAGGAAGACACTGTGATCTGCCTGTCTCTAAATGGCACAGAACAATTGGGTGTTCTACCCTCCCTTTGCTCTGTTTGATCAGCTAGTTACTACCCTTAAGTGACCCAACACGCCATGATAACAGGATCCTACTCTATTACACAACACAATAAACACTATATTTTGTTATCCTGTCTGAAAGTTGTAGGTAAGTGTGTGTGTGTTTAATGAGTGACAGGGTGACTGGGCATGAGATCCATTACTTGTAGTGATTGTACAGGGGGTATACAGGCCTTGGCATGACAAGATTGGGACAGGTTGGTATCTGGCACTCGTTGCACAGATGGCACTGTCAGAGCACATGACATCTTACAGCCCAATGAGAGCAGCTGCCACTGGGACACACCTCAGTACCGGTACAAGCCAAGAGCTCAGGCATCTGAAACAACACAATTCTACAAACACACAAGCAATATGGCAAATGATAAAATATCAGACATATTGTCAAAAAACAGGGCTCAAAAATAAGAATGGCACAATGGTCCAATGTCAGTGTGAGAAAGATTCCGGCCAGTTGATGGAACTGACATATGTGCTATTGTTGATTTTCCTGCATCGGGCTGAGCGGTTCTAAACAACTGTTCCAGTAGCATATTGAAATCGTTCCCAGCCCCAAATTATCAGCATGGTTGGCTAAACGTACTCATGACAGAGAACCATTCTGGTGGACTGCCTGTAGTGATGTAGCAAATCATCCATGATTGGTCACTTACCCAGCCAGTCCCTTATAATCTATATTTAGCAGAAACACAACAGAAAAAGGAACCGTAACCATGCCAACAAGCCCAGTTTTGTACGGTACATCATGAATAAGCATCGGTAACAATTCACCCCAATGGTGGAAAAGTGCCTTTTGCAGAGTTGAGGAGTAACGGAATACATGTAATGGATTACATATTTAAATTCCACTACTGTTATAATTTAAATAACTGGTAATTATAATACAGTTACATTTATACATATAAATGATGTGATCCAAAGTGCATTAGAACAGCGGTGAAACACTTTCTTATGATGTGTTACATTCACACGAGCAGACAGAGAATTACATTTGAAGTAAGTTTGGAGCAGAAGAAAAGTAAGACCTTTGATATTAGGGCAAATCATCATATTCTTCATAATAATTATTTTATTGTTCTCCTGTAAAAACATAAAAAAAATCCTTAAAACAGGGGCCTGCGTAGCTCAGTGATTAAACAAACTGACTACCACAGTCACAAGTTCAAATTCAGGGCATGCTGAGTGACCTTGACATTAAACCTTGATGTATATATATATATATATTTATTTATTTTTTGGTGGAGCCAGTGAACATTTGTACAAATATGAATTGCCATCCTAACTGGGCAAGCAGGGGAAAGAAAGAAAGAAAGAAAGAAAGAAAGAAAGAAAGAAAGAAAGAAAGAAAAATAAAAAAAAGCATTCATTAGATATCCTAAAGCAATTATTTCTGATCTGCTCTTTTATCACTCCCACACATATCACACAGTGTTTATATTAAAAAGAGTTTAAAAATATAAGCAGATAAATATTGTACTCAATTAATTACACATCCGACTTCAGGCAACTGCCTATATTTCTTTGCAACACTCACAAATTGAATAAGTGCTGCATATCTGCTGTCCCGTTAGGGAAGTTTGGGATGTGCAGAGTGGGTAGTACTTAACACAATACACTTATCAGCATGGCAGAAGCACTCATTCTTTTCCAATAGAAAAGCACAAAAAGGCGAGAGAAAAAAGAGAGGTAGCCTGCCTGTGAAAAATTCATGAGATTTTTCTTTTTTTTTCCCAGGAGAGTACGGATTCTCCCACTGTCTAAACTGAGGCGTCCCAATAAAGTGTTATTCCAGTCTCATTATTCCACAACGGAGGGACAATCCACTTAACATACGCACTCCTTTCTTATTCCTTGGCCTGCCAGTCATCTCTCTGGTTGAACTTTTACATATCAGAAACAAACCACAGCTGTCTCATCACGAGCTGCCCATCACTGTGGCATCATTGGTAGTAACTGATAAGACCACTTAACCTCCCCCTTCTCCTCTTCCGCTATTTAGTTTTCTCCTGTCGATCTTTCTCGCCCTTTCGTTACATCTATTGCTCTCCATTTCACCTTAATTGTTCCATGCCCGGTGGACGTGTCCCATTTCAAAGTGCGATGTTCCAGCTGCTTGGCATGCCCTGAATGATCCACATCGGAGCTTATATCGATCTGTGTTTGGCTGAACATATTCCAGATAAGTAAAGCCAGGATGTCCATTTTAATTAGCCATAGGAATGAGGTTACTTAAGTACCATTGGCATCTGCAGTACCTCCGGCCCTCATGGGGCACTAGTGATGCTTCCCAATGATAGATCTCTATCATTCTATAGATCACAATGGAGCGCATTTGATGTTATTTCCAGGTGTAAAGGGGGCCTTTGTAATGTCTGTAAAATAGTCTGTATGTACTGTACCAACGAGTCTCTCTGTTCTCGGCCATAAAAAGCATAACTAATGACAAATGTCAAAGGTCGGTCTACATGAGACTAATACCAACATGCATCCAGTCAAAGAATACAGCTTGAATATAACAATTAAAAGAGGGATCTAAAAACAAAACAGCAAAACATGACCCAATTTTGAGAACATGAATGCTCATGTGAAATGAGAATAGATTTTTTAAGTCGTTTGAAAGCCAAGAAATAAAACTGAATTTGACAACAGAGCCAGATCTCTCTCTTGGATTGCTGCGGGCTATTAGAAACAGGATTTGTTTGCTGAGACATTCAGATCTTTGATATTTTTGTTGTATATATTGAGAGTAATAATTGTGGATTGTGTTTTTTGGTCATAGTCTATAATTCACGCATGAATGGATGGATGGATGGATGGATGGATGAACAGACAGACGGGTGTATAATTAGATGTATGGGTGGATAAATGGATGGATGGATGGATATATGAATGGATGGATAGATGGACAGGTGTACAAATGGATGGACATATGGATGGATGGATAAATGGCAGACAGATGGTTAAGTGGATGGATAAATGGATGGATGGATGGACGGACAGACAGACAGACAGACAGATTAATTTAATGAATTAACAAATTAATGATTTATTACTTGAATAAATCTACTGTTCTGAGGTTCACAGACTGTGAACCTCAGAATATGAAAAACAACTCTTAATCACCAGCCTGAATTCATCCTGCCATAGCATGATGTGCAACAGTGTATGTGTCTATGCTTGTGCATCTGCCACCCCGTGAGAGACTCATAGTGCTCTTAAAGATGAGGAAAATATGTAACGTAAACAATCTCTCTCTCGTCGCACCATCTTCCACAGTCAGCCTTTATCCCTCTCGGAGTCTTAATTAGCCTGATAAGGGACTGGGTGTGTATAATCCCGACCCGGCCCCGCCCTCCGCCATGTCACGTTCATCCCTCGTTCTCTCAGGATGGGGAACCCCCGGCTTGACGTACACCCTTGACGTACACCCCCCCCCCCCCCTTTCCCTGGGGAGGGGCGTGCCATCTGCCCCATCTGCCAGCAGGTCATCTCTGTCTAAATGGATGAGGGAGGGGACAATGTTCAATTTAAAAGAGTGGGAAAAGGCCAACGCGGAGCGGCAGTGAGAGAGAGAGAGAGAGAGAGAGAGAGAGAGAGAGAGGAGAGAGAGAGATGAAAAGAAAAAAAAAAGTTCCCGGGTGGACCGGAGTAAGACTTACGACCCCCGGCGGACAGAACGCCCCTCCGCGTTCCCGGTGACTCGTGGGGACACTCCTCCACCCCTGGCAGTGGCCCTACTGCTCCAGGCAGTCGGGGAGTCGCTTCCCTCATCCCCTCGTGGACGGCGGTCCTGTCCACTCCTCCACGTTTCTGGGGGACGGCAGGGCACTCCTCCGCCACTGGCAGCATCTCCATCGTTCCAGGTGGTCGTGGAGTCCAGTCCCCACTCACCTCGCGGACTGCGGCCGTTCTCCGCGGCCGGGCTACTCCATCCCCTGGCGGACGGCAGCAGCGCTCCCCTGGATGGATGGCAGTGTCGAGGACTCCGTGATGGGCATTCCTCCTCCTTCCCGGGTTTCAGCAACAGTGTAAAGATAATAGGGGAAAGGAGCAGGCGAGAACTGGCTTGGCAATATAAATAATAATTTAATGAAGAAATAAACCAAAAGACACAAACACACACATGATGATCTCTCTCTCCCCGCACCACCTTCAGCAGTCGGCCTTTATCCCTCTCGGAGGCTTAATTAGCCTGATAAGGGACTGGGTGTGTATAATCATGACCCGGCCCCGCCCTCAGCCCTGTCACAACATCTTTAAGGCCATGTGTCCACCAAAACGTATTTTTTCAATACAATGGGAGTACCCCATATTTAAAAAAGACAGCACTGTGCGCTCATCACTGTCAATTTTTACCCAAGCTTCCAATCACAGTGGAGGAGCGGCGGGACAAATACCACACTGGCTAACCTTCACATCCTACTTGTACAATGACTAAACAACAATGGAGAAGTTTGCTGGTCTTCGAGTTTTCAAGTATATGTCTGTACCAGATGACATTCCTGGAGTACCACAATATTAATATAAAAAAATAATGCTTCAGCCTTCCCTTCATCCAGAGCAAGGACAAGAGCAAGTGCACATCCTTGTGCTGACATTTTTACAGTAACAAGTACTTGTTGATAACACAAACTACCTGCGAAATTAGGTACTTGCAACACTTCTGTATCATAGCACCCAAATCTTCTCAGCTGAAAAGAACCGCTGCTCCTCCAAAGCGCTCACAAGCGCTCCCAGCTGGACGTTTTCAGAAGAGTGCCTGGCATTTTCAGCTGGCAAAAAAAAAAAAAAAAAAACACAGCCAAAGAGTTGCAGGAATCTGAATACTCAGACAGGAATTTTAATTACAGTTTACTACAAACAGACTGTCCCACCCCAAACACCGCCAATATTGCGGTGATGTGCTGGTCAGGATCTTCAAATACACAGTGCAATGTTTTGACAGCATTTGACAGTGTGTACACTTTTAAAGGGAAATCAATCTACAAATATCTTACTTAAAGTTGTCTCTGCACATTAAGCTGGGATATGAGGAAGTATTTTAACATTAAAAAAGAGATCTGCCAATGAACTGCAAGAATGAATGCACAGTGCATGAACAATGTGTGTGTGTGTGGGAATGAGAATTGAATATAGCTTCCATGCACGATGTTCATTAAACGAGAAGAATAAACAAACTCAAATCATAATTCCAAATCTGTAGAGAGACAATCCTGAAATAGAACTTCACATCTATCTCATGCTCTCTCTTCTCATTTTGTTTGCATAAACAGCAGCAGATATCAAACTTTTCCCAATCTGACTATTAGACTGTAATAAAGGAAGAGGGGAAAACAGTGATCTCTCTCTCTGCTGAGTTGGCCTTGGCTTGTTCCTCAGATAAAAATAGGAGTTTCTCACTCCGTACCCAAACATGTTCCCCTGTATGAAGTGGGAAAACAGCAAACAGGTCATTTTTGGAAACTAACCAGCATTCACTATTATTATCTTCTCTCTTTTATTCACTTTTCTGCAGTATTCACCCACTTATTAATACAATACAGGTATTCATTTAACATATTTTAAGGTCTGGCCATAAATTCCTTCTAAAGAGCTGGCTAAAAAAAAAAAAACACTTCACTCTCAAATTCAAATTCCAAAGTCAAATTCAGTCAAGTCATTTTTATTTGTATAGCGCTTTTTAACAACAAATCATTTCAAAGCAGCTTTACAGAAATGTTCTTGCAACAGAAAATAATGCTGTGGAGTTTGATTAAAAAAAATGTGATTGTAGATTATGTCTTCAAAAAAGAAAAAAATTATATCATTCATCTTGTCTGTGGCAAGGAACGCAAAACTCTGTACCATGAGAGTTAATGGAGAAAAATAACCTTGGTGGAAACCAGTTTCCCTCTGACTAAAACAGCATGAATAAAATTCCAATAATAGTTATCTATGTGTAGTACAGAAAGGATTGGACTGGTAATCTGGCATAGCGGGCATTTTCCCAGTGGGCCGACGCACTTTGGTGGCGATCAGGGACGGACTGGCCATCGGGAGAAATGTGCCGAATGGGCCGCGATAAGCTTAAATGATGTGTCGCGTTATGCATAACGGACAACAAAATGGTGCCATGATATGCAGAAAAGGACAGTGACAGTGTCTTTGAAGTCCATCCTGAATTATCTGTGGAATTGCATGCTGACAAAAGAATGAATAAAAAATGTTAAAATGCTATATGTCCTTTTACTATATTACACTCTAACTGAATGAGGGGGAAATGAGCCCATTCATTGTCCTGCAAATAATGTGAATTTGCACACTCGACTCATTTAGTGCAGGACATATGCAAAATACAGATATCAGTTCAATGAATGAATGAGTTGTCTGCTTTGCTTATTTATAGTCAGACATATCCAAAGTAAATGATTCTCATTTCAAAATGTCAATGATTTGTTAACCTAAGTCTTAAGTCCTAAGGACCACCATAGATATATTTAATCAGATTGGTAAATAAATCATTTAGGCTTGTTCAGATGATTCATTGAAAAGAATCACCTCAAAGTAATGATTAGTTTATGAATCATTAATTCATCTTTCAAAATCACAGTTCTGTGATTTAGACTTTGCATTTGTACACATGAATTGATATTTTCTTTTTCATTCTTCTGCTGCAGCAAAAGTCATTCTGTTGAAGTATATGAGTGAGCAGAAGGAGCAATCCTCTATCATCACAGTGTATTCATGCATATTCAGGACCGTATGAAAGCCTCTGTCATTCAACAGGGCGGTGCCAGGATTTTTGCACAGGGGTGGCCGGGCAGGGGTCATCAATCAGTCTGTGGTGGCCAAGACTAGCTCTGCCCCTGCCATTTGGGAAAACAAATTTGTACTTTTCAATCAGAGAATCTTTATCGTTACCTTTGTTTTGTTTTTATAGATATATTTGAACCAGACATATTTGGTTTAATTCATCAACTAAAAGGATAGCTGTAAGTACTTGTAAAAATCAATAAAGACATCTATTATTCATAAAATGCAGTTTATACAGTTTATAAATCTGTTTGCAACTTAACTGTCTGCAACCAAATGTACTTTTCATTTTTCTGTTTTGAATGAATTAAATATGTCAAGCTAACTCACAGTAAAATAAATGTTACTTGTGTTGTGATGAAGTGTAGGTGGACCATTAAATCTATGATCCAGTGCCTGTTTTCACAAATTCAAGAGGCAACCTGGATGTTTTAGGGCTTAAGCTCTGGTTATATTTTATTATGTTTTCTATTTAGCTTCAAATTAATCAGTTTTTATAGCACTCTGTCATTATCTTTAATTTGTTTGATCTGTAAAGCACTTTGGGTCAACTTCTGTTGTTTTTAAATGTGCTCTATAAATAAAGGTTGACTTGACTTTATTTCCTTCAAGCATGACGACAGGACAGATGAAAGAGCTTATGTGAATTTAGTTTTAACGGGGTCAGTGGAACTGCCATCTAGGTGGACAATTGTGCTTGAAAAAAGAGGATCCTATTATATGAGGTCATAAAAATATAAAGTTATGTGTTACAGTATGTACTCTAGAGGTATGTCTGGTAATATATGTTTGGATATTTTTTTTTTTTTTTTTTAATATTTATTGACTTTTGCACTTTAGATATGTTGGTGTATGTATACTATGTTTAAAGCCTATGAAAAATGTCTAAGATAATGTGTATCATATACATGAATTTAACAACATGAGGTTGTAAACGTGAGTTCACGGGTAGGGTTGTGTAAAAGAGTATTTAGCTCAAAAAATATTTCATCCAGATGTTTTTTGGTAAGAACACAGTTAAACCTTAAAGCCATGCCTCGGGTTTATAGAGACCCCATGTACCTCATCCATTTTTTGGAGTTATGCCCAATAAGGTTGTTAGTATTCAACAACCTTTATCTTATAAATAGTGTAATACCAAAAAACATCCATAATAAAAAAAAAAAAAAGGCAAATATATATATATATATATTTAAGCAATATCGCATGAGCAAGAGAGCGATATGGCCCTACATCAGAACTGCTGTGATTCGGCCGTAGGTTTTAAGGGTTAAAACTTTTCTCACTTGTATAAGTTTGCCAGTATGATCTGCAAGTCAGCGTCTCTGACAAAACAGAATGGAATAAATAGACAAAGTCAAGCAGACTGGAACGTCTAACATATGTTTTTCAGTCCATTGAAATTGATGATTGAAAACCTGTCTAAAGATAGCCTCTTGAATTCTCCAGAGAGGAGTGGATATATTGGGGGGTGGCATCATCAGTTATTCACAACACTAAATCTTGTTGTCACATCCTGTAATCCAATAAACAAATGTTCTGATGGAACATGTTCTTCATGGCCTGGGCCCGAGAGAGTTTCACAGAAAGTCTCCTTTGCACCGCAGGTTTCCACACCATTTCCTAAACATCTAGCTCTAACTGAAGCAGTGAAAACAGCAGCACAGCTGCCCATCTGTGTCATCCTTCATTGCCTCTGCATCAGTGAATCTGTAAAATAATGGAGACATCTGCAACAGCTTTCTGCCTGTCTGCCAGTCTCTCGCAAATAAGACATCTTTAGAAACCACACTAGGGGGCCTGACTGATCGTTTTGAGGGTTAAAGATGTGTTAATCGTCTAATGTAAAAAACAAAAAATCCCAGCTGCAACCACTCCACTTACGTAGAGATATGGTATTAGTGCAAAGTGCTATTTGGAATTTAGTCAAAATTAAGCTACCGAATAAGCCCAATAAATTATACTATAATTTCCAAAAACGCTTACTCTCTGTGTTATTTAAAAAAAGATTATTTAGCATTATAACACGATTCACAGAAATGTGTGATTGTGACTATTCTGACTAAAATGGCTGCTGACTTAAAAAACAAATAAACATAATTTGGAAGAACAAGGAACTAATAAGAGAACAAAGAGCTGGATGAGGTTCTTAGCATATGTTCCTAAGCTAATCTTCAAGTAAGATAAGAACACAACTTCAATGCAAACCTCCAAATACTGTACATGTTTATTTTGTAGGTAGGAGCTTAATAATTGGTACACTGTACAGTCAGCTGGACCTGATACAAGACATGATAAACCTGCAATGGATTATTTTGTAATAATGACCAGATGGCTGTACATAATCCCTTATCTACAACACAGCTCTCTGGAACACTTGATTTTGATTGCTCAATGGCGCCATCTAGCATTCTGATATGTCTCAGTAACAACCGTAATTCCACATATCGAACTCCTCATCAAGGTATTTGTGAGCCATTGTTCCTGCTTCTTGGATCACTGTACAATCTCAAGAATTTAAGCTAAGAAAATAATTTCAAATCAAATCAATGTGTCATGAGCATTTATTTATTTGGCAAATCTTGTAAAAAGATGCATAATGAGCAGTCAGATAGTCATTAATTACAATATAAACACCAAAAGAATGCCAACGCAAACCGGAGGTAGATTTCTGCTGTTCAGCGATTCATTTGTTCTCACTTATTTACACAATATCAATGCAAATCAGAATTTCATGTTCATGTATTTATTTATTTGGTTAAATACTGGCTGACAGTACATAGCGTATCATTTATAGAGAGTCAGGAGTTCGGGTGAATTACAGTGTGCACTCTTCTTTCAATTGGCAATTAGAATCCTCTTGAAGCACACCAACACATGAAACTCTCCTAGAGTCACAGGAACAAGCCACTGAAATGGAGAAAAATAAATAAGAGAGGAAAAGAAAAGAAACAAGAAATCAGAAGAGGAAAACTGCAGCCAATGTCAGTCTTTCTGCTTAAATTAAGTCTTAAATGTACAATAAGTACATTTAGGACATTAAATGCAGCCTTCTAGGGAAACTATCATTGAACTCTAATCTGAAGTCGATTACAGATGGTTAAATATTGTATGGGGTGCCAAGTGCAGATAATTGGTTAGCTTAAAGAACACTTTATCATTCCTAGTTGTGAAGCATTTAACCTTTGCCTCAGAGCAAGCTGCTATTCATTAAAGAAGCCGCCTTTGACTGGGATCAGTCACTCGACTCTGTCTGGCACTTTCAGATTAATTTCCAAATTTCATGCTCACCCTCAAAAAGATATTTCACTTGCGATAAAGGAAAGGAAGGACAAAACAGGAGAAGGTAACTGCATGAACGAGAGTAGAAAGAATGGTTGCTCCAATAAACACTTGAATTTTACACCCATACATTTTTTTATAAATGCTTTAAAATTATTCTTATTATATTAATCAATGTTCTGTTCTCTTTTCCTAAAAGGCACAAGTAATATGTATGTAATCTGAGGGGTGACTGAGGGTCTGGCCCATACCAGGAGTGCAGTAACAGCGATAACTCATTTAGCTCGGCATCCGGAGAATGTGCATTTTATGTAGTATTGCATTTATTCCCATTAAAATTGTATTACATAATGAATCATATACCCTATTTAACCATTTCATTATGTTGAGGATTGATTAATCACGAGTATTAATGTAAGAGAGAGTTTTCATCATTGTTTTATGGTTCGTAAAATAACCATGACTGGACAACACATCTACCTCATTATGACCTACCTCATATCATCAATGAATTCAAACATGAATTTACTTCCCGACTTTACTATAATAGTAAGCAACTAGATGCAGAAATTGTGTGCTCTCTTGTGCTCTTTTCTGTCCTAATGTTCCACAGATGGTGTGGCCCGGCATTCCATCATGGTTAGGGAGAAGGTCTCTATTCCTGAGAAGAAGATAACACCTACATATTACATGTCTAAATAACACGTCTCTGAATTATTTACGGTTATGGTGCCCTCTCAAATGTTACTTTGCCATAGTCGAAAACAACTTCCAAGGATTTGAATTGCTCTCCTTGGTACCCTTTTGATGTTGTGACATAAAGAGTAGCCATAACTGATAGTTAACTTCTGATATCTGACCTTAAGTTTGTTTCAATCAAGGATAGGAACTCGATTCGTGTTATGGCTAACAATCATTATTTGTGCGAAGACAGGGACAGTCCATATTTGTAATATGTTAAAATGTTTTAAGTAATTGACCTACCAAAATGCTATAAATTGTGGTACGATGACACCCTTAATATAATTTGCATGACTATAATTACTTTGGAAAGTTTGTAAAACTTCACTTTGACTTCTCGTCTTTCTAACTGTTGTATCTCATGTGATGGATGCCCATTGAACCTACAGAGGACAATCATTGAACTCTCTCATTTGATTATTGCAAAACCTGACTCTGAGTTTTTATTCTTCAATATCCATATTGAGGACCCAGCTGTCGTCCATACATCACCACTTGTTATGGAGACTGAACTGAGTTCTCAGATATGGATATTGAAGAATAAAAACTCAGAGTCAGGTTCTGCAATAATCAAATGAGAGAGTTTACTGATTGTCCTCTGTAGGTTCAATGGTAATAACCTTGTGTGACAGTACTATACCTCACACAGTGGGTCAATCAGAGTAGGTTGAATTCAGTTTCCCAAACACTTCCAACCATTCTCTACCCCACCTTGAGCGAATCCTAGAGCAACACAGAGAGATTGTTCCTGTGAAGCCAAGAGTGCATGAGCTGGGCTGAATTTCTAATACTGAAACATGTGAATGCTGTATGATAAAATGAATTATTAATGACAAAATGAATAAGGGATCTGCAGGGAAACAATGTCAGCTCCATTATGCTGCCTGATGAAACAGCCATAATGCTAGAGAGAACAAGCCACAGTTACCCATAAGTCATCTCTCAATGATAGACTAGCTGTGTGTGCGTGATTATCTATACATTTTAATTCAAACAAGTGTTATTCAATCAAATCAGAGGTTGCTCAAGATATCACTCATCCAATGTAGCTTGTAACTTCAACACTCATTCATGCAATGCAGTTTTTTTCCAGTTATACTGAAATAACGTCACACGACAAATCCCTGTTTTCTAATAGTCTATATAGTCTAATCTAGGATGTATTTTTGCTTTGCAAATCCTCACCATGATTTACAAATCAACCATCTTATAGGCCATAAGTATACAATCAACTAGGCAATCACAGACTCTGTACATACCCACCACTTGCTTACTATCAGTGTCTAGTCTCAACAAGGACTACTCATCATCAAAAATCACCAACTCAAGATCCTCATCTAGTGTGGTATTCTATACCTCTAAATGTGTTTATTCTTCCATTGATCTAATCTGCTCTACCATTTTATTGAAGATCATCTATTACTGTTCATGCCTGATCTGTTCATCTGCTGTCTCCTGCAAGTGTTCATTGCATATAACTCACCTTGTGATCTCCTGCATCTTCAATAAAAGTCCCAGCATTTGGGTTCATTACATCCATCGGAGTGTACGCTTCTTCACAATTAATTAGACAATGAATTACAAGCCCTGAAGCACTACTGGTATCATTCCCTGATTCTTTAAATAAGGCTTTGAGTTAACATTTTCTCAAAGAACTTCATGCATTTACCTGAAGTGAATTATCCAGACATGTTTTTATAACCATCTACGTGAGAGAGATGATGAAATTGTATAGAAATTTAGATGCTCACAATAATTTTCACAGCGACAAGATCAGGAATATTGCATCACTCCTACTATAATCAATGAAGCCATTCAGTAAAGCATGACCTGCGGACAAGGTAAGAGTTTCTTTTTTAATTGTCTTTTAAGAGATTTTGTCTCTTTCCTCTGTGCTAGCTTCTATATTACTCCAGGTACTATGAGAACTTTGCAGTTCAATACTTAATATATTGTAGACTTTTGTGTGACAAATTGCTAATGTTCCTAATTTATGAGTTCCTTTGGATAAAAGTGTCTGCTAAATGATTAAATGTGATAGTAAATTACTTGCGCAACTTTAAGGCTGTTTTACAATGTACATGGTAGGTTCATGCCACCTCTCGTGTGTACAGGTATTTTCCATACACGAAAAGTGGTGCGAAACATGCCAATAGAAGTGCATTACTGCTTAAGCTCAGATAACGTGTCTCTGAGGTGATTACAGTAAATATTGAATTTGTTTTCATAAAAGTGATTGCACATAAATAAAATGCCACTTATTTTTTCATAAAATGTTTAACTAAATATTGTAATAAGCTAATATTTATATTCATGTAAATTATAATATCAAGGTTAAAATAATGTAATTGTAAATATTGATGATATCTTGCCACCTGTCTCTACATTTGATGAGTTCTGCGTTTTCTTTAATGTCTAAAGAAACAGACTACATGTTAGTTTGGGCAAATTGGTATAGTATAGCTATAAAATACCTCACTCAATAATTAAAATGTTATGGTGAACAATGAACATTCAAAATCCACAAAACACTCAACACCAAAACATCATCCACAAAACACCAATAACCCGCCTGGGAAATTGTATTTTCTACTTATCTAAAGTTGATGTTTCAGACACCTGTTGGAGAAGAGAACATTTAAGTATACTGTCCATGGCCAGTTTGTATACATTGCACAGTCGTCTATCTTTCAAACATAAGCTATACATGTTTCCATAGTCTATTTTCACCAATTCGGCCACTCACAGCTTCCCATGCGGCTGTTTTCCTATTTATATCTCTATAAACACACACAAAAATCATTATATAAGTCAGTGACAAGCGGCAGCTGCGGAGAGATAAAATATTTTTATCTTTCGCAGTGTGCGCAGCAAGCAATGGTGGAAGGATTCTATGAATGAAGCCCCTACTGCTGTTGTTTTTAAACTGGCAGGAAATGTTCAAGGGACAAAGACATTGCTTTCTTAAACTAACGATTAGGCCTTGAAATGGTCAATAGAAAAACTAGATCAATATTCTTGTGAATATTTCAATAATCTGATCTAAGACCATGCTGCTAACACCCGTACTCTCAGCAATAGAATAAATGATCTTACTCTTGAGTAAATGGGCCAAAAATACCAGACTAGCCACAATGTCTCTGATTTTGAACACTTGAACAAAACAATCTGAATTCAAGAACCTGTATTGACTTTCCAAGTGTAGTATTATACATGCAGAAGAATTTAAATGACATGATTTGAATCTAGGAAAAACCCAACCTTGTTAATCCTGGAATTCTTCAACATAAAAAATGAACGAACCAAGCATCAACAATCCTACCGAAGGCCTGTCTTTGGACAATAAAATGGCCAAGACATTCTAAACACCTTAATTCAAAGCAAAAAGGGTAATTGGTCAGAAAGGCCTCTCAACATGACCTTCTGATCTTCCACACAGAGTTAAAGCAGACTTTTCTTTGAAAGGTTTCCAAAAGACCATCAGATTTGCACGACTCTATTACTAACACATTTAATCTTAATTAAGGAACATACTACACAAAGTCAGAGTATTTTACTGATTTAACCTTCTAAAATGTACAGAATGCATTTAAATACACGATTTATACAATACCTAGTCTAGAATTGTGGTAACTTGTAGAATTGACAAATGAATGATTATAGCCTGATATACCTATTTAAAATGTGTGTAATGTTTTATCCATGTTGTATAACCAATTAATTAACCAGTATGAATTGAAACCAGGGATTGTCAGGTTTTGTAATGTATAATATACATGAAAGAATGTCATGTTTAGTATGTAAATTCGCTGGTGTATGCACAGAAATCTGATGACAACGAATTTCATGCATCTTGTACCATTTGCAAGCTATAAAGTTAAGGCTTAAACATGCACTATTTTGAGTTGGAATTTTGTATAAGAATCTGAAGCAAAGGACCATAAAATGAACTGTCGGAAAAGACAGCCCAGTAGACCAAGTGACTCTGAAAAGTCACTTCTGATTGGCACAGGACACCTTTGGGGATGCGGCCAATTTCAGTTCAAATACAGGAAGAACGTACTCTCTTTTGCTCTCATGTCTCGTCCCTTCTGCACTCTCTGCTCTGGCTCTTCCCTCGTGATCTTCTCTGGACCTCTTCGGAACCAGATCCTTGCCATGAGAGGTCCAAGGAAGCTCGGGACTCGAAGCCTCTCACTCTCTATGGTCCATGAGAAGGCCTCGATTCAAAGCCAACCTCATCATTCATACAGACAATAACTATCTGATCTTACAGTGGTCCAAAACATTGACGGAACAAACTTTCGACCAAGAGCTAAGAACCAAGCAACACAAAGAATGCAAGGAAACACAAAGACACACAAGTACATCTCCAAAATTGTGCTCAAAGTGCTGGTGCATTAGTTGAAGACTTTGTCTAATCCGATAGCAAATCGATTTAGGCTCAAATAAGGATAAATGGTTCTTAAGGCATTGTCAACTGACCCATAAAGTACATTTTCACTGTATTGATAATTTATTTTACATTCTGTCACACTTCTCACCAACCTATCTCATGTTTATATATGTGTTAGATTAGATTTATGTTTAGAATAGTAATAAAGTGTGTCTGTATTCAAAGATGATTTGACTGTGGTATATTTTGATAAATAATCTCATTCCTGTTTCTAAAAAATTTTGCTTCAAAGTTTACCTAAATACGTGTGATATTATTTTCAATAAGCCATGAGAATAATATCACTCCAATAAGAGAATCATAATTGATTATTAGATACATAGTGCAGTGACAAAGTGCAGTTTTACTGAAGAGCATATTCAGCTTTGCAGCTCTCACCATCCCTTTGCCATACAAATCAATTGTACAGCGGTGTGTGTGAATAGTGCACAAGAGCACTTGGAGCACTTAAAGTTACTCTTGTTAACATAGTCAAATGTTTAGTCTCTTCTACTTCCAACAGCTACATTAAAACAGCATCCATCTTTTTATAACAAATTGAAAGCCTGATCTGTGTGTCAGCCTAAGTCAACCTTGAAATATTAACTAGTGCATTTGAGACAACAGAACCATACAGTATCTCCAGAGAACATAATTTCATAATTTTGTGAACAAAACCAATCAATACAGAGCTTGTGTTCAATATGACCCATACCTGTTCAAATAGTTATTTTAACTTTATTTCAAGTCAAGTCAAGTGTTATATCAAGTCAAGTCAACTTTTAGTTATTTATAACTAAAAGTTATTTTCTATACAGTAAATGTATATATTAGAGCTGAGAAATTTAACATGTTAATTTCCACAATTAAAAGCTGACAGGTTAAAGTGTAAAAAGTTTACTTTTTCCACTTACTGAAAATTCCTTAAAGCTTTTCCCCCACTTCTGAACATCTGATGTACACTCTTTTGTCGCTGCACATTCTAGCACAGAAACTGATTGTGTGGAACAGCGCACGATTCATTATGCGACGCATGTTCTGGGCAAAACAAACAAGGGAGCAGATTAACTGCACGGAGAATGGTGACGTCATCCGCAGTCTGGTGAGTCAGGTGAGAATAGATATGGGCAAGCTACCGATCTCTTCACATTGACTGAAACTGGTCACTGTCATCAGAACCAGTGTCAAAACCTAAAACGTTTAAGAAAGACCCAGCATGGGCATGATAGAGACTGAATGGTATCCAGAGAAAATTATAGTTTTGAGATTTTAAACGTCAGTAAATTAAATGTCAGCATTCAATTTGTTTTATGCTGTATCTGTATGTTTAATGTCTAATAATATATTGGCAATGTACACTTAAGGTTTATCCTGTCAATAAAGCTCGTTATGAATTGAATCAGCCAGTTTGATCCTCTTTAAAAACGTCCACTGTAAAACAGCAGAAGATTTAGCCTAACTTTTAATTACAGCATGTCCACTGATTTTATGGCATGTATCAAAGATCTATACCTGTAAAAATGTGTCTAATTAACTATATACACAATAAAACGGACCATTGTATGTACATATATTTTTAAACAATTATAATATAAGTTGACTAAATCGTTTCTTGTATTATTTTTTTTTTTTGAGACAAAGTATAAATTCAATATATGTATGATTATATTTCTGCTTGTTTTAACCATGTGCCACGATTAATCGCGATTAATTACAGAAAAGTATATATATATATATATATATATATATATATATATATATATACTGGCTGCCAAAAGTTTGGTATAATGTACAGATTTTGCTCTTTCGGAAGCAAATTGGTACTTTAGTTCACCAGAGTGGCTTTCAACTGATCACAATGTATATTCAGGACATTAATACCGTGAAAAAAAAAAACATTTAGAACTTCATAAACTACTTAAAAGAGTTCTCATCAGTTACAGAAATATTCAAACCAGCCCATCTGGTATCAACATCAACATCATCCACCTAATAATATAATGAGCCAATCATGTGGCAGCAGTGCAGTGCATAAAATCATGCAGATGTTCACATCAACAATCAGAATGGGGGGGAAATGTGATCTCAGTGATTTGGACCATAGCATGATTGTTGGTGCCAGATGGTTTGAACTGACAAAGTATACGGTATCTCAGATAACTGCTCTGTACAACTGTGGTGAGAAGAATATCATCTCAGAATGCCATTCGGAGATACGGGTTGGCACTCTTTTGGCGGTACGATAGGGACCTTTACAACATTAGGCAGGTGGTTTTAATGTTGTAGCTGATCGGCGTGTATATATATATATATATATATATATATATATATATATATATATACACCTTATATAGGGAATAATTATTTTCCTCATGAAAAGTCATGAAATTTCACTACTATTGTCATTGAATACTGAAACGTTGGTATTGTGGCCACCCCATATTGAGGTAATATGTGTTGAGACCTCTGACATATGGAGACTGTCAGTGAAGTGTCAAAAGTGTTTGTGACAGGGTCTTACACCACCATGCACTGCTTCCATTAACCTTTACAGCAACACACCTCAGGTCACACAATGCCAAGAGAGTAAGTATAAATAAGTATAAGTCAAAAATAATGCAGTCACATGAAGCTAAGTTATTTCTGAAGCTAAGTTAACTGAAGTTATTTCAGTTAACATGGTAAATGGGACAACATTTCATTTGTGATGTGGGACCTGAAATTGATAAAACTCATAAGGACAGGAGACTGTGAATCAGCATGTTTACGCTGTCTAACAGCATAGCTCTGAGCTTCTCTAGGTCCCTCCTGTATGGCAAAGTGATGCTGCCTTTATTTATTCTAGTTGAAAAAGAGCAGAAGTTGCAATAGATTTAAATCTCTTTGTATTGCTTTCGCATGCCTCTCCCTCTTATATTACAGCTTTGATACGGTTCTCTTCAAATCTTGTTATTGGTAAATCGTCTGCACTTATATAGCGCCTTTTTAACCTTAACGGTATTCAAAGCGCTTTACACGGTGACTCATTCACCCATTCACACACACATTCATACACCAATGGCGGCAGAGCTACCCTGCAAGGCACTAGCCTGCCATTGGGAGCAACTTGGGGTTCAGCGTCTTACCCAAGGACACTTCAGCATGTGAAGTCGTGTGGGCCGGGATTCGAACCATCAACCCTGCGATTAGTGGCCGACCCGCTCTACCAACTGACCCACATTTTGGTTGTGAGTGTCTTTGACTCTACAGCAGTGTTCGAATTGTATCAATGCTCTTGGGGAGTCCCAACCCTTACTCACCACACCAACACCATAAGGAAACCAGCAGTCGGTTGCAACGGAATAGTTCATTCTCTCATTATTTATTCAACCTCATGCCATCCCAAATGTGTATGACTTTCATTCTTCTGCAGAACACAAATTAAGATTTTTAGAAGAATATCTCAGCTCTGCAAGTCCATACAATGCAAGTGAATGGACACCAAAACTTTGAAGCCTCCAAAAAAACATTAAAGCTGCATAACAATTATCCATATGACTCTTCTAAAGCAATCCAAATGATTTAGGAAGAGAACAGACCCAAATGTAACTTATTCAAAGGAACAGAACACCCCCCCCCCACCCCCCCCATCACGAATACTGCCCTACAGGTGTATCAATGTGAATTTAATTCCCTCCCATTCTCTGTCTCTTTTCCTCCCACACACAAAGACACACAGTAAGCCAGGCTGATCACGACGTACAAAGCCCTTCTCTCAGGCTTTAACATTTTCAATTGATAAAGGAAAATGAAAATGCGTGTTGGCAGAGGGTAGAAATAATGTGTTCCTTCATGAAGACACATTTTTGCTTTGTACTAGAGGAGAAAGCAGAGGCTAATAACAGCGTCTGACATGATTCCTGTCAGCTCTTCTCTGCTCATCCCTTTTTTCACAGTCAGTCCAAAACAGATTATCACTGTCTGCGGGGAATCAAGCTGAAAACAAACCACAGGAGAATAAACCAACTGAGTGTCATAGTGTGTGAAGGTCCTTGTCAGCTCAGAAGAAGATTACAATGTGGAGATGCTTTTATTGTCTTTGCTGTTTCTTTGTGAATCATGCTGTGATGAATGTTTTCACCTCTGCCCAGAGATCTGTTCAGCTGTCACAGAAATGGGCTGTCACAGACATTAGTGTCATTCCACATGGAACATGTCTTTTTGAAAGACATGGATGCAAACGCAGACGTACATCTACAAATAGCCTATTCTGCATAAAAGGAATAGTTCACCTAAAGATTAAAGTTATGTCATTATTTACTCCCCATTATGTCATTTGGCACTTTTGTTTTCTTCAGTGGAACACAAAAGGAGATTTTTAGCAGAATGAACAGAAGGTGTATTCCTTTAACCTCCTGAGACCCCCAAATGACCATTGTGTGCACTGATTTGTAACTAGTAGCACAGCTGATTTTCTATAAAACTGAATAAATAATTCTGATTTAAAGTAATGGCTAGCATCATCCAATAACTGCCAATCATGTTAAAATAAAATTTGTATTACAAAATTCTGAATCTATGAACAGATTATCGTTGCCCCATGTCTGCCAAACATGTGGAGTGGTCCAAACATCATCTGAAGCCTGAAACTGAACTTTAGTATCTAAATGATAGTAGTGAATGCATTTAGCTGAATTGAAAGCTATAGTATGCACCCTTAATCCCTTGCTCCCTATTTAGTGAATGACTTAACCTCCAGTGTGTTGTCTGTCTGCACTGGTCTCAGAACAGTTTCAAATGCAACTTTGTTTAATCCTAACTCTATATAAAGCCTCTGAATGCCAAATTGTTCAGATTTTGGATTAATACATTTATTCTCAATGTGAAATATAGGAATGTGTTTACTAATGTTAATGAATAGAACCGTATAGTGTACAGTGAAAACAAAATAAACAGAAAAAATGTGTATATTATAATGAAGCAAAATGGCCCACATGTTTTGAACATTATTCAAAATAACTAAAATGTTTGGGTTTTTTTTGTACTTTTGAAGGAATAAGGTCCCATTTTCCACATATGTGGAATTCATCTTTCTCAGTGCGCTGAAGCACGAAAAATTATGATGAATCGGCAAATCAAACGAAAAAAATGACACTATTCTTTACAGCTAGCAGGTTTCAATAATAAAAAATAAATAAATAAAAAAACTTGTTTCTTATCAGAGGCACTTTTGTTAGCACTGCACACATAGGAGCGATTCACAGAAATCGACAACACACTGTTGTGTTATGTGAGTTTAACCCTTAAATGACAGTGTAGAGTCTTTTGAACAGTATTCAGTTGGTTTTAATTCATTTAAGTTATGTGTTGCATATAGCAAAACCAAAACACAATGTCTACACATGTGGACATGGGGTCGCATAAGGTTAAGCATATATGTAAACATACTGTATACAAATTATATTAGATGTAGTAAATACTCCCCTGTGGTCTATAATGAAAGTGTTTGGGATGAACAATTTACTATTTATAAATAGTCATTCAAAACATAAGGTCATGCCCCAAGTTCACACCATTGAGTTCACGCTAGCCGGAATACTTAATCAAATAGTGTGATTGATAGAGACACATTTTTCTTTTTTGGGGGGAATTCAACCGGAGAATAGCTTCCTAATCATTAGCCTAGTTTTCATCCACTTTTCGTGCTATTTTGTCATCGACAAAGTGAAAATGCATAAAATATGTTTTGCTAAATTTGCCGTCTTCAGCCTGTTTCCATTCAAATGACCTTTTATCGATAAAAATTATGACATCTTGATTAAAAAATATCTGTCGCTTAAGTTTTGGTTTATTGCAAAACAAATCTGCCCTTAAGCTGTTTCCATACAGAAATGTGTGTTTATCGCTAATTCTGTACCTTTCGCCTCCCAGATGTCCCTAATTTTTTTTCTCAAAAATTTTGGTAAATTGGGGAAACTATTGAGAAACTTCATTGAAATTAGCCATCTTCCTGTCATTTTAATTTCACAAATAAATGCAATCAGTAGATGAGGAATTGCAATCAAAAGGGAGCAGTTCAAATATTACAGTCCTCCCTTCTGATAGGACTGTAATATTGGTCCTGATGTTGCATCTTTCGCAGGTTCCAACACGAAAGCAAATCTTCATGATCTGTTCAAGCCGAAAACCTGCACCAAGTAGTAGGGGAAACTTTTGGTCACAGTATAAGGACCATCCATTTATGTGTATATGCTGTGTCCACAGCTATTATAGAAAAACAATGCGGTGTAATATCAGGGAGATATTTGTGTTGGCACTCCTGGAAGTGTCATGTTTGCAGCATCAGATCTATATGCCGTTCACTCCATAATCACGTACAATAAATTGGTTTTCAAGGATGTATACCTTCGTCATGATTAACACAGTCTAATGATTGGGGAAAATTCTGTCATGTGACACTACATTTTTGCATTAATAACAATTGTCTCGACAAAAAGTGTTTCCAAACTAGATTAACTTGACATTTGAAGTATCAACATAGAGTTTATGTGTTAAGAGTTAAATGGAAAAATATTATGCCGACACTTAATAAGTTGCATTTCCATCAGCTTTATTTTGATGCGCTAAATCTTTTTTCGCAAAAAAATGGATTGAAACGTAGTTGGTGTTTGTTCACATTAAGCTGGGACAGGAGAAGTTGTTTGTGAAGGTGTCACAAACTTCGCCTTTAAATATAAAAGCTATAACTGTGTCACTTCCGTACACAGCGCCCACATGTAGCCATGCCACCCAAGTGCTTGTGAGAATCCACGACAGCAAGTGTGGACAATTGCCAAACAGCAGCATGTTCATTCCACTAATATCTCTCTCTGTGCTGGTTTAATTAAAGCCAACGTCTTATTTAATGTGTGGGTTATGAGTCTTTTGCTGCTGTGGTAGAAAAATACCGACATGATTTCCTCTCTAATGCAACCCAACAAATAGGCCTGAGGAGAAACCAAAGCTGTCTCCCGCTGCGAGGAATGCAGTGCTAACACCCACGTTTCCCGTTAATAATGGGGAAGACTTATCAGGTCGCACACAACACCATCAGAGCCAAGCAGGGATATGCGACTGAGTGTGTTTGATTAAGAGTTGCTTGGTGTTATTCCCTGTGTGCTTTGATGAAACAGATTTTCCAGGTAAAATGTTGCTCTGTGACTGTGATTTTGGGCTTGTGCCCTCTCTGTGAGTCTTGATTGCTTTTATGTTCAACCACAAATTGAGCTGTTTTATCATTTCCCACAAGGAACGGCTTATTCACTAAAGGCAGAGTTGTTAAAATATTGTAATTATATATTAACAGGTAGTGGCGTGTATTCAGCCCCTTCAATCCCTTCAGAGAAGTGTTGATATAAACTGAGACATAAACGTTATTCAAATTATGAAACGTTCTTTCACTATGCTGTATGTGCATTAAGTAAATAAATGCATAACTTTCAAATAATTTAAACGATATTCTCTTTATGCTAAATGTACAGGATAAATTTAAGCAAATACGCTGGTTTCTTGAACGTAGTACAACATATGACATACAAAACATACAATAGTGCTACATAACAGTGCAGTGCAAAAGTAAACTGTCTGGTATAGTTCAGTAGTATGTAGCTGTATGTGTATATCAGTATGCTATGTTAGCTGATAAGTAGTTTTAGATTAATCTCAAAGTTTGTAGTAAAACAATTATAACTGTGTAATTGTAATTATTCTACCTAATCTGTCAGCATGATGCCGGTGGATCATGTTCAGTCTCTTTGTACGTTACGTCATTGTTTTGGCCGATGCTCGCACGTTCGCTTGCGTCCCTATTGACTGTGTGCATGAGAGCGAGCATGAGCAACATGTAGCAGGCTGCAGGTCACTTAATGGCTTAATATTCACTTAATAATAATCTTACATAGTGCACCTTTAAATTATTGAATGTAAAGTATAAAAAATTCAATGGGGAATATAAACCGGAATGATGCAGTGCATAACGCTTTGTCCTAACCAGGCATGATGCTACAAGCTTCCAGCTACATGCAATGTGTATGTCCGCACTGATGTTGAAACTGGGCAGCACTTGGGCTGCACAATTTAGTTTAAAATGATAATCACATACATTTTGCTTAAAACTTGTTTTTACAATTATTACTCACGATTATTCTGCATTTTTATTTACAGTATATATATATATATATATATATATATATATATATATATATATTATAATTATTATTATTATTATTATTATTATTATTATAGGACTGCATGATTTGGACAAAAAAATAAAATAATTCACTGTTGTCACTGCTTAGATACCAATCCAAAAAAATAATTATAATAATAATTATAAAAAAAAAAAAAAAAAAAAATAAAAAAAAATCACACTAACTTTCAACTTGAACATCATGTTAAAACGAATCTGTAGGGTGTTCACACTTGAGTCCTGTTTACTTTAGATTTATTTAGAAACTTGTAATGGCCAAGCATATTTGAATTACACAAATGTGCAATTGAAGTAAATCTGGAGCACTTTAAATATAACATGGTTAGTGCACGTTAGCGAAACACACAAACCCAAACTCAGAGCACAGCTGTTCTGTGTGTAACACATAATCAGAGCATGAGATGGAATTCATGATTATCAAGCACAGAACCAATCTGAGACTGCCAAAACACTGTGGGGACCCCCCAAGAGCTCTGACTTAATACGGTCACTGATCCATTCAGAAAGTCAAGCTTAAATCAAAATGGATTTGTATGAAATTTGGTCCAGAATGGTTAATGCTGGTTTGGTAATGGTCTAGCTGACTGACCAGCAAAGTACAACAGCAAAGTTGGATGGAAAAGCTGATTAACCAGCATATATATATATATATATATATATATATATATATATATATCCGACCAGTTGTGGGTTCCATCAGCAGCGTTGCAGAACCGGGTGCGGATTCCGCATAGAAAACAGAAAGCAATAAATCGGTAAATAAACAGTGATGAGCACAATTCAGAGGTTGCATTTTTTTTTCCTTTCCCAATGGACCCACAGTCATTTTAACCATTTCCTTTCAGGTGGCCGTCATGGGCCCCACTCTCACCTTGAGCCCCAGTGCACCCTGCAATGTTAGTTCGGTAGGAGTACGTTCATCTGATCTTGCAAATCACAAAACCAAGTCTATTTTCAAATGGGCTTTTATGTCATTGCAGCAAAACTTCCCTCTACCACCTCAAATCCACCTTAATTTCTATATTTTCCATTTATTTTTAGCCTTTATGTCACTTTTACAAGAAATTTAGTGAGCCAGATTCAAAGTAGCGTCATTAAAATGACACCATCACTTAAATGTGGTGCAGCGTATGCATTTATGTCTATAATTAGTGAATCATGTGTCACCTGTTCACCGTTTATCACCATTATCAAGTATTACAGTGCATCTGGAAAGTATTCACAGCACTTTACTTTTTCCACATTTTGTTATGTTACGGCCTTATTCCAAAATGGATTAAATTCATTATTTTCCTCAAAATTCTACAAACAATACCCCATAATGACAATGTGAAAGAAGTTTTTTTGAAATATTTGCAAATGTATTAAAAATGTAAAATTTTAAATCACATATACATAAGTATTCACAGCCTTTGCCATGACACTCAAATTGAGCTCAGGTGCTTCCTGTTTCCACTGATCATCCTTGAGATGTTTCTACAACTTGATTGGAGTCCACATGTGGTAAATTCAGTTGATTGGACATGATTTGGAAAGGCACAAACCTGTCAATATAAGGTCCCACAGTTAATTGTGCATGTCAGAGCACAAACCAAGCCATGAAGTCCAAGGATGTTCATGAAGTCCTGTATGGTAGAGTGGCCAGATGGAAGCCACTCCTCAGTAAAAGGCACATGACAGCCCGCCTGGAGTTTGCCAAAAGGCACCAGAAGGACTCAGACCATGATAAACAAAATTCTCTGGTCTGATGAAACTCTTTGGCCTGAGTGGCAAGCGTCATGTCTAGAGGAAACCAGGCACCGCTCATCACCTGGCCAATACCATCCCTAGAGTGAAGTATTGTGGTGGCAGCATCATGCTGTGGGGGTGTTTTTCAGTGGCAGGAACTGGGAGACTAGTCAGGATTGAGGGAAAGATGAATGCAGCAATGTACAGAGACATCCTTGATGAAAACCTGCTCCAGAACGCTCTGGACCTCAGACTGTGGCGAAGGTTCATCTTCCAACAGGACAACGACCCTAAGCACACAGCCAATCTCACAAAGTGAGTGGCCCAGCCACAGCCCAGACTTGAACCCGATTGAACATCTCTGGAGAGATCTGAAAATGGCTGTGCACCGACGCTCCCCATCCAACCTGATGGAGCTTGAGAGGTCCTGCAAAGAAGAATGGGAGAAGCTGCCCAAAAGTAGGTGTGCCAAGCTTGCAGCATCATACTCAAAAACACTTGAGGCTGTAATTGTTGCCAAAGGTGCTTCAACAAAGTATTGAGCAAAAGCTCTGAATACTTATGTACATGTGATTTTTATTTTCTAATAAATTTGCAAAGATTTCAAACAAACTTCTTTTACGTTGTCATTATGAGGCATTGTTTATAGAATTGAGGAAAATAATTAATTTAATCAATTTTGGAATGAGGCTGTAACATAACAAAATGTGGAAAAGTGAAGCACTGTGAATACTTTCCGGATGCACTATATATGAACATGTAAACTAATAAAACTGTTTATATGGAACACATGAGAGATACAGAGAGAGCATCTAGAAGGAAATGGCAGGTAAATTGGAGCACAGGTATCATGAACAAAGTCAATAGTGTTTATCTGCACTCCAACAGATATAAACAGCAGAAGCATACAGACAAACAAAACACATTTGTATGAATGAACCAATAAATGAAAGATGGTGAGTATTTATGTAGTAAAATACATCTCATTTATGGACAAAATACAAAACAGAAAAAATGGAAAAGATGTTACTTTTAGCTCAAGCACTACCCAAATATATAGGCCTACTGTAGATCTACTAAAGACTGTAACCCTACTGTAAAAGACATATAATCAAAGCTCACTTTATCTTCGACATCTCATGACACCCATTACCATCTAATGTGTGTGTGTCTTATAGAGTAAACCCTGAAAAGAAAAGACCTCAGGGCACAATGAAAAATTTTGATAAAAGATCAAAGTTTTCAGCCGTATTAGGCTTTGTTCTGATAGGATTGTAAAACTTTAAAGAGCGATTGAGATGAAGCCTGGGAGGCATGTGCTGATAAGGTGCTGCATGTGCATTAAGACTAATTAAAGAGTTTTCCAGTCCCTTCCTCCACCCACTCCTACTCTAGAGGGTTTTCTTGGTGGGAGTGATTGGAAAGATCAATTTATGTTGCCCTAAGGTGAGAGTTAGACAGATGTTCTCACTTTAAGACAGACACACATTCTTATTCTTCAAGGTGAAGCGTACTGTATTGTAGATGTTAAAATACTTTCTCCTATCCCAATTGAATGTGCATAGATTACTATATATATATATATATATATATATATATATATATATATATATATATATATATATATAAGCAACCATTCGTAGGTTGACTTACCAAAAATAATGTAATGTTTTCAAAATATTGCTCTGTAAGTTTGAGAGCTCTGGTCCAACCAATGGCATGCATTTTGGGTGGGACTACCAGAACAACGGCAGATGGTACGAAGGCACAAGGGAAACTAATTTGGAAACAATCAGTATTTTTGCAATTCAGTTTGATTACACTAGAGTGCCACACCAATTAGTGTTAGTAATTTACATCTGTTTGTTGAGTGGTACGGCTGGACATCACACCATTGGCTCAACCAATGGCATGAGTCTGGGGCAGGACTACTGTTTGTCCTAATAATAATAATAATAAAAAAGAGGACTACAGTGGAAAATGCATCTTAGTAGATGAACAAGAAAGAAAAAAAAAACCCAAAACAAATCAGACTAATTCCATATTAAGAAACTAAAACCCATAATTAGAAAACTCAGAATGAAACTACTTGGACAAACCTACATTAAGATCATGTTTTTCGTCTTCATGCCAAAAAAGCTTGGCAGTACACTTAATTAATTACTTGCCATTCAGCATTCAGCATTATTTGCCATTTCAAATCACTCCAGTTTACACTTCGGCTGAAATTGTAATCAGATTGTTTGCTGCCCAGATCCACAACCATTGAGCTACAACAAATCACTCAAACTTCACCCTACACAGAGCACAGACACTCCAATCTCACTGGAGAACTGAATCTGGGCTTCTTTGTGTTTGTTCTGGGTGCTGGGATAAGCATCAGATGTACACAGAGAGAGTGCCAAATATGTCAGCATGAGAAGAGAGGGGAGTTAGAGGGGACTGGATAGAGGGATGAGGAGAAAGAGAGAACAGCATAAGGGCTAATAGGCCACTGAAGATTAACACAACATATAGAGTACAACAGTATAGTTCCGGAAGTAAAAATCCCATTAATTTATTCCATGGAGGAATAGTTTTTTTAACAATAATTTAAAAACCTTTAAAGACAGACCTACTGTGAGCTTGTTAATAATGAAATATGGTATATAGTAAATGTAATGGTATATGCTTCCGTTTAAGCCATGAGTCTGATTTATTTTAACTTCATTAAAAAAAAGTGCGTTACCAAACATTTTGTGGTGAATAAATACACGCATAATCCTGAAACAAATCGTAACAAAAGCTAACCAGCGACCACTCACTCCCTTGACATTCTGTGAATGATGCAATCGACTCTTAAACTACTAATACTGTATTTTTGTATATATCTGAATATTTTGCAATGAACTTAAAATATATTGTTTCCATACTTATAATCAACAATCCATTTTTTATTTGATTGTGTCATTCACAATGCTTGAGGGGGTTGCCGATCTTGCCTTAGTGAAAGGCTTTAAGCACAAAGTCTACGCCTTGTTCGACTGCCAATATTTTATTTATTTATTTTTGCTTCAAATCAAAGTTTGCAATGTTGTGATTCACTTTAAGAAGATTTTTTTATGAAATCCCTATGGAAAAAAAAAATGAATAGGAAAAATATGTCCAGAACCAAAATGCCAGAAAAAGTTAACAGGCACTGATGCACTAGTATGATTGGCTGCTAAAGAATATGTATCTTGTTTAAAGGATGTTTAGATATTTTACTGGAAAACAAGACAAAGAGTGATTAAGTACAATTATTTTTGCAATGAGGAGCTAATTGAGAATAAATGATGATTAAAGGGAAATTCAGGGGACATTTTCAGGCTGGTGTGCATGCAGATGTAGTCTCTTATGGCAAAAAAGAGTGATTAAAGCATACGTTAAATAACTACAATATTGTTCACTTTATTCTCAATACAAATATGCTGAACTACATTTGTCATTTTATATTTTTCTTCAAGAAATAAGGTAAAAAGTAACCCTTCACTTCAGTGTTTAAATATTCAGAAAATATTTTATCAGACGGCAATCCTTCTGTGCTTCCTGTGCTCATTCCAATCTGTTTTTTTGTCCACTCTTCCTGTTCTTGAGATGGGAGGAGAGCTGTGTGGGACTTCTGTCCCTGAAAAAGCCTGTTCATTCCCCACAAACCAACACTGCCCAATTCAAGCCTGTTTGAGAGAGTGAGAGAGGAAGAGAAAGATCTCAATCCAGGTTTCCCCATTCTTTCTTCTTTGGTTCCTAAAATCTAAATCACAGTCAGAGTGATCATTAGTTTCAGGAACATTCAGAAGTTTTTCTGGCTCTCGGGCAAAGAAAAGCAGTGGGCAGGTCCAGAGGCCTCTGAATGAAAATGTTTCTTTCCCTGTGTTCCTGAAGTCCACTCCGCCAAGCAGTGAGCAGCCATATGCCCCAGAGGAATACCAGCTTCAGAACAGCATGAGAAAGTCACAGAGGTAAAATGACTTCGAGAGGCTTTTCTGTGCACTTTCTCAAACACTTTACTGTAGCCTTTTTTGAACACACACACACAGCCAAAAGTTAGTTTTAAAATGAACTACATAAAATGTGTAGTTACTGCATTTTGCCTTTGTACGGCTGTATAGCAAAGTTTGATATACACACAATGTGTGCACACACTTAACTATTAACAGACACAAAAACACACACACAGAAGCTGAGATTTATCCCTTATTCCCAAGTCCATGCACTGCCATATGGATGAAATAATTTGTGTTTTGAAGTGAAGCTTCTGTTGTTGCCGCTGTTACCTCAAGCGGTGCCCACAGCCAGAAGCTCTATGAGGACAAGTGCTCTGTTACTATCAGCGTACGTGTGTATGTGGAACAGAGAAAACTTTCAGCTGCACCATGAAACATTAAGAACAAAGACAATGTTAGTCACAAAGGAAGTTGTTCTATTGCATGATGAATGTGTGAGGTAGCGCAGGCACTGGCCAATATAATGTTCTCTGCTGTTTATTTGTTGTAACTGTCTGACTGTCCTTATGAGCCAATAAGGCAGGAAAGTAGAAGGGCTCCAGACTACGACTAAAGTGGTCACAAATGTGACCAAAAATAATTTATTGTGACTATACTTTAAAATGTAGCTGCCATTGGTGACAGTCGGGTTATGTGTGTTCATATGCAGTTTCAACAGATATCATCTTGTAAGTTATTGAATACATCTATAGAGCGCTCACTTTTACAAATGTAAGTAACTATTTTATCAATAAAAATACATCTGTATCAGGAAATAATAAGTACAATTATACATATTGATGGATTCATTTATGATTGGCCACTAACTATGCTTAAATGCAATTTTTGAATCGTAACTAGCAAGGGTAATTTTTACAGTCGAGATTTCATGCAGCAAATGACTGACATCAGTGTATTATTAACATCTATGAACACTAAATTTTATTAGTTTATCTTATGTAGACAAAATACATTCAACTATAAACTAAAAACTGAAGTCTAATATCCTGTAAGAAATTTTCCAGGAGTTCAATGGATCAATTCTTCAATTATTTAGTTTACAGCTAAATTTATTTTGTCTTAAGAACATTTTACCGATGGGTGGCGTCGACGAGCTAACAACGCACGCCTCCCAAGTTGTTGCTCTTTGGAGAACATTTTTTGCATCCAGTTTGCCTCTGGACTCCGATAAGAAGAACCTCAGGAAAATGTGTGCTTGTGCACTTGTGTTAGTTTTTGTTTGTAGTTTACTTTTCTACTATTTGTTTTAATAATAATAATATATATAGTAGCGTACAGTAGCATTTCATTTTTGTTTATTATTAATGACATATAGAGCAAACAAATCAAATATAAACATGACAAATTTAAGTGTTTTCTCTTTATCATTAATGTAATAAACATAACAAATGAACAGTTGTGAAAAGATTAATTGTATTATGATCATAGAATTATGATAATTTTTTTATTAATGCACAAATAAAACATGCCGGGGTATGCACAGTAAAACATTTAATTGCCTATTATAAAAGTACAGATATATTGTGTCAGGCTATGTGCACGTTAAGGCCACGTGAAGTGTTAAATGCCCGCTGGCAGGAGGTCACGGGACAGATCCAACATGTGACATGGGTCGACTGACTGAGATAACTGGCTGATGCACCACCTGTGCCCCCTTCTGTACCAACTTACTGTGCTTTAGCCACCCGGCACTCTGCTCATTTTTGTGAGCATCGCTCCTCTGCCCTCTGTAGTTTTTGGAGGGCGACTACCTCCAACTGGCCAGTAGCATCCTTCACAAGCCTCCACCAAAGAGACCGAACTTGACACCGCTGGTACCAGTCATTGACAAGTCCACTCAGCTCCACATCCTCCTGTACCACATCACTCCATCTCCTCTCCAGCCCTTGCTGGGCCCGCTTAGCCCCCTCTATCCGGCTGAACAAAAGCTGTTTAGGCATGCGGTGGCTGGGCATGTGGGCTACATGATCCAGCCAACCCAACCTTGCCTGCCAGAGGAGCTCACATGGGACTTTGTCCACATCTTTCAAAGATTTGTGAGCTCCCTAAGATCCATCCTGGGTTTAACCAGGCTGGATTGTGTTAGAAGGCCAGCCTAAATGTTTCTAACCAGCGAAGATGTTCCATTAGGGGGTCCACGTTTTGCAAGCATAGAGAAGGGAGGGAATGACCGTGGCCGAGAATACCTGAAGCTTTGTGTGGAGCGACAAACCGGGTAGCTTCCACACAGTGTTACGCAACTGATGAAAAGATAATGCCGCTCGACTGATTCGGAGTGAGACCTCTGCTGTCAAACCGGAGCCGGTCATACTGCCCAGGTATGGAAAACACTCTACTCTCTCCACAACTGCCCCATAATCAATTGGGAGCTGTGGGGGTGGAGTGTCCGATGGTACATAATACCCAGGCAGGTGCTTAGTTTTGGTTGGGCTGATGGTAAGGCCCCATCTCTTAGTAGCAAGCTCCAGGTTCATCAGCAGCGCCTCCAACTCCTCCTCTGAGTGAGCAGCAATCACCAGATCATCAGCTGACCAATAGGGAGCCATCCCTTGACCGCACCCATGCATCGATCAACCTCCCATTATATCTGTACCAGATGTAAATTCCTCCGGTACAGCCATCGAAGGCTTCACGAACCATGTGGTCAAAATAGATATTGAATAATGTGGGAGCCAGAGGACATCCCTGTCGCACTCCAAAGTGAACAGGGAATGGCTCAAACTCCGGACCACGTAGTTTTACCCAGGCCCGCTCGCCATAATGAAGGTCCTTAATGATCACGAGCAGCGGGTCTGGGACTCCGAAAGCACGAAGAATAACCCAGAGCCCAGGCCTACTGATAGTATCATAGGCCTTGACAAGGTCATTAAAGCAGAGATGTAGGTCTTGCTGGAATTCCCTACAGCTCTGCTGTAGCAGACGGACAGAGAATATGGCATCTATGCAAGACAGTCTTTTCCTGAAACCACACTGGGGCTCCGCAAGCCTCTCCTCAGCGTGGCTCCTCTGGCGAGGCGATGTTTAATAATCCTTGCCAGAACCTTTCCCGGCACACTGACGAGTGAGATGCCCCTATAGTTGTTACAATCTGTGCGGTCCCCATTTTTAAAGAGAGGGACCACCAGGGAATCCTTCCAATCCTGCGGAACTCGCCCAGTGGTCCAGACTGTTGTTATGATGTCATGTAGGGCAGTCTGTGCACAAACGCCACCCTCCCTCAGAATATTGCTTGGGAGATCATCTCTGACTGGTGCCTTTCCTGGTCTCAGGCTCTGGATCGCCTTCAGTACTTCCTCTAAAGATAGCACCTCAGCCGGCCACCCACCAACGTCCGGCAAAACTACCCCCTACCTCCGCGTAGTGCCGGAGGGGCCAATGGGGGGAAGGCCAATAGAGACTGTTCCCTCCCCGTTTTTTTCTGTCATGGTGCTTTGTAGCCACCACAGCGGCCAAATGGGGGCTCTGGATGGGAGTGAGGGGATGGTAACCCCTTCACCCTCAACTGATTACCACTAAACCACAAACCATAAACCACACACACACACAAACACACACAATTAATAACATCACTCCCTGTCTGATGGCATATCTGTATCTTAGCACTGCCTATAATAGCCCAGATGCACAAAGTTTAGGCTAACACATAACTGTGTGTGTGTGTGTGTGTGTGTGTGTGTGTGTGTGTGTGTGTGTGTGTGTGTGTGCATGCGTGCGTGCGCGTGCCTAAGCAGACGTGGCTGCGTACATGGGATGATCGGGTTTAGATATGATGACTGTGCAAATACAAGCTGTGAACTGTTTTTGTGGTACTTTGGAGACATTTTAGCGTTTTGTTACATAAAATAAATGTATTATATGATTGAAAACACTCTTTGAGTAGCTGCTTGTTTGAAGAATGACAACTGCTACTAATGTAAACAAATAGCGACAAGCATCAGAGGAAGATCACGTTTGATATACTGACTGTGCGAATAAGATCTGTAAAACTTTTAACGTGATACTTTGGTGATGAATGAATGTATGTATACACTCACCTAAAGGATTATTAGGAACACCTGTTCAATTTCTCATTAATGCAATTATCTAATCAACCAATCACATGGCAGTTGCTTCAATGCATTCAGGGGTGTGGTCCTGGTCAAGACAATCTCCTGAACTCCAAACTGAATGTCAGAATGGGAAAGAAAGGTGATTTAAGCAATTTTGAGCGTGGCATGGTTGTTGGTGCCAGACGGGCCGGTCTGAGTATTTCACAATCTGCTCAGTTACTGGGATTTTCACACACAACCATTTCTAGGGTTTACAAAGAATGGTGTGAAAAGGGAAAAACATCCAGTATGCGGCAGTCCTGTGGGCGAAAATGCCTTGTTGATGCTAGAGGTCAGAGGAGAATGGGCCGACTGATTCAAGCTGATAGAAGAGCAACTTTGACTGAAATAACCACTCGTTACAACCGAGGTATGCAGCAAAGCATTTGTGAAGCCACAACACGCACAACCTTGAGGCGGATGGGCTACAACAGCAGAAGACCCCACCGGGTACCACTCATCTCCACTACAAATAGGAAAAAGAGGCTACAATTTGCAAGAGCTCACCAAAATTGGACAGTTGAAGACTGTAAAAATTTTGCCTGGTCTGATGAGTCTCGATTTCTGTTGAGACATTCAGATGGTAGAGTCAGAATTTGGCGTAAACAGAATGAGAACATGGATCCATCATGCCTTGTTACCACTGTGCAGGCTGGTGGTGGTGGTGTAATGGTGTGGGGGATGTTTTCTTGGCACACTTTAGGCCCCTTAGTGCCAATTGGGCATCGTTTAAATGCCACGGCCTACCTGAGCATTGTTTCTGACCATGTCCATCCCTTTATGGCCACCATGTACCCATCCTCTGATGGCTACTTCCAGCATGATAATGCACCATGTCACAAAGCTTGATTCATTTCAAATTGGTTTCTTGAACATGACAATGAGTTCACTGTACTAAAATGGCCCCCACAGTCACCAGATCTCAACCCAGTAGAACATCTTTGGGATGTGGTGGAACGGGAGCTTCGTGCCCTGGATGTGCATCCCACAAATCTCCATCAACTGCAAGATGCTATCATATCAATATGGGCCAACATTTCTAAAGAATGCTTTCAGCACCTTGTTGAATCAATGCCACGTAGAATGGTACGTTCCTAATAATCCTTTAGGTGAGTGTATAATATAATATAAATTTACTAAGTGGTTTAAAAGACTGTGTGAGTAACTGTTTGAGTGAATATAAATGACAGACGCTTGACCAGTGCAACCTGTGTTGGCGCAAAAGCTGATTTGAATCTGGCAGCTTGTAACGTAGAAACACATATGTGTGACGTCACTCTGTGGGTGTGTATGAAAGGGTTAACAGTCTGAATAAATTCAATCTCTCAATCTCCTCAGTTTTACCTCCTTATTAAATTGTAAAGCTCTGCTTTTCTTTTCAGCTCTCTTTCTCTCTCTTTAGGAGCCTCATGGTCTCTCCATCATTTCTACTCTAATTTCCAGGCAATGAATGTAAAGTGTGAGCTTGCTGATCTCTATAGACAGCTAATCTCTTGCTCTTTCGCTCTATGTAGACAGTGTAAGTCTTCCTTTACTCTATTGAGCTTGTTTTGCTGCTGTCTTCTCTTTATTCAACCACACAGAAAACACAGAAAAGATATGCAGTAATTCAAAAAAGCTAATTAAAGTATTTGTTTTAGAAACCTACATGAATCTTGCATGTTTCTATCTGCTAAATGCTCCATTAGAGTTTTCTATAATGTGTGTAGCAGCCTAAGTCCATGGCACATCTAAATCGTGGTTCAGGCAGTACTGCGAGTCATTAATCCTCATTCATTTTAAAGGCTTTGACTGAAGTTTTATTCAGGCCAGTTTGGCAAAGCCACGCCAGGGAGCTTGATGCAATCTAAACCACAAACTCCTGGGTCTCTTCTTATCCTGAACAGCTGCTTTCAAAACACCAGGAAAAAAAGCACCTACATGTGGAAGAAAAAGTGAATGTGCTACATACCACCCCAAATTTTGTACCACATATTTTAACAGAGATTGCAATTTACAGAATTAAAATTGGCAGTGGTCCAGAGAGCAAGACTACACTCACAAAGCAACCAATTTAAACTGCATAAATGGGGAACGTGAGAATGGAACAGCAAATGGTTTTAAGGGAAAGCACAGCAAGTGTGAAATGCTGAACAGAGACAGCACTGAGAAAATTATATGCAAGATTTCTTCCAAGATAACCTTGAATGTGGCTTGAGTAATGCATCCTTTACAAAGACAAATCTGCCAAAGATTCCAGCCTTTCTGAAGCACCCCCAGATCATCACCAATCCTCCACCAAATTTCACAGTGGGTGCAAGACACTGTGGCTTGAAGGCCTCTCCAGGTCTTTGTCTAAGCATTAGATAACCAGGTGGAGTATCAGCAAGGATACTTGACTCAAGTTATGTACAAGTTTATCCTGGAAGAAAACTTGCCTCCTTCTTCTCTGACAATGTTCCCCAACTCTGAGGATTGGGTTTTCCAACAGGACAATGCCCCATGTAACACAGCCAGATCAATCAAGGTGTGGATGGAGGGCCACCGGATCAAGACCCTGTCATGGCCAGCCCAATCTCCAGAACTGAACCCCATTGAAAATATCTGGAATGTGATCAAGAGGAAGATGGATGGCCACAAGCCATCAAACAAAGCTGAGCTACTTGTATTTTTGCACCAGGAGTGGCATACAGTCACCCAACGTCAATGTGAAAGGCTGGTAGAGAGCATGCCAAGGCACATGAAAGCTGTGAAAATCAGGGTTATTCCACCAAATATTTATTTCTGAACTCTTTCTAAGTTAAAACATTAGTATTGTGTTGATTAAAAATTAATATGAATTTGTTTTCTTTTTTGTTATTTTGACTAGTTGTCATTTTCTGCAAATAAATGCTCTAAATTGTAATTCCGTGAGACATGTTGTCAGTGATTTATAAAATAAAACAAAAATTATAATTTTACTCAAACCATACCTAAATACTGATACTTTTGCAGTGGTCTCTCAGTGGAGCTGCATATATATATATATATATATATATATATATATATATAGTGTATATCATTTCACTCCTTCTGTATAAGAAACCCCATCTCTGCAGTATATACAGTATATACACTTACTTAGTGAATAAGTGTACAGCTGTTCTTAATAAAGTGCTCAGTGAATGTATATTTATTGTAGGCCTGGATGGATGGATGGATGGATGGATGGATGGATGGGTGGATGGATAGAGCTTCTGCAACACAAACATGCGAACACACACACATACAGACATAAACCAGCGTTCTTCCTCCAGTGGCAGCTTCCTGCGGCTGCAGCAGGGACAACACGATTAGTATTCCACACATAGTTATTTTAATATATCACCGCATTAAATTACATTTCCCTAAAAGCCAGAGAGAGAGAAGAGGGTTTTATAATGGCAGAGCTCTCTCTCTCTCTCTTTTTCACAGGTGTGGCATACATCACCATCTCCATTGTGTCAGCCAAATCAGATTCATTTAAAAAGCATTCCTACCTGCAGGCCCCAAACGGATCACACACAATCACTTCATACTTTCCTTCCATCTTCTCCTCTCCTCCCCTCCACACTTAGTCTGAAGAGAGTCTATTGATTTATTTGAAACTCAGCAGTGACCTGCAGACCAGCCACCTGCTTCAGGTTCAAATCACTTTGGAACTTATATTATTACCCCTGGAGGCCTGCGTGCCAGCAGTTCTGCACCCTCTCTGTACTGCAGAGTAACTGGACAGAATATGAAGTGTATTTTGGAGTTGACAAATAAATTAACAATGTGTTAGGAATTCAAATAATATAATCCATATTACATGTCATCATTAATAGGAAGAAGCCATTTCTTTAATCTAATATTCTGTGTGAGGTAGCAGAATTGGGCAGCATCCAAAGAAGGTCTTAAGCTTAAAATTTGCACCGGATTTGCACTCAATTTCTTGACTACATATGTTGCAACAGTCAGATAGAATGGACAATTCATGCACTACTGTATTGTTCCAAGTCCTCTGAAGCTGTACAATAGCTTTGTGTAAGGAACAGAAGAAAAAAAAAAGTTATTCATTGATAATCTTACTCTCCACCGACGCTCTTTTTAGGTCGATAATTACTTAAATTTCGGTCTGTTTCACACAAACATTTTGTATGGCTTTGGAAGACTCAGAATATAGTGCAGAAGTTCTATGGACTAATGTAAGGTTTGTTTGTTTTTTGTAGCTTGACAGTAAATTCAAGGGTGGTGATGTAGAATTCTATCAGGAAGACACGCAGGCTTGAGTGAGGTTTAAGATGCCATTTATTTGATGAATATAAAACAGAAAAGTAATGTCTCTCTTTGGCGTAGGCCCCGTCTGGCGGTCCGAGGGAGCTGTAGTCGGAACCATCATATCCTGCCGGAGACAGGAGGCAGGGGAGAGGAGCCTACCCCTGTGCAGGACGGGGCTCAACTGGTGGTGGTGGGGTGGTGGAGGTTGCCATGTTAGCACACTGAAACAGCAATGTGATAGATTGTGAGCAGACGTATAAAGCAATGGCTTACATGTGATTGGCTAGGAGTTACCCAGCTAATGATGTGATGATGTACAGCTGCTAGTCTTCCCGCTAGAACTACGCTCTGCTTACATTTAACTTTAAAAGCTTTGCGCTTGTCCATTCAGCCGTATCCATCTACAGAGCCATACAGGTGCATTAGTTGATGTTGTGCCACCGCCTGTGTATTTGACGCTGCTAAACCAGATCATTCAAATGCGTCGCTAGACTTCAAAATCAGATGAACTGCTGTACAAATGCGTACTGAACAAGCTGATACACTCCAAGTCTAGATAAACATTTTAATGCAAAGAGGAACTTGATGATAGATTTGATTATTATGAATGATAATTTGTAAATGCCCCCCTCTCTACTAATTTGCTCTCAGCACCCCCTGGGATCCTTTGAATGCCAGAATGGGAGGGGGGTGGACTGAGAACCTCTGATCTAGACAATATGACAATCTTCCCAGCGCTTCACTGTATAGACACGTGAAAAACTACTGATATGTTTTAGAACTGATATGAAAATAGCATTGGGTAAACAGAGACTTAACCAATAAGCATTTAAACTATCAGCCAAATTGGAGCAATGGACCCTGAACAGTTTTTATCACCGGCAAATCGTAAAGCTTATGTTGATCTGGTGTAATAGGGTCAAACAATTCAGTGCCTCATTCATGGTGGGTTTGACTACTAATTCAGCTGAATCTAATATGACAGTCGATGCATTTTTCAATGCATTTCTCTCTCTCTCTCTCTCTCTCTCTCTCTCTCTCTCTCTCTCTCTAACCCCCGCATTGCCTCAGTATCGCTTGCAGATGAATTCTGTCTGTATATAAGGATCTAGAACTGTGACTGGAGATAAAGAACCTTTAAAGAGGAGATATCATGGAAAACTTTTCTTTCTCATTTTGAAAAAGACTTCATGGACTATGTAGACACTCTAATTTTCAAAGCTCCCTTTCTAGTCCACACTGACCATTTACTGAAACTAAGATGCAAAAATGGGTAATTTAGAAACCATCAAGATTTTAACATCACAACATGAGCTTATTAACATCTAGCCAGTATTCACCCACATTCACAAATTACTGATATTTAGCAACATCGCCCTGATGAACAACAGTGTAAACAAGCAAAAATACAACATTAAAGGAATATTTCACACATCATTTCATAATTTACAAAACCTCTATTTGTCCCAAGTCTCAAGTCAAAACTAAAGTTTTCTAATGCACTTTCTTTAAACATATAAAGAGAGCCATGGCGGAATTCAAGATTTTCACTGTAAAATAACTTTAAAATTGTGGGTTGGGTCTCATAAACCCTGTTGTTTCCCTTCAGAACACTTGGAATACAATGCACAACTCGCATGGGTTACTTTTATGACACTCTTGGTTCTTTTTTTTTTTTTTTTACTTTAAAGTGAGTCACTATCAATTAGCATTGTCTGGAAATCCACAAAACGGGACATCCTTCAAAATGCCTTCTTTTGTGTTCCGGTTTTGGAATGTCATGAGAGTGAGTAAATTATAACATAATACAAAAATGTTGGTGAATTTTATGTTTAAAAAAAATAATTTGTATATACAGTAAATGTTGCATGCTGGCTAAATGGATAACCAATTTACTGGCTTTTGCTGGAAATCTATAGCATATGGTTCTAACCAAATAAAGTAAATGGTGAATAAGGCAAATATTATGCCTATTATTTCTTTTTTGTTCCATAGAAGAATGCAAGTTAGGGATGTGTATGAATACTGTACCTGATTTCAGATCGGATGGCCGTGGTCTCGATTCTGTTAGCAGTCTCTGTAAGTTGTGTGCATCTGAAGCTTGTCAAGTGTAACATTAATTAAGATACAACATCATGATTTCAGTTGTGCAATGGACTAGACATATGTTGCGGAGGCCCCACTGCCATTTATAATTAAACCTACCTTTACCCTTAATATCATTTTATAACCCCAGCTCAATATAGATCTTAAAATCCATTAGAAATATGACGAAGTCAGGGAATGGAAAACGAATTGAAAAGGGGCCTGGAGGAGGCAACGCGAATGAATATTTGGCAAACACAATGGACGTGGGAGAAGTTAATAACTGCCAAGAAATTCCACATAGGGCAAGTTCAGCAACTACAGATGACCTTTTGTCTGCTATCAGCAAGCTGAATCACACTGAAATCCTGTAATAAGGTATTCGGCTTAAGACACATCCCTAACTCGCATTCTTCCATGGTACAAAAATAAATAATAGGCAGAATGTTAGCCTTATTCACCATTTACTTTTATGCTGAGCCTCAGCCATATCTTCTTTTGCCAATAATAAAGCTCAGGGTCCGGATGGTTTCAAACTATAATATTCGAAAAAATGAGTGATGACATTTCCCCTTTACTTCTTCGTATGAAAAATAATTCCAAAAATTTTTCTAGACTAACACCTTCATTATATAAAGCTAATGTAACCTTGATCCCAAAACCAGGTTGTGACCCTATGTTGGTTTCATCGTATCGTCTCATTTATTTTTTTGCCCATTGAAACTAAAATAATTGGCAAGATCCTAGCTGAAAGGTTGAAAAATTTTATTTGTATGATTGTGCATTAAGACCAGACAAGTTTTATGTCAGGGAGGCATTTATTTTTTAATCGGGGATGTCTATTTAATATATTATATAGCAAGCACACAACTGAGGCAGCTATCATCTCCTATAATTCCTATAAGAGTGATGGCCCTTTAAGACTCCAATCTGAACGTTATGACGTTGGCATGTACGGAGGCCAATATTTACCAAAAAGATCAAGTGGTAGTGATCTGTTAGTTTGAGTTTAATAACGAACACGTGCGGCCAAAAAAAGTGCGGAGGGAGAGCGACTTGCTGAGTCTGTGTGGGAATAATAGCAGTGGTGATTCAAGTGAAATGTGGGTTCTACAGAGACAATATACATCCACAGGTGTAGAACCAACACGTGGGGTGAAGCCTATAATACAAAAGTGTGTGTGTGCCACCACTGTATTCATGTGATTTATACTTGCTAATACCACCTTTGGATATTTTTATACCTAGAGCTTGATTTATATTTAAAAGATTTACGCTTTACGGGGTTATAACTACTATATTTATTAATCTGCTGTACTTATATGCTCTATTTATCTTTGAGCCGGCTGAGTTCATATTACAGCGGGGTTATCAGCGGGGATACTAAGTTTGTAATTTTATTTGGTTTTGGATTGCTGTGATTTGGCACCTGGTATTTTGAGTTTGATTTATTTTGTTTGTTTTGCGATATTTGGTTTAGTTGAGTACCCCAGTCCATGTGTGATGTATGATGACCTGTCTGTGAAGCTTAAGATTTAAATGACATTTTTAACCACTTTGACAAAGAAATATTAAAAGACCCTTTTATGTTATTGGTAGTCGTGTGTGCCCTTCGTTTCTACACGTGCCACAACACTTTAAATTGGGAATAGACTGATATAATGCCGATTACATCGAATATTAATCAGCATTATCTACAAACTATGCCTTTCAAGAAAGTGTATAGTAGTTTTACCTATCTTGGAGTGACAATAACAAAAAAAAAGCTGGAGATTTGTTGAAGACCTGTTGGCAAAAATGAATTGAGAGATTGAAGCGCAACACAGAATTCTGGAAAACCCTTCCCATATCTTTAGTTTGACGAATCAATGCCATCAAAATGATTGTTCTGCCACAGTTTCTCAATCTTTTTCAGACAGTTCCCTTATTTATACTTCAGTCATACTTTAAACAGATTCAATAATTGTATCCTTTCTGTAGATCTAAAAAGCAGTATGCATCTCTAAAAAACATTTATCTAAATCAAAGGAGGCTGGGGGGGCTTTAACCTATCAAAACTTTCAAACTTATTATTGGGCAGCACACTTAAACATTTTTTAATGGTGGAAAAAGGATCCTTTTAAGGAATCTAATTATTGCCCTGCATGGCTTTCCATTGAGCGAAACCTATGTAACAAGACTTCACTTCTTGCCCTCCTTATACTGATAGTCCGATATGTGATAATCATGCATTTCTTTCTGGTTTGGATGTCAAACTTTTCTTGATGTGGAAGGAGAAAGGGATTTGTGATGTGGGGCAGTATACATAGATGGTGTATTAGCTTCCTCTCAGCTTCAGAATATGTATAATATTCCTACATTTGTCACAGTTGTGTAGTAGAGATGAGAGGCAAGGATCGACTCACAGGCTTTTAATGAAGGTGATGATATCAAAAAACAAGAAGAACGCAAAGAACCAAATAAACTCTAGACTACACACTGATATACAAGTTAAGTGACGGACATACAGGAACTGATAGATATTCAAGAACTGACCTAGCGTGATAGAAAATAAAGGGTATATATACAAACTAGGGTAATGACCAAACACAGAACACCTGGGAAAAAAGATGGGGAACACATAGCAGTGATGAGGGCAGAGAATCATGGGAAATGTAGTTCAGGGGGAAACTAAAGACAGAGGAAAACCCATTACAAATTAAGAGTTCTTGAAAATATAACAGAGATTAACTGTGAAAACATCAAGTAACGTTAGGTATTTGCAAATTCGGGATTATGTTAGAAAACACATACATAATTTTGGGAGTATGTGTAAACATGAAACACAAATTTAATCCAATAAGACGTGGAGCAATGTCTTACTTTTATCAGGTATTGCAAACGCACATACCTACTGACACAATTACACATTGGAAAGCTTGGGCCAACGAGTTAGAATTAGAGACAGATGATGACCTATGGGAGGAATGTTTAAACAATATACATGACTGTTCAGTTAACATTAGACACAACTTGATACAGTCCAAAACACTACATTGTCTGTATTATTCTAAAGTTAAGATCCACTGTATTGCCCCAGAGGTGTCCCTGTTTTGTAACCGATGTGAAATACTGGGTACTCTAGCTCGTAGTTTTTGGTCATGCAACAAGCTGTGTACATATTGGTCAAAGATTTTGAAATGTTTCTCTAAAGCTTTTAATAAGAACCTTTAATAGGGTGGCCAGACTTCCCTTTTTTTTCCTGGGACAGCCCTGTATTTAATCACTTTTTCTAGTTTCCCGTCTTATTCTCAAAAAATGTGTTTTGTCCCCTATCTCCCCTCTCCTAAAATTTCTCTATTGCCTATGCAGTTTTCTTAGTCACGTGAGTATTCTAATAAAAAGTAGACAAGGTGAGTATTCTAATCAAAAGTAGCCATTAGTAAAACTAATAAAATCACACCGTGTTATTTAAAGTACATGATTGGATAGTTTAATCCAATCACAATCCCCTATCAATAGACATCCAGTTAGTGAACTTATTGAGTCAGTTTCAAAGTGCACACATATGAAAATGCAGCTGGAAAAATGTCAAAGAAGCGTGCATGTACATTTAATGAGGATCTTCAAAAAGAGTTTGCCTTGTTTCTATAAAAAGTAGTCACAGGCAGAGCCTAGTAATGTGAGGTGTGAGATTTGTGGAACTCGATTTTCCATCGCCCATGGAGGCCACACCAACATCGTGCAGTATGTTCATACAACAAAGCATGTGGATGCTGTTAAAAATAAGTGTGCCATCAATTGTTAGCAATTTTTTTGTGAAGCAAAGTTCCAAATCTGACAAGGTGCATGCAAGTGAAGGAGCACTTTTTGCTTATCATTCTGTTATGCACGGCCCTAGTTTTCGGTCGGCTGACTACACTACGAAATTGATCAAGAAATTGTATGATCCAAAAAAAATGTATTCTGCCCGCACCAAATCTGAAGCTGTCTTTTGTGCAGAAATTGACTATTAGACTGTCAGTATGGCAGCACATGTTTCCTTTCTCTTGGTCCAGCGCTTGAAAAAATACTACACATTTTCAGTGGTCTGCGTGCATACTTTCTTTCTCAAGAAAAATGACCAACGTTTCTAAGACACATTTTCATCGATCCTTGCACTAAACTTTGGATTGGCTTCACACTCAAGCAAAAAGCCACTGTTAACAGTGCACTGGAGAAAGTAGAGCAAGACCACATATCAGCCAAAGAAGTGGATTTGCACATTCATGACTTGAGAAAAGTCTTGCAGGCCAGGCAGGAGGAATCATTTGTAACCTCTGACATTACAAATCAATTGGATGCCCTGGTTGAAGTTGGTGATATGTGAGTGGATTATTTATTTGGTGCAGTGAGAATCTTTTATTCAGCATCAGTAGATTAACTCCAAAATTGGAGCCGCTCACTGGAGAACACAGAAAAAATAAGTGGGCCCTACTGAAGACATCCCTCTGAAAGACATTCAGAGCAGCCTCCAATTCTTCTACTCCAGAATACCCGCTCTCAGTTTGATTGACGAAACCACGCTCTTTGATGAGTGGGCTTGTACGAAAAAAATATTGCCACTGGTCGCATCACTGAGTGGAACATGAAAAAGACACCCATGTCTGAGAGATGGACAGACATTTTTCATGAGCTGGAGAGCAAAACCATCAACTTCGGAGTCTTAGCAAAGGTCGTGGAGTTTGTTTTATGCCTGCCTGGGACATCTGCTTCTGTGGTGCGTGTGTTCTCATTAATGAACGCAGCATAAGACTGGATAAATCTCGACTCAGCATAACAGTCATGTGCCTTCATGCTTTTCGTACATCTTAATTTTGGACTCAACTGCTCTGCATTTTACAATAAACTCTTGAAAGACAAGCACACACTGAGAAAAATTGCTGCAAGAGAAAAGTACAAGGTGACAACAATTACAGATGCAAATGCACCCTCTACTTCGCATTGACCTGCACCTAGGTAAGGATGCATCAATTTCACTTTTGCTGGGAGGGGGTTGTCCCATTTTCCACAAGCAAAAATCTGGTCACCCTAACCATGAGACCACCACCCACCCATTGAAGAAAAATCCATTATATACAGAAAATAAGTATGAGAAGCAAGCTATAACTTTTGGTATGGTCGTTGCAAAAATAACTATTTTAACTATGTGGAAATCAGAGACAATACCAACATATGAAATGTGGATGAGATAAATGGGGAATGTATTAAGTTTAGAAAGGATAAGATTTTATTTAAATGATAAAGCAGATATCTTTGACCAGATCTGGAATCCTGAAATGGACTTCATTGAAGAATTGAGTTTGACATTGAACTCCACTGACTGTGTAATTATTGTGAATTTGTGCCTAAATGTTTCTTTTGTGAATAGAAACATTGTCAAAAGTAATTAGAACCAACCATGTAGTTTGTACAAGGCACTGGCCTTTTTGTATAATGTTGAAAAGGATAAATAAACATGAAAAAAACTACATCATTTACACTTTCCACTTAAAATGTCTGTAACGATGCTCCTTGGTTTTTACAATGCATTGTGGGAATTTTTAGGGAGCAAATGTTGCGATTGTGGGCATTTTCAGACCTTTGCTTTGTTCCGAAACAAAATTGTTACAATGCTGCATTTTCTCCTTGGTTCGGAATGCTTTCACAAGGCAACATTTCCAATCAAAATGTGTTTACGTAAGTCACATGTGAGTAAACTGTCCCCTCATTGGTCAAAATGTGTTTTTTATGTTCTGGGGTTTCACTTATTACGGTGGGTCGCTTATCCATCAAAATGGGTGGATAACAACCCAGCGGGATAATTGTGGCTTTTTTCTAATCCCCGATATATTCATTTATCAGTTTTAGCTGAAATCAAGGCTACGTTGGAACAACAATATTGCCAAGCACTTGTTTTGAAGAAGAGCGATCACAAGACATTTTCCGAAAAGAAGGCGTGCTGACCCACAGAATTTGTCACTAAATATCTATCAGGTATGTTCATGTTATTGGGATATCTATTGCTTATCTAATCGCTATAGCTTTTCAGCATTTCACTAATGTTTAACCCTCTTTTGCATCAAGTTGCCTTAAAACGTTTATGGTTATGTAAATTAATTGCATGTTATGGGTATTTTTGTGAAGTTTGTGTGATCATGCATTGTGATCCAGGTTGGTACGTTGGTCCTTTGTTTCAGTTTGCATTCTCACCACAAGTGAACTGCTCCAGAGTTAATTTGCAATTATTAATTGTTTTGGTGTGGATCTGAGTGTGATTGCCATGTTCATATATGCCTAAATGAAACAAACCAAGGGGAAAAAACGTGCCAGGATCCAAGACAAACGCTCCAAGCAAGCCACGTGTGAAAATGTCCTGAGACAGCCCTAGAATTGGCTGACTTCCTGATCAGTGTCCTGGCTACTGAACTAGGGAGCTGGTTGAGACACCCATAATTTTTGCTCTGTTCCTGACACAATTCTACAGGAATCTTATGATATAAAAACATTTACTATAGCGTATGACTTTTAAGGTGATACATTGTAACATTTGCATTACACATGCTTGTTCAAGTCCAATGAAATTGTGCAGTAGTTCAACTGACAGAGCATTACACTTGCAATGCAAATGACCGGGGTACGATACGTGAAGAGCACACAAGTTGACAAGTGAGCCAAAATTGTTGAAGAAGCACCACAAAATGCCGTGGTTGCTTCAGCAATTGTGTTATTCACCTCACATTTTCTTTTCTAACAAAAGGTTTAGATTTAAAACTCAATATAGCATATACCTTAAAAATCTGTTTGGGAGAACATTTAACTTAAGAACTGCCACGATTTGTGTAATGAACCACGCAATGTCATATGGCAAAAATGTCACCACAGTCATGTAATTTTCACGAGATCAGGCTAATTTAAGTAGAAACATCTGAGACAAAGTTGATACTCAAATTTAACCAAGAACTCAAATATGTCTCCTCAGCTATGAAAGAGCCACGTCTGAGCAAGAATTCTGTACCAGCACATACACACACACGCTAAAACTCATCACTCTGCCACCTTGGACTGTCGATTTTGTTCATCGTGCATAAAAAGGAGGGAATTTTCTTCCCACTTTCTCTCTATTACCCCAAATCATTTCACTCCAATTTAATCCTTTTGGTCTTTGGAATTGCCCTGTTCTATTAAACCCACTTTACGCCACTTTGCTGTCAGCAGCTTGCGATTCAGCGGCTGTCATTAAATTGGGAGGGGCTTAGCTAAATCTGCTGGGGCTCATCTGCATATCGTTCAGTCAATTGCCAGGTTGTGTGTGTGTGAGTTAATCTCAGTCAGTCTTCTCCATGTGAGGGCATCTCATTTAAAGAAACCATATTAGTAAGCCCCCACCTCCTCATCAGAGTCCATCAATACCGAGAGGGCCATCTTGCACAGCTCTTATCTGCCACAGGCTAATGTCATTAACGCAGAGAACTAATTGAAGACTTGCTTAACACAGTTTCATACACACATAGTGTGGATAGGGAGTGTGTCAAATTTGTTTTTCAGTCTTGGGAGGTCTAAGAGAGGAAAAGAGGTCTTATTGAGCCAGCACTCACATACAGATCGAGAGAGAGAGAGAGAGAGAGAGAGAGAGAGACAGAGGCATGCTACATGCTTTTCTTTTCATAGAAAAAGGGTTCAAAAAATGGCATTAAAGAGAGTTCGGTGAAGTGTGAAACTCCACAATGGAACAAATGATCTAGGGGACCGACGTTTCGGAGAGAAAGAGAGCTGGAGAAAGGTAAATCCGTTGTAAACAGCAGAAGAAAAAGTCACAAGAGAAGCACTTTACAAACTGAACCAAATAATGACTGAATTAAGAAGAAATTTAATAGTCAGAGGGGAAGAGTGAGATCTCTAGATGTCTTTATGGCATTTAATTTCAATGTCAGCCTCAATTGAATGCAAGGCTTAAGCTAATTCTCTAAAAAAATCTTCTTTCCCTCTGCCTAAAATCTGAGTGTAGATAAAATCTCTTTAATCTCTCAACTGTTTCTCTGAGATGACAATGAGATTAAATGGAGAGCAAATAGAGACGTTTTGCTCAAGTATCCTGCTTCTAAGATTTTTATCCTTGGAAAAAAGACCTTATGTAGGATTTAGATTTGCCAAAATAACAACTAGGGCTGGGTACCAACAACCACCTTTTGGTACCATTTGTAGTGCAAGACATACACTCACGACCACTTTATTAGGAGCACTATTGTCCCAATAAAGTGCCCAAGCTGGTCTTCTGCTGTTGTAGCTCATTTGCTTCAAGGTCTGACGTGTTGTGATAAATCAACAAGGCGTTTCCATCCGCAGAAATGCAGCTCACTGGATTTTTTATTTTTTGGCACCATTCTGAGTTAACTCTAGAGACTGTTGTGCGTGAAAATCCCAAGAGGCACCCTTTCTGGCACCAACAATCATGCCACAGTTGAAATCACTGAGATCATATTTTATTCCCCATTCTGTTGGTTGATGTGAACATTAAATGAAGCTCTTGACCCATATATGAATAATTTGATTCATTACAATGCTGCTACAGGATTGACTGATTAGATAATCGCATGAATAGGTAGGTGTACAGGTGTTCCTAATAAAGTAGTCATTGAGTGTATGTCACAATTCAATATAACATAATACATCACAATATCATAATTTGATTATAGTCTCTCTTGTGCCTCATAGGAGCATCTCTAACCTTGCTGATAAAAGATGCTCTTAGAGTTTAAACATATTTAAACAACCTGCATCTTCATTATTGAAATATTGGACATGATATGAATACAAAAATAGCTGAAATATGAACAAACATTTGCTATCCACATTGATTTTGACACTTAACATGTGTCTAATTTGTTTCAATTTGTACTTATTCTCTGTAATTTTAGGAGAAACATAAGAGACACGGGTGATACTTTGGAATAATTGGTAACATTACTGCAATACTGATGCTGTAAACCAACTTCCACTATTTAACAATCTCTTCAACTATGCTATCCATTTTCCTCTTTCCAGCTACACTATCTCTCCAACTTTCTTGCATGCTTAGTCTCAGCCATTTATCCTGTGATTTTAATGTGCCATGCTGTGTCGCCACAGTGCCTGTTTAATATAGCCTTGCTCGAGCACATGCAAACACACACACACACACACACACACACACACACACACACAGTGGTCCGATGATGACTCGCATGGGTGCATTCCTGGGTCTGAGCATTAGACCCTGACTGTGCTCCAGAGACGGTGCGGCAGAGTGTTATCACAAGCAAAAGAGCACTTGCTTTTATATCAAACACAAAAAAGGGAAGAAAAAATATTTCCTTTTCATCTCTTCTACGGTGCATATATGTATACACAACTCTGAATCCTTCCCTGTGCACAGAGATAAGGGAAGGAAAAACAGATTCAAAGATGGAATTCGCAATACAAACAAGAGAGAGATGGTGAAAGAAGAGTTATTTTAAGCAGAACATGCAGCAGAGGAGAAGAGGAAAGCAATCGCTCTGGAGAGGTGTATTTTCATTCCATGCAAAGCCGCAGAGTAGATTTCCCAGGCAACTATTCAAAAAACAGAATCAGTTGCCTGCAGTACAAGGGCAGAAGGATTTGCAGGCAGAGAGCAGAGTGCTGGCAGCATAAGAGAGAAATCTCTCTCAGCCAGCGCAATAACACTAGGAGATCACCTCAGACATTACGCAGCTGCTCTCTGGCATGTAATCATTATGGAAACACCCAGTCTCCAGAGCTCAAGGCTGATCTTCTGCCTGTCCAGGATCTCCCAGATGCATTTACCACTGCTGACTCTCAGGAATAAACACACAAACACATATGCAAACTGCCTGGTTTAGGAACAGCGTGAGTGAATGACTGATAGAGAGAGGGAGTGGAAGAGAGGTAGGCAGGTAGGAATGTTGGCAGGTGATAGGTATTGGAAACTCATGGTAAGCACATCTGGATCTGGCAGCTGTTTAATTTTTCTGATCCAAACGAGATGTGTGCCAGCTGAACCACCTTGGAAACACAATCAGACCACAGATGTGTCCATGTCATTCAAGGAGAGGAGCACCTCACACTTCTAACATACACTTCGACCTGCTGTAACATCCAACTAGTGCTGTCAATAGATTGAAATGTATTAAACTGTATGCTGATTAATAAGTAAAATTAAGGGATGCAGCAATATGAACATTTTTGGCCAATACTGATACAGATTTAAAAAAAAAAATAAAAAATACAGATACTCACCATATTTTGTCATCAGATCACTGTTTTACTTAAAAATTGTGCTTTAAAAATGTACACATAGGTACAAAATATTTTTTTACTGTTCTATCAATAAATCAATTCTATTGAACATGGACTGGATCTTCTTTTTTTTTTTTTTTTTTTTTTTTTTTTTTAAGAACCAGAATAAAATAGAAATACTAATTAGGTACTAATTATTGGATCAAAAACGTCTACTGTAAATACGCTTCTAAAATGTAATTCGACTCTCGAGGATGTACTGTTATGTCGTCTTCTACAGGAGAAAAACAAATTGGATGATATATTTGACAGCAATCTTTTCTTTGAAAATCACATTTCCAATGTTTGTAGAAGAGCATTCTTTCACCTCAGAATTATTGCTAAGTTTCGACACACGCTCTTTGTTTCTGGTGCCGCAAAATGAATTAATTCACTCAAGACATCAAGACAAGATAACTGTAATGCATTACTAGGAGCATGTCCTGCAGGTTCATTAAATAAACATCAGTTTGTTCAAAATACAGCAGCTAGTGCTGAATAAAACAAAGAAATAGGATCAAATCAGTCCCATTTTTTCATTGCTTCATTGGCTACCTGTTAAGTTTCATATTAATTTTTAAATTCTGTTAATTAGTTTCAAAGCTCTGAATGATCTAGCTTCACAGTACTTAAGCAACCTTCTACCAAGCTATAATCCATCACGTTCAAAACTATTCTGGCCTGTTAATAATAATTAAAATCCACAAATGGAGGTAGATCCTTTTTTTCTATTTGGCTCCTAAACTATGGAATAGACTTCCTAGTAGTTTACAAGACTAAGACACACTCTCTCAGCCATGCATCCACCTAATGTATTGCTTAATTCATAGTTATGCTGCACTAGTAAGGTCTGTCAGAATCAGAAACAATTCTAATTTTATATAACTCTGCTATAAAGTAAATGGCATCTATGCTAATATTATACAATTAGTTTCCCTGTACATATCCCAAGGTTATCAGAGCCTGCCATACTGCTCTGGTCCTGCCCGATGTCCCACTCCCAATGCTATATGTCGGTGAGTGATAACTACTATTTGCAAGCAATGCCAGCCAGACATCACTTCAGTCTACTACAATTGATTTCATAGAGGATAAACTGCTGCCAACTCCAACCTTATACAGTAACATGGGATACTTCACTGGCCACTGCCTGATCCTTGGTAGGATGGACTTCACTGGAAATGAACTACCACAAGCTTCCAGCCGGACTGAGATGCCCCTCACTGACCTGCCTGCATCATCTTGGTCATAGGATGCACTCTTTCTTAAAATGGAATACACAGACAATAAATGAATTACCAACTAAAGTCTTAATCAGCCAAATAATGTCTGGGATATATCTCTAAGTCTTTGTCATTAATCTGACAGTTCATTTTAAATATTGTCCATCAACATCTACTCAGTTTATTAATTTAAACCATGACTTGATTTACACTAGGGCTGCAAGTAGTGATTATTTTGATAATCGATTAATCTAATGGTTATTAGACCGATTATTCGACTATTCTGCGATTATTGCAACTATTAATCCTTAGCTCTTGACCAATTATTCAGCTTGTGCCCCGACTTAAAAGGTTGTATTAAACGTACTTACTAACAATAAAGGGGACAAAACAATCTAGTCTTATATAGTCTTATTTTCAAATTAAAATTTTCAAAAAAAAATTAAAACAAGGTAAATTTACTTGAGAAACAACATATAAGATGTTTAGACATGCTTGTTTAGATATTTAGATTTTATTTTGTATATAAGTGTATTTTTTCCCTTTTTATACTTCTGCGAGTGTAGTAAAGGCAAACTATACTTATATTCAAGATTTACAAAAGACCAAACTCTCTCTTATTAATGAAGCTGCGTATTGCCAATTTTCTTCACAATAAGAAATGCACAGTGACTCATATAGTATGATTCAATAAATCGCAAGCCATCATGTTATAATCTAACTGCATTAGATATCCCCAGATTGAGCCTCAGCCGGGTGCATTTTCAGTCTCTCCCCATTAGATCGGGACATTCGCACAACTCATAAAAGAGGTTCTGACTGCACAGAGAAATGTAGTTTCGCAGTTTGTAGTTATTTACATCATCTGCATCATATTATTTTAACTTTAATGAAGCTATAATGCATTAAATATAACTGTATTACAGATGTAAAGCCTGGGTGTTTACTTTAAAGTGCTCCGACTCTGACTTATTCCACAACAAGTGTGCTTCTGTATTTACTTATTTTATATTTTGGCATTATAATTCCCTCATACTTTGTGATCTACATCACCTGAAGCTGTTTGGAAAGTCATGAGTGCATCTGGACTGTGAGCTGTTTTCTTCCTCTTCTCAGTCAGTCGCAAACTGTAGTGCTGCTCTCGTGTGACATCATTAGAGTTTAATGTGATCTCATGTTACGTTAAATGAGATCAAATTACTATTCGACAACAAACATTTTTGTTGAAATTTTTTTATTTTCGATGTTGTCGATAACAATGACTTATCGTTCCAGCACATTTTACACACAGAAAACAAATATTGGCATTACATTCTTGGTTTTTAGCACTCCTGTGATTGCAGTTCAAAACATCAAAACTCACAAGTGTGTACTTTATATGATTAAACATTACAAATTCATACTATGCATATGTTTGGCAATTCCACAGAAATGTAGTGTTGTGTTCGAGTCCACCTTAGTCGAGTCCCAGTCAAGTCCAAGTCTTTAAACAATCGAGTCCGAGTCTAAAAGAGGCAGAGTCCATAACAGGCCAAGTCCGAGTCGAGTCCGAGTCCAAATGAATCTGTTCATGAATCTGAATTCAAATTGTAAACGTAAACTCAACGTTAATATTTTAAGCTTATTTTAACCATCACTACTCAGAAAAATATTATTTGTCAATATAAAATGCAACAAAAACATGTTGCATTTCATATTCACATTTTATGATTAGTATCCTGCTGAACACATTTTAAAGTGGTTTCAGAATGAACGCATATGCTTTAGGTCAAGGGCATAGATTTGTCTTGGACATGGGGGGTGGGGGGTGTTGGGGCAAGTACACGTTTCCATTGATCATGGTATAAATATTGGAATCTACACACCTGTTTATGTGCATGAAGACAAAACTCTCCTTTAACACCTCCTTTATTGTGTTCTGTTGACTTTTTTAATTATTGGTTGATTTTTCCCTTCCACTCAAACATAGACTAAAGAAAGTGAAAGCTGTGTTAGTCACAACAACTAGAGTTATTATTATTTTGAATGTTTATTTAGTTTGTGTTTCTACTTCATTTTCAATTTTTCCATTCAATTTAGTTTAGTTTGATCTAAAAATTATGGGTGAAATACATTCAATGTAATTAATTAAACACATATAATGGCTGGACTCTGAAAAAAATCCAGAGCCTTCAAGGTTCGAGTCCGAGTCATAAAAATGCATCCAAGTCCGAATCAAGTCCATTAAAATTGTTGTCGTGACTCGGACTCGAGTCTGAGTCTGAGCTCGAGTACCCCAATGCAGAAATGTCAATCACATCATGGAAAATGAAAACATTTTATCCAAAGAAACAAAACCTCCTTTTAAATTCTGTATTATATTGGTATAATGGATAATGCCATCCAGATCGCTTGAGGGATCCGCTTGCTCACACAGCACTGACTGAAGCGCTGAATGCAGACAATATTTTAAATCATAGCCTTTTAGGGTTTATAAATCCCGTAAGGACACATAAAAAAAAAAATATTACATGTTCTTAGGAGTGCCAACCCTACATATTGTGGCTATTATTAATTCTATATTTTGCATTTGAATTCACAATGTTTTTACAAAATATGATACTAATTATAAATAAAACATACAATTTTCACATCTTAAATCCGATATGCAGATGGTTTTAATTTGCTCAATAACTGTCTGATAAATATTGGCTGCCTATAGATCAGTGCATCCAAATTAATCACATATATCAATATATGCATAAAAAAAGACCCCAAATAAAGATATTTTAACATAAAACATAAAACAATCAGAACAATTATAAATACTGAATTTACTGTGTAATAAATATAATAATTCAGAAAATTAAAAGGCATTACATAATTGTAGCAGAAAAGTAAAGCATTGATTAGAAAATAAAAATTGGCCTTATAGGTCAATATATTGTTTGTTATCATTGACCATAAGCCTATCATTGGTCTACACTAAACACCAATCCATTTTTTGCAAATTTAGTTTGTCAATCTGTCCAAGGTAGACAGGACGCGTTCTTGTATCTGTCTCATTGGTCTATGTACACATGTGTCTGACAAATGATTTTGGAGTGCCTTACTGTGGTTGTCAAGTTTCACTGTTTACAGCGTCTCTAGCCACAAATGGTGTTTTTAGGACACTGTGTCATGTTAAATGGAGTTTGAAACTTTACAAAACATGTTTCGAGAGCCCTACATTCTGCTATGCTCTGTCCAGTGCTGGACTAGTATTCTGGCATACCGGGCATTTTCTTGAAGGGCCGACGCACTTTGGGGCTGATCAGGGGCGGACTGGCCATCGGGAGAACTGAGCGCGCCAGTGGGTCAGCTACGAAACAGTCCGAAAGGGGCACGATAAGCTAAAATGAGCTGCAGCATTATACAGAACGGACCAAAAACGGCTCTACGATATGCAGAAAAGGCCCACGAAAGGCTAATGCCTGAAAGGCAAATATCGATGTCTCATGCTGTTTGCCAGTGCATATAGGTTATTTTATTGATTACTTTGCCAAATAACATGCTCTCTTGAATAGGAATGTCCCCTACCCCTAAAGCATAAACACAGAGCCACCTGGAATAGCAGCGCAAGTAGAAAATCATGGTTTTGCCAAGCTGTGATGTAAACTAAAGTCTTTTTTCCATTTACAAAAGTACAAACCCTCCAATATGTTGGTACAGTATGTTTCAATAGGAAATACGTCAGCACAGGAAAGAATGTTGCACTCATCAAACCATTCCAAGAGCTCTTTAATAAAACAAGAATGTGTAGAACTTAACATGTGCAATACACGATTCTGTGGAAATCTGTGAAGCTCTCTGGGAATTCAGCGAACACAGATTTTCAGCACATTTCTGTAAATTCCACTCCTCAACAAGACAAAGGTACTAAATGATTGATTTAAGCAATTAATTTGTTCTTTTAGACCAAGCCCTGTTAACAATTCTGTGTACCTCATTAAACAGCAGAAGTGCCATTCCAGTGCTCAACTACAGTCCTGGCTTGTCTTGCCCTCAGGCTAACATCTGACAGACAATACCACCAGCTGGCAGCATACACAAATCTGCACTGACATAAGTTGAACAAACCTCAAATATTTACTGTGCATATATATATATATACAGAGTGGAAAGTTGCACTGAGCTAGCAGTTTGACATTGACACTTCATACACAAACAAACAAAATACATATGCATATATATATATATATATATATATATATATATATATATGTATTTTGTTTGTTTGTGTATGAAGTGTCAATGTCAAACTGCTAGCTCAGTGCAACTTTCCACTCTGTCCACTATGGAGAAATACAGGCTTTTCATTTCGAAAGAGGCCCACGAATACTAATAAGTTGAAGCTCACTCTGATATGCAAGCAGAATGGGGCCCCACTAAGCAGGTCATGCTGAATCTTTCTTTCCCTCTCTCAAGTGGATGAAAGAAAATGGATTAGAACCAGATGAAAAAAAATAAATAAATAAAAAAAAATCAGAAAGAGCAGAATTAATCAAACCAATACAATTTGTTGGAAGGGAAAAAAAGCAATTAAATTTTTTTTTTCTTCTGATTTTCCTGCTAATTATTAACCAACCAAGAAGAGAGGATTTTATTGAAAGTAAAAGTGGCACTTAACTGGGTTAAAATAATGTCTCCCTGACGTCATGTGGACAAAAACCATTTGCGTAATTTTTGGAATAGCCTATATTGACAGAATAAAATGAATTTGAAGAAAAGTAATTGTAATCTGTGACATCACTTCCTTTGCACGTGTAAACAAAAGGCGGGAAATGAAAAGGTAGGCAGAGACATTTCATTCTTTTATTCTCATCTCAATGCTTCTTCATAGTCTTTAAATGTCTTTAAATGTCAGAGGAAAGATGCAATGCAACTGGGGTCAGCCAAAGCAAAGCATAAAAACATTGTAAATGAGCACAGTGTAGTGTCTCAAATACGAGACTGTCCCAGGAGACAAGCTGAAGTGCAAGCGTGTATGGAGGTAAATGAGAAAGTAGAAAGAATAGATTTAATTGAGGTGTCAATGTCCTGAGACTGTTGCATGGGTTGCATGTGTGAGGTTCCACCAGTCCTTGTTTCCAATGCAGCACATCAAACTCGCTCAGGATCGAGCCTCTCGTGGGACTGAATTATCAACCATTGACTTTTTGTCTGGCTTTTTATTCCCTTTTGTTTCACGGGGTAGGCTGGAGTCAGTGGTGCGTTACATTCCACTATACTGCAGTTAAAAATGGGACTGCATGCCCATTGAGGGAGAGTTAATTCAGCAGATTCTAAGTGAAAAAAATACATAAATAAAAAATAAGCATGGTTCTTTGTTCATAGGTGAAGGGAAGATTTTTATTTGAATAGTCAGAGGTTGAGTCTGGTTATGTGGTAAATGAAAAAAAAGGTAGAAGAAGACAGATGATGTGAGAAGGATACATGACTTCAGACTCTGAAACTGTTATGCACATTTTTATGTCCTCGAAGGCAGGTTCAATAGGCAAGAACAAAAGTTTAGGGAGAAACTTGAAAAAATACATCAACAGAGGAGTGTGGACATGGAATAAAGCTTGTGGTGTGACTGTGTGTGGACTGATGTTTCATTGTCATTTTGGACTCCAGTGAAGACATATTTTAGGCATTTTAAGTAGATTGTGGGGCAGATTAGCTGAAGCCAGCATGGCATTTCAGTAAGGGGCATGCAAAAAACCTCTGCTTGCCTCGTGTATTGCCTGTATACAAATACAACGTACATTATAATATAATAGGTCTTAAAAGACCTATTATATTATAATATATAATATAATGCCTCTTATATTATATTTCAACAGAAAGAAAGAAAGAAGATTTGTGAAAAATTGAGGTTACAATGAGGCACTTTCAATGGAATTGAATGGGGCCAATTTTTGGAGGATTTAAAGGCAGAAATGTGAAGCTTATAATTTTATAAAAGCACTTACATTAATTATTCTGTTAAAACTTGTGTATTATTTAAGATTTAAAGTTGTTAAAATTATTGATTTATTTTTTTTTAGGCAAACTACTGTTTTAGGAGGATTAATGGTTTATGGCATTATGTCGTCATGGCAACAGAGTTTTAAAGTTAAATTGTATATAACTTTACACAGAAAGGACTAGTGAGCATTTTTTTTCCTGCTAAAATCATGTTAACACGTATAATGTTCACATCTTGAGATGACCTTTGAAACCTAGTTTTTTAACGATTACGGACTGGCCCCATTCACTTTCAATGTAAGTGCCTCACTGTAAACCAGATGTTTGATTTTTTTTAAGCTAGGGAAGTAGTCAAAATCTAATCATCCAAAGGTGTGGCAGCAGTGCAGTGCATAAAATCATGCGGATATGGGTCAGGAGCTTCAGTTAATGTTCACATCAACCAACAGAATGGGGATGATTTTTGGTGCCAGACGGGCTGGTTTGAGTATTTCTGTAACTGCTGATCTCCTGGGATTTTAACACACAAGTCTCTAGAATTTACACAGAATGGTGCCAAAAACAAAAAACATCCAGTGAGTGGCAGTTCTGCGGATTGAAATGCCTTATTGATGAGAGAGGTCAACAGAGAATGGCTAGACTGGTTCGGACTGGCAAAGTCTACAGTAACTCAGATAACCACTCTGTACAATTGTGGTGAGAAGAAAATCATCTCAGAATGCTATTCTGAGATGCGGGTTGGCGCTGTTTTGGCGGCACGAGGGCGACCTACACAATATTAGACAATATTAATGTTGTGGCTGATCGGTGTATAATAGATAAAGTGACTAACTACTGTACTAGAAACAGACTAATAATGACACATTCCTGAACTACTCTACACAGTCCACTTAAAGCTTTTCATAGAAAAACACAGCAATACAAATTACCAATTTGCAAAGCCTACAGCAATGACATTCTGTGCACCTCACTATACATCACTTTTACATCTGGATTTTAAAGTAGAAAGCTGCTGAGGCAAATGACTAGGCCCTCAGGCTCAATGTTATCCTCAGCCAAATGCTGTCCAATGGGTGAGCCGATTTCAGAGCGCTAATTAGCAGAAGCAGATAATGTCAGATAGAACAGACAGATCGATACCGAGAACGAGGAATGGCAGTCGATGCCTCCTCTCTATACAGGACAGATTTCCGAGAAGGAACATTCCCCACAGAATAGCTCTACTTCAGGAATCCCTAGCATGTCCAGCTCTGATGAATACACCAGAGGTTACATGTCACCATGATTATCTGAGTTCTCCATTTTGTGTTTTCCCACCACAACAAACGCCTCACAACCTGAAGGGCAAAATACAACAACTAATCGACCTAAACAATGTTGTCATTCACTGGACCTCATTCATGAAACATGAGAATTACAAACTATTGTTTAAATCGTAAATCATAAAACTACTTGTGCATAAATTGTTGCATTGAATGGTACAATGTCCACAAGAATGGTTTTGCAAACAATTTGCACAGATGTTTGCAACCTCTCACTGAATGAACGTTACTATAACACAATTTTTGCAGACTGACATTTATGTGCCGTGTTCTATGTTTAACCAAAGTTTCCAAGTGAAAATGACACTAGAGGGGCTGCAACAACTGTGCGATAAACTCACTTTCACAAATGTCATGAGGACAATAGCTGATTACGACTTCATAAATACTTGTTTTTTGCAATATTACTCACACACTGCTTTGTTATGATATTGCAACACTTTTACTTTAATGCATCATTTGAACAATGATACATTTCAACGTTTGTATTACAGACTCACCTACATTTACACACTTATTCCAATGTCATTAGTTTCCACAGTAGAGGGTTTTACCTGATAGAGGGTTGAACTTTGAACTCGGAAAGCCATGGTTCAAGCCCAGCCAAGCAAGTGAGTTGACACGTGAGACCAGTGGCGATATCTCAGGGTCAGCAAAGCCTTCTCTGCTGCCGTAACATGCATAATAAATCAATATTTTTTCATTCTTTCATTTTCATTGACCTTTTTGCCTACATATTTTCTATCCCTTTCCACTCCACACAAACAAATAGCAAAAAACTAAAAAATGTATCCAGTCAGAATTTATTCCTTGATGCTTACAAGCAAAGTGTAACAACTGTTTCACAAATTGCATGTCCGAAACAACGCGCGAGTCTGATAATTTCCACAGAATCCCTCAACACTGCAGTGAATAGGCATCTAAAGTCAGAATGACAGATTCTTCAGCCAATCAGATTGATTTATTTGTTCTTGTGGGTGTGGTCTTTAGGATATGATCAAGTCCAGGTCGTCTAGCTGGCCTTGAGTGACACAATCACGCTTTAAGTGATGCACGTAATTTGAAAGCAAAGACCTTGCTGAGGTGTCGACTGTCATCACTGCTGTTAATGCCTTTGAGAAAGAGATCATTATGGATTTAAAAACCTAGATGTTCTGCATGATCGTGCAATTGATTCATTAAATAGGATAGGTGGGCTGATTTTCACTTCAAGCAAATTGGTAAGTGCTTTTTGCATTGTTATAGCAACATCAGGGGTTTTCTAAGTTTAAATTAGGCTGCTTGAGACAAAACAAAAATGTATTGCAAGCTAAATTTAAATCGCAATAATCATTAGATAGATTTTCATCGCATTAGACCATCGCATTGGTTCTGGCTTTCGTGCGTGGATGTTTTTTAAAATGTCAATTGGTATTAATAGTTGACTGCCACGTAATGTATGACGGGCATACGGTGTCTTATTCATTGTGAATCTGTGTTTCTTAATGGCATGAATCGCACTGAAGGCCAAGACTTAAAATGCACGGGCCACAGCAGCGTGAGAAAAAAAGTGTTAAAGAAGCGACACAAAATGACACAAAACGTAATTTTCATGTCACATTTGATTTTTCGACACTATCGGTTAGGTTTAGTTTAAAGTTTTAGGCTAGCGAGTTACATTTTACTCATTGAATCTAAAAGATGAAAGAAAGAAAATGTATAAATCATGTCTGATTACTACACAATTTCACTTGTTTTGGCACTCCCCGCTGAGCATTTCACTGAGAAACTGCAGTGAAACGTGATGAAGCATGTAATTCCGTTTTGCAAAACTGTTGCCACGGTCACCTAATCTTCATGAGTCACATTTGGGAGCCCCTTTGCAAACCAGAAGTAGGTTTAGCAAACAAATAATGACTCCAAGAAATCCTGTAACTAAAACAGAAAAGTACATAGCTGGTTTGGCTTGGCATTAACCTCCCACAGGTCAAACAAACATGCATCAGTCTTAATTTTACTGAAGCACAGAGTGTTACCCAGAAGATGTGTCTTGATATGAACCTTGTCTCTCAGTTCTACATTACCTCAAAACAAAGTCCAGCTTGTTGAATGAATAAATGAACACAGTGGGGAGAAAAAACAATGTTGGCACTAAGCTCCATGGAGATGCACTGTTGCCTGCTGGGCTCATTCAGGCAGAAAGAAGATGGCCTTCTCGCCGATACACAATACACAGACCACCATCACCACTGTACAACCTACAGGCAATATGATAGCATAGTATGTGTTCTTTTTGAGGGGGCGTGCCAACTGGCACAAAATGGCAAGGTTACCTGATTAAGGTAGATTAAAACTATTTATGAGCCCCAAAGAGCACAATTGTATGTATACTTTAAGCTCTGCTTACTGCAGTGCTGATTGCAATTTTAATGAAGTGTTAAAAATTCATCTATCTAGCCATCCATCCATCCATCCATCCATCTCTGTCTGTCTGTCTGTCTATAATTTAAGTAACTGCATGGAAACACAGAATCAGTTTTAAATAGCATTCAGGAGAAAATAAATGTAAATTAACCACACTGATGTGTCATGTTAACACATTATGCAATGCATTGCTGTCAATGAACACCTGACAACTGGATCAGAGCAGGCAAAAAAGAATTAACATTTGCCAGAGTGATTCACTCAAATAAATAAATAAATACAATTTAAAAAGACTATTTTTAAGATCTACATGTTTCAATTTCATAACACAATTCAAACCAATTGAATTGTGTTCATTTTGTAATTTCTTTTAAAAATTAGGTCTACTCAGTTCAGATTTGTGGATGTTTTATGTGGAATTGAAATGCCTAAATCTTGCGTAAATAATAATAATATTAAAAATGGGGACTGTACTGAGGTGTAAGGAAGCTGTATATGTACATAGGCTATGTGCGTCGCGCTAGACACTCAATATAATACAGGAAGTATGTCATGATTCATTGATGATTAAACACGCGCGCGCGCACGCACGCACACACACACACACACACACTAAAAAATAAAAATCACAGAGGCACGAGCGTCTTCTTTAACAGAAACTCCTGTCATTTGCGCTCAATCAGGGATGCGCGAGAGTGTTCACGAATGTAATTCGGTGCATTTTTTCATTTTTACTTAGTAAACGTTGGGAACATTTTCCCCCGTTTCAAAACTACCCTGACACACACCAACCCCTTATGTTGTTCCACAGGCAGTCAGAAGAGGATGTTCTCTGTCAAATCACATCCTCCTCACGCGCTCTCGTCTCTACCGGTTTTAAACACCGTTGGAACATACTCCTGCAGCGCAACCGTTAAAAAAAGAAACGAAAACACACACAAAAAAATACAACGGTATGTAGAGGCGAGTTAACGCGGTCGCCGGTGCGCTAGGTCAGTTCTCTGATTCTTCGAGCGCGAATAACCGAGTTCTCGCCGCCCTAAGGTTCCTTATCACACACGCGCGCGTACACACACTTACGGACAGTACGACTGATGTGGGCTTCTGCAGCCGCGGAGCCCCTGTGGACCGATCAAACTGCCTGAGGTGAGGTCCCTTCCATGATAACTACCTGTGTAGTTATGTGTAAATAAAATTACAACAGCCCGTGTACCTGCTCGTGAAACGCTTTCAGTATCCTACATGGTAAGCTCGCGCTAGCGTGTCTTGAACTCCTACGGTGTAACCAGAGCAGAGATTCCGAACGGAAGTGCCACAAAACAGTTTCTGTGTAGACTGAGTGTATTCATACACTAACAGTGTATAGCTATATACGACCTCTGCCCATCGGTGAATGGATACAGTGTTAAGTATGAAGCTTTGTAGTAAATCTCAATTGATCGATATCCCCCGCGCGCTCCGCGCAGGGCAGAACACGGATGTCAATGCAGCAAACGCCGCTCCTCTCCAAACACTCCATATGCGCCTGGACGCATGATCACCGTCAAGTTCTGGCACGTTGAATCGGCTCATTTCGTCCTCAGATCAAAGCCGGGCTAACCATTTAATAATACATTTTTAATTGCTTCACAAGAAGCGTGAAATCAATCATCCGAAACAACTTAATCACCAAAGCGCTGGGAGATGTCCTCATGTTCCACATGGACAAGTTTCATTGCAACAGCATCAGCCTCGTTTTTTTTCTTTCCATATGTCGACGTGAATCGCATTACTATGACAAGACACAGCCAAATGCACCTGCTTTAATCTTACCTTTAAACCGGTGGGTTCACATCTCATACTTCTCATTATAAAAAAATAAATTAAATATCCACGCGCAATCACTCCGTATCCAGTCTCTACCGCGGTCCTCACGTCTTTAGAAGAGCCGTAATCCACTTTCCCATGCCGGGGACAGACAGCCACAGACCTGGACTACATCCTTTCAATCGCGCACCAAAACTGATGAGATTTTTGCGCTTCTTTTACCCCTTCCCCTGTTCTTTCTCTCCGTTGCTCCAGCTGAAGTTGCCTGGTTACCTCTCTCCAAAGCGCCGCTCCCGCAACCAATCACGAGCGCGAGGGTGCGTTAACCCGTCGCGCGCCGAGCTGTCCTGGTTTCTCAGTTTCAGGGGAAAATGCGAGGAGTGGGAGGGATGAGCGTGAGTTTTAACGCCAAAAAGCTAAGATGCGCAAAACAATTTAAAGACGGATGGAGAGAATAAATTAGTGCATGTAATAGAGGGATGCGTATAGGGATGGATGAAGTTATTTGCTGAGACGGAAGACGTACAGCACTTCATTTGCGCATCAGCACGGCAGCAAGTGTGCCATGAAGAACAGGTGCATGGGGGACAACATGCACTGCAAACACTGAGCCAAAACTCAAACTCAACTAGATATCTTTTAATGTCAGCTAATAATCTTAAACCGGCTATCCAGCGGCCACTGGAGAGTTGAGAGTTCAATTTCAACCTTCTGAGTCACCTCATCATGCAGAGTATTGATTTTAATTCCATCCTATTCTCAGTTAGGGGCTGCCAAGTGCACTACGCCATTTTCACTCTCAATCATTGTAAGCGAGACCAGGTAGCATCTGGCTTCACATTGATCTAAAACATCTGTATGACTGCTGGAGAGATATCCCCAAATAAAGGTTTTCAAAAAACAGACATGGTGCCATGATCATTCTCAGGCATAATTGACAAGCTATAGAAATGGTTTTGCAATAACTGTTGGAGAAAAACATTTCACAACAATGGCACAATGCAACAGCCTTATGACAAAGCAGATCCACAGCTGTTTGTGTTTCCCAATCTGCTTGTTGTCACTGTTTTTAGACTTTAACTTGGTTCTGATGGAAGCCTGTTTAAATTAACTCATTGTAATGGGTTGGATTGTAATATGCAACTTCGAATGTTAGAAATATGAAAAAGAAAAATCCTTGCTCTTCTAAAAGTTGCTCCTGTTTAAGTTCAATTAAAGCAATGTTTTCTTAATTTTTCTGTAGTGCTATCCACTTGATTTTTTCATTATTCATCTAAGCTGCAGATTTATTAATAAACTTTTGCTAAAATAGACTCTTTTCCCCAATTTACCTTATTTTTTTACTTTCCTTTCTTGCTCTTTTTTTCCCAGGAAACTGCAGTTTTTAATGCTGACAAGACTGTACTCAAAATTGTGTTGTATTTGTTTTAAAATCTGCTATGGGTTCAAGTTTTCAAAATTGTAACTTGTTCCTTCAGGGCGGCGATATTGAGCTTGTATAGTTTCTAGATCTTTTATAACAAAATGCTGTTTTAGTTGTTCATTCATATTGGTGTGGAACCCCTCCTTTGACCACATATCAGCACTGTGGCTGCATCCATATTTGCGTACTGTCAGAGTATATTATGTACAGTACTGCATGTGATGAAGGACACACTTTTCAACAGTTAATAAATTACGTACCTGCGTTTGCAGGTGAGTAGAATCAATGTTTACCCCGCAGATACTTCATTTGCGAGCAAGGGCATCATCCCGTGACCCCAAATAATTACTAAACAACAACCATGAAAATAATCTACTCTAATCTATACAACATATAGTTAGCATATATAGTACTAAGGACTACAGTTAAATTGAGCCGCTGACTTGTTTTTGTAACCTGGCCTCATAGAATCCCGTTACTATGACAAAATTTTTTAGCGAAATTAGTTTTACGTGCCTCATTCTACGTATCACAACAGTTTTCACATCAGTGCTACAACAATTACTTTTATTAGCTTTCATACATATCATGGATAAAACGGCAGATTAACAGTTCATAAATAAAACATTTTTGTTCTATCTTATGACATTGGAACACTTTTACTATAATGCATGGTTTAAAAAAACATATGTTTTCCATATTGCATTCCATAATCAATACACTAATAAAGCTTTTTCCAACACAACTAAGTTGCATGTTAGCTCAACTGATAGAGTGTTGGACTTTTGAGTCAACACCTGTGGCAAAAGTGTCATTGAAGTTACATGTTTGCTTCAACTACTGCGTTTTCCATCTCACATTTGCTTTTATGACAATATCAGCTAGGTTCCGGTGTAGGATTTAGGGTAGGGATGTCGGTTTTGTTTCTTTAAAACTAGAAAAAATGTGAAGGTTTAAGGTTAATGCTCTATCAACTCACATTTGCTTTTTATGACACTATTGGTTAGTTTTGGTTCAAGGTTTAGGTTAGGGAGTTCAAATCAAATCAAATCAAATCAAATCACTTTATTGTCACACTACTGTGTACACGAGTGCAACAGTAGGTGAAATTCTTGTGTGCAGTTCCGAGCAACATAGCAGTAATGACAGTGACGAGACATAAACCACTTTACAATAAACAACATATTACACAAAACAATTTACATAACAAACTTACACAACAATTTACATAACAAATGTACACATACCTACACAACAATTTACATAACAAATGTACACAATACACACAATGTAGAATACACACACTAGATACGGGTATAAATATATATATATATACACTAACTGAATTGGGAGAATATATTGACAGAGTGATGATTAATAAAGTGCAGTGCTGATTGTAGATTGTGAGGGATCATGTGTTCAAAAGTCTTATTGCTTGTGGGAAGAAGCTGTCATGTAGTCGGGTGGTGCGGGTCCTGATGCTGCGATACCGCCTGCCTGATGGAAGCAGTGAGAGCAGCCCATGACTCGGGTGGCTGGAGTCTTTGATAATCCTCCGAGCTTTCTTCACACACCGTCTGTTATATATATCCTGGAGGGAGGGAAGCTCACCTCCGATGATGTTTCTGGCCGTTCGCACCACCCTTTGCAGGTCTTTGCGGTTGTGGGCGGTGCTATTGCCGTACCAGGCGGTGATGCAGCCAGTCAAGATGCTCTCAACAGTACTAGTGTAGAACAGTGTGAGGATGTGTTGGTTCATTCCGAACTTCCTCAGCCGTCTCAGGAAGAAGAGGCGCTGGTGAGCCTTCTTCACAACGGCCTCAGTGTGGACGGACCATGTGAGTTCCTCGGTAATGTGGACACCGAGGAACTTGAAACTGCTGACTCTCTCCACCGGTGCTCCATTAATGGTGATGGGGCTGTGTTCTCTGTCTTTCTTCCTGAAGTCCACCACAAGCTCCTTGGTTTTACTGACGTTGAGGGAGAGGTTGTGCTCCTGACACCAGCGTGTCAGAGTGTACACCTCCTCTCTGTAGGCTGTTTCATCATTGTCAGTGATCAGACCTACAACCGTCGTATCGTCAGCAAACTTAATGATGGCATTGGAGCTATGTGTTGCCACACAGTCATGTGTGTAAAGGGAATACAGGAGTGGGCTGAGAACACAGCCCTGCGGGGCTCCAGTGTTGAGGGTCAGTGGTGAGGAGATGTTGCTGCCCATTCTAACCACCTGACGTCTGCCTGACAGGAAATCCAGGATCCAGCTGCACAGCGAGCTGTTTAAGCCCAGAGCCCGGAGTTTCACATCAAGCTTGGAGGGCACTATGGTGTTAAATGCTGAACTGTAGTCTACAAACAGCATTCTCACATATGTGTTCCTTTTTTCCAGGTGGGAAAGAGCAGTGTGTATTGTAGATGCAATGGCATCATCAGTGGAGCGGTTGTTACGGTAGGCAAACTGCAATGGGTCCAAAGAGGTGGGCAGAACAGAGCAGATGTGATCTCTGATCAACCTCTCAAAGCATTTGCTGATGATGGGGGTCAGAGCAACAGTACGCCAGTCATTTAAACAAGTGATTTTGGCTTGCTTCGGTACAGGCACAATGGTTGATGTTTTGAAGCATGTGGGGACTACAGACAGGGAGAGGGACAGGTTGAAAATGTCCGTAAAAACACCAGCCAGTTGGTTCGCGCATGCTCTGATGACGCGGCCCGGAATGCCGTCTGGACCCGCGGCTTTACGGATGTTCACCCGTCGAAAGGATCGGGTTACATCCGCAACAGAGACGGAGAGTGAACCATCATCTGTAGTATCGGCCGCGAGTGCTCTCTCCGCGAGGGCGGTGTTGTTGTTCTCGAAACGAGCATAAAATGTATTAAGCTCGTCCGGGAGAGAGGCAACGGTGTTCATGGCGGAGTTTTTATTCTGTTTATAGTCCGTGATGATGTTAATTCCCTTCCACATACTTCTGGAGTCAGTGGTGTTGAACTGACCTTCAATTTTGTGCCTGTACTGGCGTTTGGCTGTGCTGATGAATTTACGGAGGGCATAACTGGCTTGTTTACGCTCCTCCGCGTTCCCGGAATTAAAAGCGGTGGTCCGCGCAGTAAGTGCCGCGCGAACATCGCCGTTAACCCAGGGTTTCTGGTTGGGGTAGATCCGTATGTTTTTCGTCGGAACAACGTTGTTTTTCGTCGGAGTTAGGTTTTGTTCATTTAAATCTCCATAGAGCATTAACCTTAAAAACCTTATCTGTTCGGCAGAACATTTTACTTGCCCTCAGTGGACATTTCACCTTGAAACTGCTAACATTTGTGCAACGAACCATGTAATTTGCAAAAAGTTGCCACAGTCATGTAATTTTTATGAGATCAGGTTGCTTTTTTTATTCAGAAATTTTAATGCAATGTCATATGGGTGTTTCTATCAGGATGTCTTGCAGATTTGAGTGAAATTTAAGATGACATTTATTTGATGAATATAAAACAGGAAAGTAATGTCTCTCCATCTGGCGGTCTGAAGAATTTGTACTCGGAACCATCATATACTGCCTGAGATAGGAGGCAGGGACGAGGAGCCTACCCCCAAAAGAGAGAGAATGTAGAATTCTACCCCCAAAGGTGGGTCGTGTAATACCTTTGCAATAGGAAAAGCCATGCAATAGGGAAAGCATTGTGTTTTTTTTTCTATCCTTTCTCGAGTTAGATTTTTTGCATGTGCGTTTTAAAAAAAAAATGTATCCTTGAGTTTGATTTTTGATTTTTTTTTTTTTTTTTCCTTTCTCTCCTTTTCTTTGTCCTCAAGTACAATTTTGGGCACTCTGTTGAGCACCCTGGTTGTGCAGAATCGTGGTCAAAGACGAACAATGTGATATGTGGCCCTATGTTAGGCCGCTATTGCTGTGCAGTATCTTTGTTGAAAGATAAACAAAATTTGATTATGAAAAAACTCCGAAGAGGGAAGAGTTGTTTGCAGTATCTTTGCCGAAAGGTGAACAACGTAGCATAAAGCCATATGATTATGGCGACGTTGCGTGCAATCCCTTCGTTGAAAGAAAACTTGTGATTATGAAAAACCTCTGACAAGGGAAGAGTTGTTTGATGGTTATTTTGCAGAAAGGTGATTAAAATGCATAGAGCCATACGATAATGGCGACGTTGCGTCCGATACCCTTCATAGAAAGACATTCCATAAGGCTCAAGCCCTTGAACGATGGTGGCCATTGTTAAATGGTTATCTTTGCCAAGGTGAACAGCATACATAAAGCCATACGATAATGATGTTGTCGTGCAATACCCTGTTGAAAGATATCCCATTATATTTTGAGCTTTCCAGCAAGGGTGGCTGGCTTGTGCAATACCTATGCAAAGGAACCATGCTTGAGATTATGGAAGCCCTGGCGAGGAGGGTAGACATAGTTGTGCGCCAACCTTGCGAACAGTGGGCATGCTTGGATTGAATCATTGTGTAGGGAAGGATGCGCTGGGAGAGATCCAACAACCACCACCAGAACTTATGAGAACAAAACTTATGGCTGATGGAGAGTTGAGCTTGTTTGATGATTTGGGTTAGGTTGACTATATTACAGGTAGGATTAGGAAGACCAGCACCCGAGCATCTTGATGGTGGATTCCAGTATACCTCAAAGAGCGCCAGTAGAAGCTGCTCCGATGCGAAACAAATACCCCAAGAAGACATGACGGGAGAGCCCATAATGTTTTAACCAGTGGCGCTACATGGGAGAAAGGGATGGAGTTATGAGTAGGGGAGGAAATTTGAGATGCCTAGTGTGAAAGCAAAAGGAAAGGAACACACACACTGGGAGATCGGAATGGAAAATAGAGTACTGCGTGAATGGCAGGAGGAGGAATAGTGGGCCCAGGTGGAGTAGTAGGAAGTGTCATTTCTCTGTGAACCATGATCCTAGAAGTAACCCCCAAATCCTATGGAGGGAGCTGTGTCCGAGAAAAGGGATATGTCATCTGGAGATTCGCGGCAGCTATCATCGATTGATATGTGGGAGAGGTTGTCTACGGAATGAGCTAGAGTAAGGAGGTGGGAAACGAAGGAGCGGCCTTGAGGAATGATGCGCATGGCAAAATTGAGGTGGCCTAATAGGAACAGGAGATTGTGTTATGAGACACAACTGGCCAGAGAACGACGTGCAAGTAGACATGATCCTGTAGAGTTTCTTAAGGCAGGGAAGTTTGCGTGTTTAGAGAATAGAGTGTGATGCCTAGAAATTCAAGAGACATGGCCCTTTTTTTCCTCGAGATGGAGCAAATACTGATGCGGATGCGGTGGCTCGATTGAGAGAGATCTCCTAAGTGAATGAGATATGGGTGAAGATCCGGGTTTGCTGGTTGTTTACTCCCCATGGGTTTTATGTGGGCAGAAGTTGAGATGAAGTGATGATGTCATTGGAAAGGGAAGGGTGCTTCCAGAGGTGTTCTGTGCACTGGATCTCCTGTTGCCTCGAGAGGTCGGAACATGTCTGTTATGATTCCAGGAGGGGCGATCCCACTGAGAAACCAGAAATTTGCAGACGTGTGTTGCGCGAGGACTACTGCTACTGGATGAGAGGTAAGGAGCAGTGAATAAGTCTGTGTCCATGCTGGATGTTGACTAGTCAGATAGCGAATTGGACTCAACGTCAGACAGTGCTATAGAATGATGTTGCCGTGTTAGCACACTGAAACAGCAATGTGAAAGATTGTGAGCAGACTTATACAGCAATGGCTTACATGTGATTGGCTGGGAATTACCCAGCTAATGGTGCGATGATGTACAGCTGCTAATCTTCCCACTAGAACTACGCTGTTCTTACATTTCTTGCCTACTGTTTATGAATACCGAGGATTCCGACACCCTACTCCACTGCTTTTGGCATATTATATTGTATGGAAGTATACATATTTGGATGCAGCCTGTGTTTTGGTATTATATTTATTGTATATCTGTGTGTCTATTTTAAATGTAGATATTTGTTTCATTTTAATCACATGCTTCTGCATATTGACCTGTTTAATGGGCAATAAATATTTACTAATACTCTTTCTCTCTGTCTATTCCTCAGTCTACACATTTTCTATAAAGTTCATGTCTTTTATTCAGTTAGTTCCACTTCATTCTCACTCACTTTTCTCATTTTCCCAATTTTCAAAAGACTATCACTCACATTCTACTTGTTCTGAGCAGTGTCTCTCTCTCTCTCTCTCTCATTTTATTCTCATTCGATTGTGATTTGTATTTTTCATTGCAACTATTTCTCAATGTGGTGCCATTTTCACCAATATTTGTATCCCCTGTACCCCTCCCCCCTCCAACATCCAAGCATATACCAGTCCATACTCCCCCATCCTTCTCTTTATCTCTTCTCCTCTCCTCCTAAATGTATAAGAGATAAGAAATAAAACCAGGCCATTGCATTAAAAGAAACCAGAGAAGGTCCTATATAGACCAAGACATATACACTGGCCATGGCAGATTCCTTAAAACTGCTTAAGCTCAAAAAGGTAATAAAAGAATCAATATAACTGTAATCCTAAAATTCGATAATCCAGGCAATGCATATCACTCCACCAGTGCACTTCATGTGATACTGACCTGTCAACTCTCCTTGAGCTAAAGAACTTGGCAGGCATAATAAACGAAGAGGATTTGTTCTCAAGGTTAATTATCTTATTTGGCACACTCATACTGAACTGTTTATATTTCAGAACAAGTATGGATGATGTTCAAGGCAAGTAAAGTTGTGCTCTTAGTCTATTAGTGTACTCCAAATAAAAATGCATATTTCTAATTTCAGTCTGACGGCATAACAATGATGACACTCCAACGCATACATCTCAATCGGTGCATTCCTGTCAGACGTGATATGAGAGGGATGAGTGAATCCAAACACTTTCTGAACCTCACCACTCCCATCCCCTGTGCTTTATTACACTGCAACGCACCAAAGGACACGAATCGATCAACTTGGAGGTGATTTTTTTGGGGTGTCCATTCTCTGCTGAGTAAGAGTATCCAAGTTTTTTTTTACCCCTGTCCAGCTAGTGGCGTGTTTACATGTCTGTGTATGCATGTGTGAGCACACACACACTGTTAGTACTAACCTTCCTGTGGTGGAAAACTCATTTGTCATAGTAAATCAGTCTGTGATGGCATGGAGAGCTGTGAGCAGTGGTTAAGGATGAGTTCAGAGGGTTCTCTATGATGGATGGATGGATGGATGGACGAACGGACGGATAAATTGAAAGACAGACAGCAGGGTGACACAGACTATTATTATTTTCCTCAAATTTCTACAAACAATTCCCCATAATGACAACGTGAAAGAAGTTTGTTTGAAATCTTTGCAAATTTATTAAAAATAAAAACAAATTGCCACTGTGGTCATTGTACCCTTCCCCAGATCTTTGCCTCGATACAATCCTGTCTCGGAGGTCTACAGACAATTACTTGGACTGTTGGTTTGTGCTCTGACATAGAGTGTTAACTGTGGGACCTTATATACAGCTGTGTGCCTTTCCAAATTATGTCCAATCAACTGAATTTACCACATGTGTACTCCAATCAAGTTGATCAGTGGAAACAGGATGCACCTAAGCTCAATTTTGAGTGCCATGACAAAGGCAGTGAATACTTATGTACATGCAATTTTTTAATTTTTTGTTTCTTTTAATACATTTGCAAAGATTTCAAACAAACTTCTTTCACGTTGTCATTATAAGGTATTGTTTGAAGAATTTTGAGGAAAATAATTCATTTAATAAATTTTGGAATAAGGCTGTAACAACAAAATGTGGAAAAAGTAAAGTGCTGTGAATACTTTCCGGATGCACTGTGCAATGCATTGATGGCAGTACTCTTTACTTGTTTGCAGGCTATGGTATATGTGTGCAGGGTGGCTGCACTGCTGGGCTCATGTAATGGAGAGATTGACAGCAATGGGTCTCTCTGGTTACTGAAGAGAGATGAAAGGGAGGACAAACCTATCAGTGACTCCTGGCACAGGAGTCTAATGCTGGACACAAACATATTAGTACTACATAAGTCACTTCATGGCACAGAACTACAAAAACACACTAACATAAATCTGCTGGCAATGACATTAGAAACACAAGTCTACCATTTGAACATACGCTATTTTTGGGGAGTAACTAACCTAGTCTCATAGAATCACGTTGTTATAACAACATTTTTGCAAAATGATTGTTACATTGCTTGTTGTGTGTATCGCGGCAGTTTCCTGGTGAAAGCGGTACGACAATTATTGTTTTGTCTTTTCACTCAAATCTCAAGTAAAACATCAAATTACCAGTTCATAAACATTTACTTTTCATCGTGTTCCTCACACAACGCTATCTTATGACATCTAAACACTTTTACAAAACTGCATTTTAACGTTAGCATTACATAACCAACTACATTTACAAGCTCCATTGAGTGCAATCAAATTTCACGATAGCTGAGCTGAGCAATGCAAAACATCTGACAGGGTCCTGTCATCTTGACAGTTATATTTATTGTGGTAACAGGATCCTGACATTTTCTGAGTCGGGATCCAGATACTCGTGCTCCATGCCTCATCTTTATGATCATGTGGCTTTATCATCGGTTCTATTGTTCTGCGCTCCTCAGTCTTGTCTTTTATGTTTAGTTTGAGCACATGGTCAGTGATGGTTTTGTTGGCCATGTGCTCTACTGTCATGTCATTGTGTTTGGTGGGAGCACATGGCTTCTGTCAGGTTTGTTTGCCATGTGCTCTCCTGTCTCTCGTTTAGACACCATCCCCATGTTTCCTTGTTATTAGTTCATTCGTGTCACCTGCCTTCCCTGGTTATCCTTCTCATAGCTTCCCTATTTAACCTCTCTGTGTTTTCTGTCCCAGGCCAGATTGTTGTGGATGTGTCCCTGTTAAGTGTGTGTCCTGTTGGTATTGTCTGGTCCATTCTAGTCTGATCCGGTCCAGTCTTGCCGGTTCCTCCAGCCCAGCCAGTCTTATGGTTGTCCGGTTCCTCCAGTCCCAGTCCCAGCCTGTCCTGGACTGTTACTTTTCCCCTCTGTGTAGTTTTGGTTTGTTTTGTTTTTATTTTTGTTATTAAAGCCCATTTACTTTCTCTGGGCTTGATAGGGGTGTAACGGTTTGAATTTCTCACGGTTCGGATGTATCAATGTTTTAGGGTCATGGTTTCGGTATGGTTCAGTATTTGCTTTTTTCAGAAAATCCAAAGAATAATCGATGTGGTAAACACTTCAACAGGTTTGCCCTTAAATAACAATTATTGTTTCAAAACAGTAACCATAGTTTAAACATGGCATTTGTAGTGAAATCATAGTAACCACAACATAAACATGGCTACTGTCATAGTTATAATATTTAGTAAAATCATGGTTACTATATAGAAACTTCAGTATTACTGTTATAAAACCATGGTTAATTATATCAAAACCATGATTTCTGCTCAGAAAACCACGGTGACAGCAGTCATGGTTACTACAATATTACTATAGTAAAACCACAGTTAATTTTTGTCAGGGTCCTTAACTAAAACAAAAATAAAAACCCACACATTTTCTCTTACTAAATCAACATTTTAACTTAATACTTGCACTAATAAGCTATATGCATCAACATAAAGTGCACTTCAAACTCATCTAAACATATATACAATATTCAGAAGCTCTATGTTAATATAAAATGAATAACCTTGCTATTAAAATGCATACGAGAAGGGATGTTGTGATAATGCTGCGTGACTATTTTAATCATATACATGGAAATGCATTAGTAATTTTTTCATGTCTGTCCGAATGAGCACTGAGTGCCTGCTTAAAAATGCAAGGGAGTGTGTGTAGTTTTGGCTCACCTGCAGCTCTTTCCCTGGGTAATGTCAGCATAAATGATTAATCATGTATCAATGTATTACTATAACGGCATCTTAATGCCATTAATCAAAGTGCATAATTCACAATCGCAATAGATTACAGCCACACGATGAAACGGGAAGAAATTGCATGCACGTTTTAAATAAACCTTCACGCACATTATTGACACATATTATCAGTATACAGCACTCGTGTTGAGTGATGTCTGCAAACAATGCCTGTTTTGTAAATACGCCTCACGACCGGCCGCCAAGAACCCCAAGACCCGTGCGTTCACACCAGAGGTGGCGAGAGCGTCAAAATTCGCTTTGGCTATCATGCCAACAATGCTATTGAAAATTTGTGGACGCTCTGACATATATTAGAAATAGGCGGCAACATTCGATAAAATATTACTGGAAAACCCGCCACAGCAATAAGCAGTTTCTGCTCCATTTTGTCTTCGGAACTAATGTTTGGTGGGAAACAATGTTTACACTGTTGTGCTCTCTAGACTTTGCTAGAGCAGAGCACTTCTATATTCCGATAGGTTGCTGCTGAACATCGTCAAAGCTCATTACCATAATGTTGACTGCACTTGAACTTTCCTCTGACGCCCACACCGCCCAAGACTCGCCGCCGAGAGACGCTGGCAGTCATAGAAAATGAATGACTTCCGGTTGATTTGGCGCTCTCGATGCCTCTGGTCTGAACACACAGGAAGGCTTCTAAGCACCCCTGAGACGGGTAGCCCTGGGACTCAGGAAACTGTACTACGGGAGCTGGTAAGCAGACCACTCCATCCCCGCCGGAGGGTCGGGTGGAGATTCCTTGGTTTCATTTAACTTTTGTTTTTCTGGTAGACCTGAAGGATGCGTACTTTCCTGTCTCGATTCTTCCTCGACACAGACCCTTTCTCCGGTTTTCCTTTGAGGGTCAGGCATACCAGTACAAAGTCCTCCTCTTTGGCCTGTCCAAGTCTCCACGCACCTTCACGAAAGTCGCAGAGGCAGCCCTTGCCCCGCTAAGGGAAGTGGGAATCCGCATCCTCAACTATCTCAACGACTGGCTAATCCTAGCTCACTCGCGGGACATGTTGTGTGCACACAGGGACCTGGTGCTCAGGCACCTCAGCCATTTGGGGCTTCGGGTCAACTGGGAAAAGAGCAAGCTCACCCCAGTTCAGAGCATCTCTTTTCTCGGTATGGAGTTAGACTCAGTCTTGATTACAGCGTGCCTCACCAACGAGAACGCGCACTCGGTGCTGCACTGTCTGCATACGTTCAGACAGAATACGCTGGTCCCACTGAAATCCATTCAGAGGCTCCTGGGGCATATGGCATCCTCAGTCACGACTGTGCATCGACTGTCATGCTGCTTGAGTTGATGCATATGAGACCACTTCAGCACTGGCTACAGACCCGAGTCGAGAGACGAGCATGGCGCCACGGCACATACGGCATTATTGTCACTCAGGCTTGTCGCCGTCTATTCAGCCCCTGGTCAGACCTAGTGTTCCTATAAGCAGGAGTTCCCCATGGCCTGGTCTCCAGGCACATCTTGGTTGTGAGAGTTGCCTCCCAGTGTGGCTGGTGTGCTGTGAGTGATGGGCACTCAGTTGCCGGCCCTTGGCCCCATCAACTGCCTTGAGTTGCTGGCGGTAGTTCTTGCCCTGAGGAGGCTATTGCCGTTGATCCGGGGCAAACATGTGTTTGTCCATTGGCTACGCAAATATGCGTTCCACCCAGTGAGCCTACTTGCACAGATGTTTTGCAAGGTCAGAGAGGACGAGGTGCAGATCCTCTTAGTGGCCCCTTACTGGCCTTCCTGGACTTGGTCCTCGGACCTCATGCTCCTTGCAAGTGCCCCCCCTGGTGAATTCCCCTTAGGAATGACCTTCCTTTTCAGTGATGGGGCAACATCTGGCACCCGTGACCGGACCTCTGGAATCTCCATGTCTGGCCCCTGGACAGGACGCGTAAGACTTAAGTGGCCTACCACCTTGTGGCAGGGTGGAGGTCGGGGCCGGGTCCTGATTGTACACACCCGGTCCCTAATCAGGCTAATCAAGCCTCCGAGAGGGATAAAGGCCAAGAGAGACATTAGGGACATGTCCGTAAACGATCCTTCTCTCCCGCACCATCCTCCGCAGTCGGTCTTTATCCCTCTCGGAGGCTTGATTAGCCTGATTAGGGACTGGGTGTGTAGAATCACAACCCGGCTCCGTACTCCGCCCTGCCACACACCTGCAGTGGTAGACACAATCACTCAGGCCAGGGCCCCCTCGACGAGGCACCTCTATGACCTGAAGTGGCATCTGTTCACTAAGTAGTGCTCTTCCCGAGGCGAAGACCCCCAGAGATGCGCAGTAGGGTCAGTGCTCTCCTTCCTGTAAGACAAGTTGGAGCGATGGCTGTCCCCCTTCACCTTGAAGGTGTATATGGCCGCTATATCGGCACATCATGATGCTGTGGACGGTACATATTTGGGGAAGCATGATTTGATCATCAGGTTCCTGAGAGGTGCGAGGAGGTTAAATCCCCCCACGCCTCTCTGTGGTCCTTTGGGGCCTTCTGGGAGCTCCCTTTGAGCTCCTTGAGTCAGCTGAGCTAAAGGCGCTCTATAAGATGACCGCCCTCCTGACGGCGCTCACCTCCATCAAGAGGGTAGGGGACCTGCAGGCGTTCTCTGTAAGCAAACTGTGCCTAGAGTTCAGTCCAGAATATTCTCACATTATCCTGTGACCCCAACCGGGCTACGTGCCCAAGGTTCCCACGACCCCTTTCAGGGATCAGATGGTGAACCTGCAAACACTGCCCCTGGAGGAGGCAGACCCAGCCTTGGCATTGCTAAACCCTGCTGGCCTGCGAGCCCACTCTACCAGGGGTGTTACGGCCTCTTGGGCGTTGTCCAGCGGCATCTCTTTAGCAGACATCTGTAGAGCTGCGGGCTGGGCAACACCTAATAACTTTACTTAGTGCGTCACTTAGGCCCCCATACTGTGGTAAGTGCTCCACATGTGCTCCACAAACCAAAATGGTTTCCTGCTGGTAAACCGCATCTTCCTTGGGCAGCGGGCCCTCTGTCCATGGTCACCGTGTTTGTAGTAACTCCTCCCCTCCTTGGGTAGGACCTACACCGGTGCCGTTTTGCACGACATGCTTCCGCTCCCATCCGATAAGACCATGTGTTGTATTCCACTTAGTAGTCCCCCCTCTCTCGGGAGCCTGGTGTGATCTCTCCAGTGTTCTCCTCTTTGGAGGGACACCCCCCAACGTGGACCTTATATGGCCCCCAGCTAAAAAATGTGTTCCTTTTTCCTGGGGAGAATAATAGAGAGAAGGCTATAGCTGGGCCAGCCAGTACTTAAATTTCTGAGCAGTTAGCCACTTCCCGGGGTGTAGGGGACCGCTTCTTGCCTGCCAGTGTGTTGGGGGTAGTTACGCGACAGCTTGCTTCACTGGCTATGAGGCACACAGAGTTCTGCCCGTCTCACACCGCCAGTCTGTGTAACCCGGTTCAGCGCTCGTGACGTTTTCTATTGGGACCCCTAGTGTCAACTCATCGACACAACGTCACTACCAACACTGAACCAACCGCTGAAATGGCCGGGTCTTTGGCTTAGTGCGAAACCTGAATGTGTGTTTGCAGTGGCTCTCCTTTTATGCCCGTATGTCCAGGGGAGTGGCATGCAAATCCCACACACCAATTCCCATTGGCCTTTTCTCAAAGTTCAGAGATGTCTGGGCTCCCAAGGATGACCAATAGTGTCAAATCATCAACACAACATCTCATTCCCTCCATTAGGGTACGGAGGTTACCGTGACGTTTTGCACCGTTTTTCATCTAAATGAACACAAGGAAGAATGTGAATTAATTTAGAATATAATTCATAGAATTGATTTGCTCCAATACAGTAAAAAAAGCTCTATTTACCTACACACAGTATATTTTAACTCAATAGGATGTGCAAAAACTACAACTTCGCTCACTTATGAATATTATTTATTATTGTCCAGTCAAGCTTAATATTAATCTTCCTCATTACAAATCTGGTGAAATGCTGGAACCTCCTACATTTCTGTGATAGTGTTTTTAGAATTGTATAATAACTTGAAGTGGCTTTAGATGTTTGTTATTGTGCGAATGGGTGTACCTGCAACACTTTGCCTTTACAATGCACGTAAACTGTTCTGAGACGTCTGAAAACAGTGTAACTGCGCTTGAACACAGAACAATACTTTGCCCCTTGAGTGTTTTGCTAATCTTTTCCTTTTTTTAAGGTTAAAAATCGATAGAGCATTAACATTAAAAAAACACTCTTTTTGGGAGAAAATTTTACTCGCTTTATGTGCCACACAGTAGACATTTCACCTAACTGCCACGTTACAAGAAAATTACGTTGTGTAATTTCATGGGATCAGGCTATTTCCATTACTAGGTTTTGACTAAGTTATAAATGGTATATATCATAAAAGTTGCATTAGAATTGTTTTAGTTAGAGTGTACATTGATCTGTTCAGGTTTATGCTGTCACATTAATGGATATTGGTAATTCATTAATTAATTTGTTGATTAAAAATAAACCTTATTGTTTTTGTGCTCTGATTAAAATAAATAAATTATAAATGAAATACTGTACTGTATATCGCATTCTGCATAGTTCAAATTAATTTCTTTCATGCTATTGCCATTTGGTTCTATATGTCTGCATATGTGTGACAGTATAATGAACGAGGTAAAATAGATCAACTTTTCTTCACAATTTTCTCAACTTTGGTGGTTCTCTATTGCAGGAGAATTTAAAAATATACTGTCCCCTTAAGTAGCTTGAATGTTGTTAACTACTTTGGTTAATAGCTTGTAGTTTGGCTTACTGCATTTTCAGAAAGTGTAGCATTTAACTACAGTAAAATATGAGTAGCTTGTAGCTTGGGAAGCTAATATTTTTAAGCAACTTCCACCATACTGATGTACACATACATAACTGTAAATCTATAGAATTGCATAAGTACATGTGGGGAATACATTTTAATTCCTTTCAGCATGAAGTTTAATCACTTCAGCAACTGGAAAAGCAAAGCTACTAAGGATTACATGGCTGTCTGGTTTTTTTATATGTAGGGGTGGAGAGTAATTTGGTTTAAAAGCACCATGCTATGATGATCCTGTATGTTATATTTTTGCGCTTTAAGACACATTACTTTGAGGGGGAAGACCATGGAGACTTCTCATCTCTTCTTAAATACAATATATAGATGTCTCCTAGGGCAGTCAGACATCTTGCATTGTCTTACCCCACCTTACCTCGTTATGCATTCATTCTGCTAATGCTGCATAGTTCACATTCATCTCTTTCATGATATTGTCAGCTCGTTCTACATTTGCATGTCTACATATGTGTGACAGTATAATGAATACACTAGTGAGGCGCATAGAGAAGCTTATTTTCTTCATGACTTCGACAACTGTAGGGGTTCTCTTTTGAGAGGGAATGCACCTTAGATCAAACTTCACTTTGTCAAAATGTCTTCAAGCAAGTGGTAGCACAGAAAACAAAATGTCAGAGTTGAATAAACAACTTCAAGTCTGATCAGTTACAACAAAATAACCCAACCTGTTCTTACAGAAGCACGATACTATATCAAGTACTATATCAATGATAAATCAAGTACATAAACACTTAAATTTCGCCCTGTTCTGTACTTGTTGAGGTTTGATGATATTAATTCAGCAATGCAAATAATTATACTGTAAATATGTCCCATTTTTCATATCATATTGTGTAAACATAAATATGCTAATAAAAAGGTCTTTCGGACTAAGTAAATCTTGTTAAGTATCGCAATGGGATTGTTTCTGAGTAATGCTTTTATGCTTGTATTAAGTCTGTTCAGGCTGTAATAATGATTAATTGTTATTTAATGTTATTATTTTGTTGTAAGGTGTCCTTGAGTGTCATGTAAGGCGCCTATAAATAAAATGTATAGCAAAAATAATATTAATGAATTTTAACCTTCTGAACATTCTGGGTATTTTAGTTCTTATCAGTCGTCAGATGATTCATAAAGATTTGCACATTTCTAAAGCTGTAGACAAAACTGCTCATATTGTATCTGCTGTTAATACATTCATATTGTACATTTCAGTGTTTAGCCAAACCAGACACTTCAAACAGTTCAAGGAACTTAAAGGTATAGTTCACCCAAAAAATGTATTCTCTCATGATTTACTCACCCTCCTGCAGATATCCAGTATGTGTATGACTTTCTTTCTTCTGTAGAACACAAATTAAGATTTTTAGACGATTATTTCAGCTCTGTATGTCCATACAATGCAAGTGAATGGGTGGCAAAATTCTGAAGCTCCAAAATCCACATAAAGGGAGCATAAAAGTAATCCATATGACTCCGGAGTTTAAATCAATGTGTTCAAACATGATATGATAGATGTGGGTGAGAAACAGATCAGTATTTAATTTTTAATTATGTATTTAATAAAAATGTTTTTATCATAAATTCTCCTTCCTGCCAAGTAGGAGGTGATAATCACTAAAAACTGAAGAAGTAGAAAGTGAAAGTGAAGGAAAAAGTACTTAAATATTGATCTGTTTCTCACCCACACCTATCATATCACTTCAGAATATATGGATTTAACCACCAGAGTCATCTGGAGTACAGTAATTTAATGCTGCCTTAATGTGAATTTTGGAATTTCTACATTTTGGCACCCATTCACTTGCATTGTATTGAATTAAAGAGCTGAGATTTCCTTCTAAAAATCTTTGTTTGCTTCAGCAGATGAAAGAAAGTCATACACATCTGGGATGGCATGAGGGTGAGTATGAGATGAGATGAGAACATTTTCATTTTTGGGTGAGCTAACCCTTTCACCGTAAACAGGAACAAAGTCATTTTCTATTGGCCCGGAGTGAAAAGGTTATTTTTAAATGCTGGTAACTGGTTATATCCAGATATTTTTTTTCACTAAACCAATGGCCAAAGGGTTTATCACTATAAATCTTTGGAAGTACACTACTCTGAATAAGTGTCAGTTGTATTTGACATGAGTAATATAGAAAAAAATGCATAAAGGCTGAAGAAAAAACTCAAAATGCAAAGTAGACAAGGCAAATACAGACTCCACCAAGTGCAAACAAAATTACACTGCAAAGGACAGTATCAGTATTGAGGAATGCAAGAGGAATATTCTTAAACTGGTTTGTTGGGCTAATATGGGCAGAGTGAAATGCCAGTTACTGACTTAAGGAAGGTATTTAAGGGTACATACCACTGCCTCTCCACATCTGGTTTCCATAATAAAGCTCAACGGTGGTGTGTCGAATACCTGCAAGTGACATAGAGAGAGGGGCGAGGTTATATGAAAGCAGTGTAAACTCATGCGTTACCCCAACCATTGGGAAAGATCTTCTCATGGCCTTTCATTAAGATGCCATCTCAGCCCTGATCACACATCCATATGCTGGTGTGAGATAAACATTCACTTAAAAATTATAAATATATCCTGTATGCACTTTTCCCTTTATTGAACATGAACGGTGACTGGGTATACCGGGATACTTTAAAATTCTGTATTTAAAATCACTATGCACAGTACAGAAAACAGAAGAAAAACTAAAATCTTATTTTGTATTTCAAGGTAGATAAAAAAAAAAAAATATGAGTTGGAACAACTGTGTTGGAACAACAATAAAAAAGAACAAAATTTTTATTTTGGGGGGAACTAACCCTTTAAGGTGAAAAAGGCAGACATGGACATCGCCCTATTTCCTGTCCACCAGCCTCTACCAAACAATTCACAAAAGATCACAGCAAGTTCACAAGCTATCTAAGGAAGAAATGAATGGCCTAGATTGACCACGATTGTCTTTCTCATTGCATCACAACCTCCATTTGGTGCAGCATAGCCTAATTATAAACACATTATCACATTCCTCTGGATGAAAAGCAGACTAATCAAACCTGTATCTGACATTTAAAGAATGGACAAGCAAACAAAAGGAAGAAATTGCCTTTTACTCATGACACACTCAGAGTCATGTGAAAATAATAATGCAACCATTTCATAGCATGAAGAAATGTACACTCGTTTACCATCGGAATAAGAAGAGAAACAAGGAAGAGTAAAGAATAAAGGAGGGAAGAGGAAAAGAGAGGGGAGAAGAGAAGATAAGTAGGCCAAGAAAGGAAAAACGCAAGCTGCTAGCTCTTTCATTAACTCTTCAGCATTGTTTTGATGAGTTTCGTCTAATGAGTACATACAATTGCACCAATGAGGTGCACAAGTGTTAGCGCTAGCAGATGCAGGTCAATCTCTCCAGGCCAGAGCCATCAACCGGGCAAAAACTTAATGCCAGCAGAAGGTTCCTGCTGCAAACGCCACTTCCCACAGGAATTGTTCAACCAACTCTCATGCCATTCCAAAACTGTGGGAATTTCTTTATTTTGCAAACATTAAAGAAAATTATATTATGAATGTCCTGTTCCCTACTTTCAGTTCATTGGCAGTACACAAATGACTTTAATGCTCAATAAAGCACCCAAAGTGCCAAAAACAATGTAGTCCATGCATCTGGTTTGTGATATTCCAAGTCTTCTTAAGACATACACAAATTTTGTATGATGAACAAACTGTCATTTAGGTTTAATTTTACTCTCAATTAAATGTATTAATAAATTATAAAAAAGCCCTGAAATCCAATGCGTAAATAACAGCTGAATCTGTGGTCTGTTCATCATACAAAGTGACTGTATGCCTTCAGAAGACTTGGTAATTGACACATGTGTAGCATGGCAGTGTGGGTGTGCAGCTGAAACCCAAAACGTAAGCTTGCACACCTAAATGATATGGCAGTTGTGTATATAAATGATGCAATGGTTGTTAATGGTCATTGTCATTTATTTCACTTAATTGTGCTTTAGTTCTAGTTCTTAAATCACCCAACATGATATCTTAAAATTATTTACTATTGAGTTAAACAGAAGAAATAACATTGCATGGGTTTTGCACAGAATGAGGATGAGTAAACAATGACAAAAAAAAAAAAAAAAAAAACATTTTTTGGGGGGTGAATTATTCCTTTAACCGCATGTTAAAAAGAACTCGATGCCTCACTTGGATTTTAAGCAGTCATTTAAAAGGCGTGTTACATGGTTAAACAGACATAAAATAAGCATTTTATGGTGAGAGTTGCCCCAAGCCTGTTTTTCAGCATTACAATTTTTCTTTAATAGTTTTGATACCTCTAAGCAGTCTCCACATGCTTCCAGTGGGAGTATGCAGTCTCGAGTCTACTGTCCCACATTTTAGCATGCAAACAGAAAATAACAAAAACATACTCTCTTCTAAATTGGTTAAGCACACCTTGTTCTTAGGTCTTGTTATTATCCAATCATCATTTATAAATCTCTAGGACACTAATTTATATTTCACAAATCCTCCAGATGAGTATACTGTATATATATATATATCTATCTATATCTATTTATCTATATTTATATAGATAGTTTCTCCCATTCTTCTTTGCAGAACCTCTCAAGCTCCATCAGGTTGGATGGGGAGCGTCGGTGCACAGCCATTTTCAGATCTCTCCAGAGATGTTCAATCGGGTTCAAGTCTGGGCTCTGGCTGGGCCACTCAAGGAGATTCACAGAGTTGTCCCATAGCCACTCCTTTGTTATATTGGCTGTGTGCTTAGGGTCGTTGTCCTGTTGGAAGATGAACCTTCGCTCCAGTCTGAGGTCCAGAGCGTTCTGGAGCAGGTTTTTGTCAAGGATGTCTCTGTACATTGCTGCATTTATCTTTCCCTCGATCCTGACTAGTCTCCCAGTTCCTGCTGCTGAAAAACATCCCCACAGCATGATGCTGCCACCACCATGCTTCACTCTAGGGATGGTATTGGCCAGGTGATGAGTGGTGCCTGGTTTCCTCCAGACATGACGATTGCCATTCAGGCCAAAGAGTTCAATATTTGTTTCATCAGACCAGAGAATTTAGTTTCTCATGGTCTGAGAGTCCTTCAGATGCATTTTGGCAAACTCCAGGTTGGCTGTCATGTGCCTTTTACTGAGGAGTGGCTTCCGTCTGGACACTCTACCATACAGGCCTGATTGGTGGAGTGCTGCAGAGATGGTTGTTCTTCTGGAAGTTCCTCCTCTCTCCACGAAAAACGCTGAAGCTTTGTCAGAGTGACCATCAGGTTCTTGGTCACCTCCCTGACTAAGGCCCTTCTCCCCTGATCACTCAGTTTGGCCGGGTGGCCAGCACTAGGAAGAGTCCTGGTGGTTCCAAACTTCTTCCATTTATGGATGATGGAGGCCACTGTGCTCATTGGGACCTTCAATGCTGCAGAAATGTTTCTGTACTCTTACCCAGATCTGTGCCTCGATACATAAAATTTTGAGTGTCATGGCAAAGGCTGTGAATACTTATTCACACTTATACTTATGTGAATACTTATACTTATGTGATTTTTTTTTCATGTTTTTTTTTATTTTTATCAATTTGCAGATATTTCAAACAAATTTCTTTCACGTTGTCATTATGGGGTATTGTTTGTAGAATTTTGAGGAAAATAATGAAATTAATCCATTTTGAAATAAGGCTGTAACATATCAAAATGTGGAAAAAGTGAAGCACTGTGAATACTTTCTGGATGCACTGTACATGTAACGGGATTACGTTTTAAAAAACTAAATATAAGTTCTATCAGGAAGACTCGCAGACATGAGTGAAATTGAAGATAACATTTATTTGATGAATATAAAACAGAAAAGTAATGTCTCTCTTTGGCGTAGGCCCCGTCTGGCGGTCCGAAGTTGTAGTACTCCGAACCGTCATATCCTGCCGGAGATAGGAGGCAGGGGCGAGGAGCCTACCCCCGTGCAGGACGGGGCTCAACTGGTGGTGGTGGGGTGGTGGAGGTTGCCGCGTTAGCACACTAAAACAGCAATGTGATAGATTGTGAGCAGACTTATAAAGCAATGGCTTACATGTGATTGGCTGGGAATTACCCAGCTAATAGTGCGATGATGTACAGCTGCTAGTCTTCCTGCTAGAACTACTCTGCGCTTACATTAACTGTATTCCACTACAGTTATAATTTAAATCATTGGTATTTAGAATACAGTAACATTACAAATATGTTTTGATTACTGAAGAGATTACTTTGCATTTTATTGTCATTTGTATAATTTAATATATAGTCCTTTCAGATGGAAAATTATGGATAATTTATGGATAAATTATGCGATCCAAAGTGCATTTGTACAGCGGTGAAACACTTTCTTATGATGTGTTACGCTGCAGACAGAGAAGTAAGTTTGAAGTAAGTTTGGAGCAGAAAAAATAGAATAGAATAATAGAATATAGAAATAAACCTTGTGTAAATTGTCAGCTTTACGCTAAAATAAAATGCTATTTCTAGCCATTTTACATGCATATGTTACCAGACACAATGATATTTTTATCATGAAAATTCACGTTGGATTCACGATGGATTTCTTTTTTCTAGTAAGACCTTTGATATTTGTGCAAAAAGTTTTGGTTTTTATAGTCAGAACAAGTGAAAAAAATCTATCAGTGCTGTAGAAGTAATCCATAGTAATTAGAATATGTTACTGACCTTGAGTAATCTGACGGAATGCAATACAAATGACATTTTATGGCATGTATTCTGTAATCTGTTGTGGAATACATTTAGAATAAAACCCTCCCAACCCTATATACACCGATCAGCCACAACATTAAAACCACCTACCTAATTTTGCATAGGTCCCACTTGTGCTGCCAAAACATCACCAATTTACATCTCAGAATAGTATTCTGAGATTATATTCTTCTCACGGCAATTGTACAGAGCGGTTATCTGAGTTACCGTAGACTTTGCCATTCTTTTAGGAATGACAAAGGCCATTCATAGGCCATTCTCTGTTGACCTCTCTCATAAACAAGACATTTCCATCTGCAGAACAGTCATTCACTGGATGTTTTGTTTTTGTTTTTGGCACCATTTTGAGTAAATTTTAGAGACTGTTGTGCATGAAAATCCCAGGGGATCAGCAGTTACAGAAATACACAGACTGGTTCGAACTGACAAAGTCTACGGTAACTCAGATAACCACTTTGTACAATTGTGGTGAGAAGAATATCATCTCAGAATGTTATTCTGAGATGCAGGTTGGTGCTGTTTTGGCACCACAAGGGGGACCTACACAATATTAGGTAGGTGTTTTCAATGTTGTGGCTGATCAGTGCAAAAATATATACTGAATATATATATTATATATATAAAAGATGGATTTCTACAATAGAGAATGATATATATATATATATATATATATATATATATATATATATATATATATATATATATATATATATCATTCTCTATTGTAGAAATCCATCTTTTATATATCCATGGAACTTCTCCATGTTGCTGGTATGTGCACAGGCATGACAAATTAAATATTAAGAGATTATTCGTTCCAGCTCTGACAGAACATGAACTGAATAAATCATCAACAATGAGCCAAAAGGATTGCATTTTCCCGAAAATGTCTCCTCATGTATGAGTAGTACTTAAGAGGAATATCAATTTGTGCAAAATTAGAAGTGAATATCAAAGTCAGGACCGAGCGATCCTATAGTTGGGGCCATTTTCCAGGGTTTCCTTGATCGACATTTAATGGCCATCTGAAGTGTGAATAATGAATGGTGATTATCACCCTGTGGAGAGAATCTATTTAACCACCAGTGGGGAAGAGAACAAAGACATTACAGATCTTGGACTGACTTTTGTCTTCCTGCCTTTAGGTTGGGAGCTACCAATGACTGTGGCACCACTGTTAGGAGAAATAATGGTCAACTTCCGGTTCTCCAAGAAACTACTACTTGCATTCAGGCCCTCCCTCTGTAACACTCCACCCCCATTACTCTTCCTGGACCTTTTTACTTTCTTCAAGGACATGAGTGGGAGGGCCAGGCCCCCTGCTTGGTCCTAAATGCCCATGATGAGTACTCCACACATGAGTAGACAGACATCAGACTCCTGCTGTCAGGGCTCATGCCAGGGGGCTCTCTCTTACACACACACACACACACACACACACACACAGAGGCCAGACTAGGGTCCTCACCAGCTCTCAAACATCATCCGGTGTCTCGGTTTCACCTTCACCTGTTCCCATGTCATGCACATGATTTTCTCATACACACAGAAACAAACAACACAGACACAACAGTGAAGATTAGTTGAGTCTAAAAGCCTTCAATTAGTGACAGATTGGAATAAGGACAATGCACTGGTGTGGACAGTGTAAACACTGGTCAAAATATGGACAGAAAGCATTCAAGACTAGGGCTGTCAATTGAACACATTTATTTAGTGCTATGAATTATATATACAAATAATAGCATGTCAAAAAATAAATAAATAAAAATAAGCAAGTAATCTTTCCACTGAACTGTAAATAGGAATATTGCTAACATCGGAGAAATATCAGCCTGAACAAACGCCTACATGTTTTATGACAGTCAGCAGGGGGCAGTGAGCACAACTCCAGCTGTACAGGCAACAACCCACACTTAATAACTGCAGTCTGTACAAGATAAGGATGCATTCTTGCTTTCACAGATGGACAGTTTTTTTAAACTACATCTAACTTGACAGAGCATCCTAAAATGCTGTTTTTATGATGTGAAACAACCAAAGTGAGAGCTCTAAATGTGCTTGTTTGAAGCAAGTGTATATAGACAATGCATTTGAATTAATCTAGATAGATAGATAGATAGATAGATAGATAGAAAGATAGATAGATAGATAGATAGATAGATAGATGGATTTCCATCCACACAACTACCTATCACTGGATGCTTTTTGTTTTTGGCACCATTCAGAGTAAATTCTAGAGACTGTTGTGTGTGAGATCCCTGACCTGTATCTGCATGATTTTATGCACTGCTGACAGATGATTGGCTGATTAGATAATCACATGGTTTATTGTTGGTGCCATACAGGCTGGTTTGAGTATTTCTGTAAATGCTGATCTCCTGGGATTTTCACATGCATCAGTCTCTAGAATTTACTCTGAATTATAATAAATATACAATATGTATACAATATATATGTTGTGAATGCAAATTTTTTTTTATCAATTGACAGACCTATAGATAGAGTTGCATTCAAAAATCTATGCATTGTTATTCTGGTAAGTTGATGTGTTATTATTCAAAGATGTGTTATTATTCTGGTTAGTTGCCATATATATCGTGACTTATTTTTTGTTGTCTTTAAAATGTTGCTTCCCCATGACAGTAGTTGACTTGAATGATCAACCTCACCATAGAAGTGGGCAGTACACACAAATATCTTTCAACTACGCACAATATCAGCTTGCAGAAGCGTTTCACTTACTTGCATAGAGAATGTTTCGGCCTTAAATGTTCATGGGGTTGTTGTTGCAATGGAAATTTGAGCACTTGTATTTCTCACACATACGCACACACATGGAGTTACAAGCAACTCACAGAACCTTGATGCCAAAGCAACCATGCAACTTAATCATTAAAACAGTTCTGCAACTGAAAAGCTAACTAATATCTTCACAATTTTTAGCATGCAATTTTTGCCAAGCACTGCTGAGAGCCACGGTAGATGCACATAATCACACAGACTGTATATGTCCAAACATTTGCTCTCTCAAAATGTCTTGAGACAAAAACCTGAAAGATGTCTTGAGGTGTGATAACTGTGGAATAAGCTGAATAAATGACTCCAGACCATAACATTTTTCAAAAATAATGTATGCCAAGGTGTCCGCTTCATGTCTTGCCCACATTTCTACCAATTATTTTTTAAAAATTCAATGGTCCAGAATCAATTATTACTCACATAAGAGAGCGTTGACCAGCAAAGACCACTACTGCTGCACAGCATATTGTGACTCATTTACTAGTTGACTATTTTCTAGGTGACTAGACAACTTCTTTTTTTATTTTATTTTTAGAAACCACACTAATCTAGAAAGTCTAAGCAGTCTAAGCAGAGCACCACAGCTAAAGCTAACCCTTCCATAAAGATGAGAGAAAATTCTATAATCCATATTTCCCTATACTCAAAATCCCATCCAGTATATCCTGGGTCTTTTCCAAGGGCGGATTTTATCCCAGTTTTATCTCATGAAAAATCTGCTCATAGCCAAAACAACAGTCACATATATGAATGCAGTTTGTTAAAGGGATTACTTAGAATGGAACAGAATGCAACTCACAGGATTGCTTTAGCACTGGATGGTGGCCAAAGGAAAAAAGGGCCAGGATGGAGAGAGAGAGAGAGAATGAGAGAGAGAGAGAAACACATTAAAATTGTCATGGTGCCTGACAGTGTTATGCAGTTTCCAAAACTGTTACAGCACAAACTGATTACAAAGTAATGATTATTTGTCTCTGTGACTTTGAAATCTCATAGCAATAATTGCAGCTAATTATCTCAAAACACTGGCAGGAGACTGGTGACTTGTGGCCCTGTAGCTGTGCTCTGTAGTTGTGGCAGAATTTGAATATAACCATCTTCAGATGCATGCCACAAATCTGAATAAAAGTGCACACACACACACACACACACAGACACTTTAACTGCTGTAATGAATTACTGTGTTTACGGCCAAATGAGTTTTGTGCTTTTTAAGTAGTTTATTTACTTATTTATTTATTTGTGTTAAATTGGTAATAGCTCTGCATGGAAACTCCATTTAATAGTGTTTAACAGAGGCAGTAATTTCATTTTAGAAGACTAAGTAGGTGCAGACAATATTCACTTTTTTATTATTTCAGAGGATTTAAACTTATACAATTGGCTATTAATTGGCTCATAATTTGCATATTGAAAAAAGAAGTGCCCAAATCTACCAACTTTCTACATTTATTAGGTAAGCAGAAAAAAATCACAAAGACCTTTGTGTGACCTGTCCATGGTTCTGCATTTAAAGTCAGAGGTCTTCAGAGAGGCACTGCAGATCTTTAACTCTATTAGCATAGCCTAACTGCATAATGAGAGCCTTCGGTGAGACTTAACAGTGCTCAGCGTCTGACATTGAGCAATTCAAATACTCCAGATACACCTGCTAAAGCGTCTTACAGATTACAGTTATACTTCATCAAGAATAATTCTTTATCTGCAGTCAATACTGCATATTTGGGCATTAAAGGTGAAGTGTGTCATTTCTGCACCACTAGATTCACTAAACAAAAATAATAAAATGATGGCTTTCCAAGAGGCCCCTTTTGCCCCACGCCATTATCTGCCATTTTTCAGCCAAACAACTCAGTTCCCTGCTAAACAGCTTATTACAAATAGTCCCACCCACACTCACAAAAACAGAGCCTCAATCAATCAGTCGATCGCAAGTCAACCACTAGTTAATCTCGTTTACAGGCCAAATAGAGAGTAGAGAGACTCTTAAAGATCACTTTTTGTTTCCTCTTCTTGGCATCATAGCACTATTTGATTGACTGAAAGGCAGCTTTTGTGTGTGTTCTTAATGTGCATTTGTGCTCTAAGAGTGTTTGCAGAGTTGAGGTAATGCAGGCATGCGCCTAAACATTAAAATACTGTACATTTCAACATTCAGTGAAAATGAAAGTGAACACAAAAAGCAGGACAAAAAAAAAAAAACATATACTTATCAAAATATTGGTCATGAACTATATATATGTATAGTGATCCAGGCCTACAAGAGAATTGGAGAAAGTGTTTTAAAGAAATAGCTTGCCCAAAAATGTAAATCATTTAGTAATTCCAAGTCGTTCTAAACCTGTATACATCAATTACAACTGGTTTCAAGAAAGACAAGAACCAATGGCATTTGATGTCATAATATGGTGTGAAGCACCATATTTACGTGAATGCAAATGAGACTTGAGAGCTATGGTGATGGGGAACATTAATAGTGAATAACAATTACACTTTGGTTGATTCCTCAACTAACAGCTATCATAAGTCTTTCATTAGGACATGACTATAAGGACTATAAGTAAACAACTAGAACATTAGCGATATATCCTACCCTTGTCCTTGAGGACATGCACAGAGAGAGAGAGGGAATGTGAGAAGAATTTCAGTAAGGAGCGCAGAGTTGTGGATCCATTAATGTAAAGGCAGGCAGCGCAGTAATTTATGAGCTCTGCAGGCATTGCTTCCTCTGTCACCCGCTCCTCAGGCTTACTGGCTCATCGCCACGAGACACCTTCCTCTTCCCACAGGCCCTCTGAAAACAGCTCAAACCCACACATCAAGTAAAAAAGACTGACACATGTCTCTCACTCTCTTCTATTTTTTATTGTTTTTGCTAGGCATGTTGCCCTTTTCTATGGCTGATCTCTGGCATTGTTTTTTTATTTTATTTTGGGGATTTTAGCCTTTTAATAGGTGATTTGTGTAATTTTTTAGCTGTTAAATACTTTATCCTATTTAGATTAGGATGCTATGAGTAAGCCATTCGTAGGTTGATTCCTTCAAAAAGTTTAAACACTACATTTGCATGCAGTTTAAAAGTTCATTTTCAGTCGGACTAAAACAATAATTAGTAATTAGTCAGACTGAAACACTCTAGTCCGACTGAATTTTATCAGTCCATTTTTTACAGTCAGACTTACAGACCTAGATAATGCAGTTGTAGCTCGACTTCGTCCAGCATGTACAAATGTAATTCTGACCACAATTAGCCTCGGTGTTTTTGCTCCAAACAGAAAGTGGTGATGTGCAGTGTGTATTGCCGGCACTTCATAGCTGACGTCTTTCCTTCAAATATTTGATTACACATTTTATCATGTATACTTCGACAGAGAGATGAAGACTTTACATTGATTATATGTAAAATACAGGTGTAGCAGGTCATAACAGTGCATGTAAACATGCTGACTGTGGATTTATGGCATGTTTTACACATCATTTATTACTATAAATCTCCACTTTCACTTTCAGTTTCTTCTTCTTTTGTTTTTGGGGATTCACATATCACCACCAACTGGGCAGGGAGGAGAATTTATGGTAATAAAGGACTTAAATATTGATCTGTTTCTCACCCACACCTATAATATTGCTTATGAAGACATGGATTTAACCACTGGAGTCATATTGATAAATTTTATGCTGCCTTCATGTGCTTATTGAAGCTTCAAATTTCTGGCCACCATTTACTTTCATTGAATGGACCAATACAGCTGAGCTATTTTTCAAAAAAAAATTCCTTTGTGTTCAGCAGAAGAAAGAAATTGATATACATCTGGGATGGCATGAGGGTGAGTAAATTAAGAGATCATTTTTTAATTTGGGGTGAACTGTTCCTTTAAAGAACATTATGAGAGAGAGTTAGGGAATGATAGAGAAACGTTCTCCAAACGTAAAGGAAAAACTTTCCTGGCTAACCAAAGGAGAATGTTAAGAATGCCCAGGAACCAAAAAATGATTTTCTCAGAACATTCTGGGAACCACGAATTGTTAGCTGGGTTCTGATGCTCAGTTCTGATGCCATTACTAATATTGCTGCTGTACTGTAGTTTGTGCTGTATATTTTCATTATATTGTGTTGTATCTTTTACAGTGTATTTCATTATAGTGATTATCCCATTTTTCTACATCACCCTCTCAGTTTCTCTTTGTATCATCCTCTCCAATATTGTGAGCTGGTTATAGGCCTGATGAGACTTCTAACTGTGAGTGACTGGCTGCCCCAGCTAATTTTCCAGACGGCTTATTTACAAACAAAGCGGCTGGGCAGACAGCACACAAAGACAGCCCACGGAGGACTCCAGAGATCATGTGTAACCGTGAGGAAATTTGGCAGAGGAACTTCTCTCTCCCTCTTTTTCTCAACCATTCACACCCTCCCTCCATCTCCCAGCAGGCTAATTGAACTGAAGCATGCCAGCGTAGAGAGGGTGCCCTCATGACCACAGTGTGTGAGTGTGAGTGGTAGAGGGTGATGGCAGAAGAAGAGATATAAGGACGCTTGCCAGACTGGCTCTACCAGAACTTGCGAGCAAGGACTGAACAGATGTGCCTGCTATAACTTTAGATGGATAAAGAGATATTTTGTGCAGAGAGAAAATTAAATACCAAACTATGCCACAAAAACAGCTGGGCTGAGAGTCAGAGGGCTTGCTGGCTGAATGCAGAAGGAGATAAAAAAATAAATAAATAGAATTCCAACTGATGTTCAAGGTGATTTCAAAACTACATTAATGTGAATGGTGAAGAATCATGACAGTCATCGTCATCAGGGGCAGTCCCGAGTGATGTGCCTATGGAGTGTTGATTATTTGTTAGATGAAATGATGAGTGGATTGATCCTAAAGAATTGATCCTTCTGATATTGATTGACTGAATTTATTTACCATAAAATCTACAGTGATTCAATGTGACAAATGAACTACAGATATAAGCAAATAGTTGCATATGATTGGGTAAATGTGCAGAAATGCTGTCTGTGACAGCACTCAGTGCATATGTATTGTACATGTATTCAAATGAAAATCTGTTAAAAGAGAAAATTATCTGTTGATAGATGTCTGATCATTTGCCGTTTAGGACAATAAATAAAAATATGGCTTTTAAGTATAATTATATATGGCTAAATTTACCCATTTTAAAAAAAATAGAGGTACTTCATAGAGGTATTGGTATCAATATTGCACTTGACAGTATTTGTATCAGATTGAAAAAGAAAACAAGTGGTATTGTCCATCCTTAGAAATAAACAACAGAAGCAGTGAAAATGTAAAAGACATAGGAATCCAAGAGTGGAAAACAATAGGCCTAAAAAGGGCAGTGGATAACATCCATAAAAGTCCTTGAATTTCAATTACATTCATGTAAAAATATCACTAGTACAAAATGCAAGTATACAGTAAATACTTGAAGTAGATCTCAAATTTTGGTCTGTTCCTCCCATGGGTTGTATGTATTACTTTATAGTTTTTTTTTATAGTAATTTGTTTGATGGCGCACAGTCACTAGTCTCTGGGCTTTTATATTAATGAAAAGGTCAGATTAGAAATTCTGCAAAACATAAAATTGTGTGTTCAATGGAAGAAATGAAGTCATACGGGTTTAGAACAGCATTTGCGGTGAACTGTTCATTTAATAGTCAACGTTGTGTTGATCTCTGAGACTTACAAAAAGCAAGAGACAAAAAAGGAAAGAATGTGCAACGGGCATACTCATCTACCTACACGTCTAGCTCCTTAAACACAAAAATTCCAATCTGCAAATTCATTTAAGGACTACAGGTCCACTATTGATCTTTAAAAGAATACAATTCTATCGGCTCTTTCTTTCTCCCTCTTCCTCGGAATATGTTATACTTCCTTGTTTGATCTGGGCCATTAGAACCGCCATACGGAGGATTAGACATTCACAGAGTTTTTTAGGGGGAAAATGCTGAAAGACAGAAGATGTAAGGCATATGTGTAACTGTGACCAACCGCTCCCTTTTGCTTAAAGATGATGAATGATGAAAATGAGTTCATCCAAAACCAACCAAAAGACTTTATTCTGTTCCATTATCTACAGTATGGCTAATTGTGTCTAACTGGCAGAATGTTGTGTAATATTACAAGTTTAAGATACAGAATGATGTTCCCAAACTCTATCAGTTAAATTAAATGTGTCAAAATACTACTTCAATGACTTACTAATCTAAAATACACATTTTCAATGTTTTTGATTGAGTTCAGCATGGGTATTATGGATTGAAAGCTGCTATGAGGTCAGAGAGATGTGGAGGGCTTGACTGCTGATGCATTAAAATCAATTTACAGTGATTTGCTCAAAGCTAATTACTGTGCCAGACAGCGTTTATAATGCACATGTAGGCTAACCACATGCCTGTCTGAGTAAAAATAAATAAATAATAATAGAAAAATCTAACACTCTCTGCTCACAACTTCAAATGAAACCAAATTAAATTAGAACTTGAATGAACTTAAACGCAATCTCTGATTAGCTGGTGAAATATTTATCTGTTCATTAAAATGTGTTTAGAAGCCGCAGCCACGGGTGTTCCGGTGAGCATGGCATTCTGGGCTTCATTTATTCATGGTGCGCACCGCACTTGTTTCAGGCTGTAAATAATTTAGTGTGTGTGCACACACCGTTGGGTAGCCTTTTAAAGGGGTCACTGGCCAATCTCTGTAAAATAATCTAATTTGAAGTAGCTGTATTTTTAGGAATAGACTCCCGGCTGGCATTGAGAGAGTGGTGGGAGTTTTAAAATGTCCCCATTTGTAAAACAGCCCCTTTGGGATGCGTTAGCCAGCGTAACAGTACTTAGAGCACCGCTGTAGGGGGGTGTGAATTGTTCCAAAACATGCACAGCCATGGTGGGCTTTAAAGGTGAAGTGTGTAATTCTCACAATGTTAAAATACTTTCTCCTATACCAGCTTAGAGACATCTGTAAAACCTTGGTTTTCTGTTTGCTCGACAGATGGCAGATAAGGGGGAGTGTTCGGGAATATTTGTTTGAAAACAATTTTTTTTTTCTTTTTTACAATTCTGTTGGTTTCACTAGAAAGCAAGAAATAATTATCTTACTCAGTATGTTTGTTCTATTATTCATTAAAACCTTTAAAAATCATTAAAACTATATACAGTTGAAATGCCTGGAAAAAAAAGCCCTGAATATGTTGGTTGGGATTCCTGCTGGTCGGGATTCTTAAACAAAGAAAGAAATGTCAATAGCACCACATTGTTAACAAAAATCTCTCTCTCTGCTCACATGACATAATAAGTTTTGTTTTCAGAGAAATCTAACAAAATTATGTTTGATTTACGAGTAAATTAAGAAAAATATCTTGCTAATGGTATAAGAAAAATGTACATCATTTGAAAGTAAAACTTTCATTTTAATTTGTTTTGTTTTATTTCTTTCAAGATATTTTTTTTAACATTTTATTTTCTTTCCACATATTCTTTTCACAATTTGTCTAAGAACCCTCACTTAATTTGTATACATTTATATAAAAACAAGAATCAAATAAATGTATATTGTTTAAAGGAGATATATATATATATATCCATCCATCCATCGTCAACCGCTTATCCTGTGTACAGGGTCGCGGGGGGCTGGAGCCTATCCCAGCTAACATTGGGCGAAAGGCGGGGTACACCCTGGACAGGTCGCCAGTTCATCGCAGGGCCACACATAGACAGACACACACTCACACTCACATCCACACCTAGGGCAATTTTTTTGGAGACACCAATTAACTTAGCCTACATGTCTTTGGATGGTGGGAGGAAGCCGGAGCACCCGGAGAGAACCCACGCAGACACGGGGAGAACATGCAAACTCCACACAGAAAGGCCGGGGCAACCAGGGTTTGAACCCACGACCTTCTTGCTGTGAGGCGACAGTGCTTTTTTTTTTTTTTACTGGAAATAGAAGGCAAAAATACTGATTACAATTTATTTGTATTTTATTTCTGAATATTTTTTGCAGAGGCCCAGAAATTATACACCTTTTTACTAGGGCTGTCAATCATTTAAAATTTTTAAAAGAATTTTAATTACATAGTGTCCCGATTAATCGCATATATATATATATATATATATATATATATATATATATATATATATGGACTGTCAATCGATTAACATTTTTTATCAAATTAATTACATGGTGTCCCGATTAATAAATCGTGAATAATCGATATACAAATATTTGCTGAGAAAGCCCCTCATATATCAATAATTCAATATATAATCATTATACATATTTATATCAATATATAATTATACATAGTTATCTTTAAATATTAAAAAATTCTATATATAAATATATATACAAATATTCAGATAATTAAAATGCTTTACATTCCTGTTGCAGAAGAGTTAATCATTGATAAGTTCAAGTTCAAGTTTATTTATAAAGCACACTTAAAAACAACAAGTGTTGTAACCAAAGTGCTGTACAATTCTTTGCAAACATTAATAACAGAAATTAAATAGAACTTATAAAATGTTAAAAAAAGAACAAATTAATAAAACATTATAAAACCTACACAAAAAAACTGTTATAATTCTCAACCAACATTATAGGCTAGAGAGAAAAAAATGTGTCTTCAATCTAGATTTAAATATAGGCAATGAGGAAGAAGACCTAACGACAAATGGGAGTGCATTCCACATCCTGGGGGCCGGAACCACAAACGCCCGATCACCTTTGGTTTTCAAACGGGATCGGGGAACAGAGAGGAGTAACTGATTTGATGATCTAAGAGACCTAGATGAAGTAAATCGGCAATGTACTGAGGGGCTAGACCATGCAAGGCCTTATAAACATACAGCACGACCTTGAAATTAACTCTGTAGCTAACTGGAAGCCAATGTAGGGAAGCAAGAACTGGGGTAATATGCTCTCTTTTTTTTGGGTACCCGTTAGATAAGGCCATACAAAATGCAGCTTTAGAATACAATGTATTGTTTACTACCATATTATTGATCATGTCAGTCATTGGCATACAGTTCACAGCAATCCATTTCACAAGTGAATTTGTCAATAAGTTGGAGATTTATTATGAGGGCTTGTTTAAGGGCCCGTCAATTTACACCTGCGTCAGACGTCTCGAGTGTGTTGCGTCATAAACACAAAATGTTTAGGTCACTGTGTCAAGTTAAATATAGTTTAATACTCAATCTTTAAACACATCTTGAGATCCCTTAGTTCGCATTTTCCGCTCCTTCGAGTGTTTTGAACGCAAGGATGTAACGCATGTTTGTGTTGTTCTGCCTACTGAAGTGTTTTCTTCACTGTATAAACTGCATGTTGCTCATACAGCTGAAATTTCACTTACTGCCCTCTGGAGTATACAGGTGGTACTACAAGCTTGCATTTCTCAGAAATCTTCCTTATTGTGGTCCGTGGGCATGCGATTAATTGCGTCATTTTTTTTAAAACTCAATTTTTTGTACAATTAATCGCAGTGAATTAACGTGTTAAATCGACAGCCCTACTTTTTACACATTATATACCTTTAAAACAAAAAATAGTGAACAATGAAGGAACATCACTCATGAAAAGCATGAAAGCAGCACAGCAGTCAATGAGCTTCTGCTCCTAGTGGAACCACTGTGTCCCCATACAGCAATGCATAAAGCCACTACAGTGTTAATCCATCCTTATGGCAGATGAGTAATGAGTATTTTAGTGGCACGTTAGAACATAATCTATATGTCTAAAGGGAAAGAGGGAAACACAAAAGCCTGAACAAGTGGGAAAGTGTGTGTGTGTGTGTGTGTGTGTGTGTGTGTGTGTGTGAGAGAGAGAGAGAGATGACTCCATATACTTCTATTAGTCATCCTGTAGCCACTAGTGCAGCCTACTACTACCACTAATAGTCTCTTGACAAATGAAAGTGTGTGTATTTATTTTTTTTTCATCAATAAAAATTAAACAGTTGGGCCACAACAAGTATGCTTGACTTTCTCACACAATAAGGAAAAGCAAACAGGATATGTATTGTGTGTGTGCGTGTGTGAGAGGGCAACATATTTTTACAGTGACATATATTTACACCAGAGAGAAGACTTAGACTGTAATACACTTCCCTTCATCAGGCCATGGTAAAGAAATGTTCTCTGTACCTAACACACTACACACACACAGGCTGTGAATTCTGCATCACTAGTCATCCACTGTCTCTCTATAGCTCTGGTGCAAAACAAAGTGAGCTGTCTTCAAAAGCAGCATCCTCATGGACGTTTGGAGATTCAACACATAACTGATTTCAGTAGTTTGTCTAGAGACATTATAAAGGAATAAGACAGGTCACTCATAAGCATATGAATGGGAGAAATCACAAACCCAAATACGGCACCTGTAGTCCATCCTTGGAGTTATGAGCACCAATAGTGCCTTTTTAATAGTGATATCATAACGCTGGATGTCCCATCTCACAGTTAAAAGAGCCAAACCTGTGATTGTTTACTCTAAAACTTGCACACGCATAACCTATCTACTCCAGTCCATGTTTTTTAACAATAGAAACCAAATATATAATACCATTGTTGTCAGATTTTAATTCTGATTTGAAATGTGTTGTTTAAATGTAAATTGACTTTCAATTTTGGAGATTTCAGTCTTCCTCCATTCAAGTAGAATGGAGCAGAACTTGCATGACTGGAAACAGCTGCCTGATGGCGTTCCCAATATGTCCACCGAGTTGCCTCAAAAGGACTTTGGTTTGTCATTAGCTTGTGCTAAGCTAAAATTTGATACTCTAATATGCATAAAACTTTAATATCACACACACATATTGCAATTTCACATTTTTAACAGATTTAACCTGTTGATACGCACCACCTTTTTGAGCACAAACCATGAAAATGACATACCTGAACTTAAATGGTTGTATTTACTGGACCCTTTGGAGTATGGACACAGTTGTAGTATCTTTTGTCTTTATTTCCCATGTTACAGAATTAATATAAGTTATTTTTTTTTTAAGTTAGAGAAGCTGAATTTTATAGTAATGGAAATAGTTTGTGCTGAACATGTTTTTATAATCTAAAAAAAAACAATAATAAAAGTGCCAAGACAACCCAGAAATACAATGTTCTCAAATCCACAAGTCTAAAGAAGTTACGTTTCATATTTGAAGATGATCTAAAAAAAAATGAGGTTCATACAAGCTTTTTTCTCTGTAAAATTGCTGGAAGCGTACAGAGTAAAATTAAGGCTCTGCCTTTCAAGACGACACAAAATCTGACCGCACTGCTTGGCTGCTTGGTATGAATTAAACTACGTCGCATTTTTCAAACAGACTTTGGAGACAGGCTCATTTTGTTTACGAGACTGTAATATATAAGATCATATACAGTTTTACAACATGAATGCTGCTCAGATTGCAGTTTATTGAAGAACGATGACTAAGTGTAATTCTTTCAGGCGAGATTGCAAACAATGGAGAATATATCAATATTTCAAATCAAATCAAATCAAATCACTTTATTGTCACACTACTGTGTACACGAGTGCAACAGCAGGTGAAATTCTTGAAAATATTTCTCAGATTTATCACTTTTATGGACAAAAAGTGTTATTGGATCTTTTTCAATTAACGCTTGTCATGGACAATTGACCCAAGTGTGTTGAACTGGATTCATCTTGCAATCGTGTTTTCATAACAAAGGTATGAAGTCCCATTTTGATATTGCATGTTTTCATTTGTACTCTTGGCACAAATAACTAAATTGCTGTTTCTGCAGCATTGCCATCGTGAAAATGTTGAACCCTTAGACCTTTGAAAAGATCCATAATTTGTTAACATTCATTACATTTATAGATAGTAAATTATATATTAAATGTAAGCAGAGTGACATCACCACCACGTGTGAGGCAATTGTGTATCAACAGGTTAAATAGTTTTGATCAATACTTTTCAGAATTTAATTAATACGTTTATAATCAACATTTCTCCCACTTCCCTTACAAAATTTTTTTGAGGTCTGGCAAACTTTTTTGCCACTCATTATTTTAATATGCAAATTAGCTTGTGATTCGCCACAAATATATGCCAGTAGTTTGCAGCTCTTCACCGGTAGTGTTGAACCTGCAGCAAACCTTTGGCAACAATGGACAATTTACAAGTTTAATGCATAGCTCATTTGCATGTGAAAATGATTAGTGGCGAATTTGCAGCAAGTTTGTCATGAACTCTCGGTTTTTGTAAAGGTTCATCTGCCACCTTGGATTTATGTTTTCACTAAGCTCATCACAGTGTAAATGCTTTTGCCCCTTTAACAAAAAATAAAAATACATGAGATATTGCCTTTGTATCTTAGGGGGTATGTACACTTGGTCACTTCATGCATTTTTACTGATTGGACGTTCCATTTATAATTGGTCACATCAATGGGTCTCCACCAAACGGATAAAAATTGGATCTTCAATTCCTGTGCTATATGCTAATAAAGCAGATCACTTCCATGATTATGCTAATGCCGGGCAGAGAATTTCAAAGATGTGATTATTTGATTACAAGTGAATTTTTCCTTGTGTGCGTGGGTCTGTGTGTGGTGTTTTTTTCACCTCGGGGTTTGTCATAGGTAAGCTGCGCCATGCGCATCAGATGCGCTCATTGTCAGTGTTTAGTTTCAGTTTTGTCAGTGATCTGCATCAAATAAGTAATAATAAAATAAAGTTCTGTCTCTTCTACAACGTGCATCTGTTTCTTAATTTGGTATTATTTACTGCAATACACAAGCCCTAATAAATATTCGCTAACAGCTGTTAGGTTTTGAATTTTCCGTATGCTGACTAGCGCTATTTGTGCAGAGAAAAGTTTACATATGTGGCTTGGACAACCAGATGCATTTACACTTGACCGAGTTTCATTTGGAATGCATCTCAAACCATTTTTGGAGGTAATTGGATTCATATTTGTCTCAAATGCATCTCGAGGGCATTTACACTTGGTCTTTTCATGATCCAATAGCTATTCAAACAGTAAAAACGCATGAAGTGATGAAGTGTTAATACCCTCCTAGAGGTAATTATACTGCCTACCTTTTGGAATATGCCTTTGCAAGTGTGTCTATGTAGCCTTAAAAAAATCTATCTAGGTAGCTCACTTGGTTTTAGACAAGAGCCTATTTCTCCCAGTTTCTTTTCATGAAGCAATAGTTCACAAAAAAAGAACATTTTGTCATAATTTACTCAACCTCGCATCAACACTTCCAATGTTTTATGATAAACAATGCAAGATCTTATATGAACATGCAAGCCACTATGAACAAGTTCTTTCATAGAGCTTATGATTGTGTAAGAAATGACAGGTTATTTCTTACCAGAATAAATTGTATATCTTCAAAAGACTTGATATGATGCAGGAGTCACACGGACTACTTTTAGTGTACTTTCGGGCCCTTTTTTAAGCTTTAAAGTGAGAAACAGTCCACTGCCATTGTATTGAAAAGATGTCCCTCTGTACTCATTGCAACATGTCCTTTATGTGTTCCGCATAGAAAGAAAGTCATATGGGTTTGAAACGTCAAACAGAGGTGTAAATGATGACAGAATTTTCATTTTTGAGAGAACTATTCCTTTAAACAGTTCCAAAATTTCATTTTTATCAATCAAGGCCAATAGTGTAAGATTTAGTGTAAGGCAATTATTCAAATTTGGTCACTCAAATCTGAAAGTCTGGTTATGTACTTGCATTACAATAAAAGCATTAAAGCATACAAACTAGACAATAAAAAAACTTCCTTGTGGAGTTTAAAAAGGTTCTCCTATTGCATCATGGTGTAACATCTAATTGCAAGCTTTAGTTTAAAGAGCATATTTTAAGAAGAGAGGAGGCGAGAGAGAGAGAGAGAGAGATAATTAGAAAGAAAGGCAGAATTGTGGGGAGGGTGTGTATGGGGACTTTAAGTGTGCATCTGTTCTTTTCCACTTGGCCTGGTCCTTGCACTTCCTGTCGCCACGGTGATGCTCATGGGCTCATCATCAGCACCTGTGAAAAATTCATTACTAAAACATAACTGCAGGGTTTGAGTGTATGACAGAGAGGGGGGGGGGTGTTGGCCATGTGCTACGCTGAGGGGGTGCACTCATATGAGAAAGTGGAAAAGAGAGAGAGAGACAGATGAACAGAAGTTCCCAAGAGAGTGCAGGAGAGCCCAAACTGGTCAAGCTACTCAACAGCTTGGGCAATTTAAATAGTAGCTCATATCTTTCCAGGTTTTCTCTCTCGCCTCCCTCTCTCTTAGAACGTGTGCCAGTTTTGTGTCTCTGTCAATACTGTTCACTGTTTACACAGGACACATTTGCACATTTATTCCAATCTAAATCTGGCTACAGGTGGTGATCTTTAAATGTACACATGCTTTCATTAATGTTGTATAATGCCTGTGATAATAGCTGCCACACCTGGCAATGGCGAGTGAATTAAGAAAATGTATGAACCAGAAATATTTCTTACCGGCCATAAATCCCAACATATAGCATTTTGGAGGGCAAAATATATATTTCTAAAGAAACATTTTCCACTGAGGTGTGCTGTTTGAAGACACACAAGTCAAAGCAGATGTTTTCTTTAGTAGACCGCTTTTATGTTATGATTTGAAGTGCTCATTTCACTTACACTTGTAGAGACGGTCTGACTATCTATCGTTCTTACTTTTGACTTATGTATGTTGTAGTTCCTTATAAAACAAACACACACTGGCAAGTGACTTATTTACTTTTTAAAGCTAAGAATTACTTGCATTTGGCTCTTGGTGAGTGTTTGCTTGCTGAGTTTGCCCCATAAACGTGTATTAGGAAGCTACTAATACAAATAGTGGTGTCTATGCATGGCAATGATTGTGGAAAAAAGCATTTCAAAGTTGCAAAATTGTAGTACTATTAATTATTATGTATACAAGTATATACAGTATAATTTAACTTTCAGCTAGGAGGTTTACATCACTGCAGTCTTCTGACACTCTCTAAATTTTCTTATAATTGTTTTAAATCTCACAGATCCCATTGCAATATGCAAATACTGCATATAGCAGCAACTGTAGATATCTCCTGTACAGTGCAGTTGCACTGACCTTTACAAAAACCTTAAAAACGTCAGTACGAGCAGCCCTCTTACTCTATGAAATTGTATCAGTTAGTTAAAAATCATTTGTATTTGCTTATCTATAATTTACTAAATAGTTTCTGTTGTGTGCCTTTCATTAAGATATTGACCACTGAGACCCACTGTTGTAAATCAGCAGCATTTAGAAAATTGAATAGTTTTGTTCCTAGTTTTATGTTTCATTTTCGCATCACTTAAAGACAGCTGAAAAGACTAAAAATACTCTAAAGACTAAAAAACAACATTTTAGATATTGCTAAAATATAATTACAGGTAAAATACTTACAAGAGGATTGCTCAGATGTATCAAGTAGACAGTGACAGTGTTGCGTGACTTCGGCATGCTGGAACATTCAAATTGTAAATATTTTCTTGCCAAACTTGCTGCCATGATACATTTTAGCGTATAAGCTGCTGTTATATGCAGTTTTATCCAATAATTAGTAAAAATAGGTATTATTTAATGGTTTTAATTTCAAGTGTTGCAATTATGCTGCAGTTTGTATTTGAGGGTTAATCACACAATGATGACTATAAGACATTATAGATATTACAGTTTTATCTTCTGTTAATGCCTGATCTTCTGTAAAGCTGCTTTGAAGCCATGTGTGTTGTGAAAGGCGCTATACAAATAAAAATGGCTTGATTTGACTTAACTGGCCACTCACTGCTTTTTCTATACTGTACACAAAGGCCTAATCTGGTAAATTGCTGCAATCGGATTTAATCTGAATTGCAGTTGGAGAGAGGGAACAAGAAATGTAGAGAAATAAGAAAGATATAAAGAAATAATGAGAGAAAGAGAAAACGAGGGAAGGAGAGAAAAAGAGAGACAAAAACAGAGAAGTGTGAAGCTGAGATTCACTCTCTGGCAGTGAATGAGAGCTTCAGAGAAACTGCATTGGAGTCTGATAAATTGCCCTGCAAGGTGCCAACAGAGAGACACTACAAAGAGAGCCCCGAGATGTTGCCAATCACATAAAACATTATGTCCATGTAATGACAGATGGGCCACATTTGCACTCTCTACTTTCAATACATCTCTTATTGAGAGAACACATCATACCCATCTGAACAACACTTATCAAAAATGTGGATGCTACATGGGCTGGCTTCATTTTGTTGAGAAGGTATGTGTAGAAATATGGTTATGGAGTCTGTCAGGTGCATGATGTCTTAGGTTGCCTTATCCACTGGAGCCCTGTGGATCAACCCAACAAATCTCTGATTAAGAGCCTAATGTAGGTGTAAACTACAAATACATGCTTTCAAAGTGAATATTGCCTAAATCCACTGCCTTGAGGTGATGTCTGTGCCTTAAACTTGGCAAAGGATTGTGTGGTGCAGTGATTTAAGATCTGGGCTGATAACTGAAAGGTTGAAGGTTCAAATGTAGTTGACCACCCAAAGTTCGTTCACTGACCGTCTGATGCATATTGCACACAAAAATATCAAGCAATGTCAACCTACTTGATCTTGCCATCTTTAATCTGATTAGCTGGATTTATGCAACTTCAAGCAGTCGATGTGCACTGTAAACTAGAAATCAACAAGCAGAATAGTCTATTCCGATTTGTTTTCTATGTTATATCTGTGAAAAAAATCAGTACTTATTTTATTCTGATGTATAGAAATCAATATAGAAATGTATAGAAAAAAAAAATATTTTTTGTATTATTATTATTATTTTATTTCTGTGTTTTCTGTACAGCTTGTAGTGGACCAGCACTGTGGTGCATGCATTTATTTATTTATTTTAATTGTGGTATGAACTATTTCAGATTTATCAGCACGTAAAAGGCTTGTAAAAACAAAACAAACTGTGGTTAGTCATTATGCATGTCAGTAAGATGGCCTCTACCTTTCTAAGTGGGTGGTTCTGGACCACAATAAAGTGCAAAGTGGACCAGATTTTGTACCAAAAAAAAAAAATCTGTCTTTTTGAGACTAGTTCCGACCCGACAAGGCAAACTCATGAGCTTTTGTTCCACTCAAAACCAGGTTGCCTCAAAGTGACTGTACCTGTATTGATTGTATTTCAAGCCACTTTGTATAAATGAATACGTTAGTGACATCTTATGCATTTACTTTCTTATGTACTTAAAAGTACTAATATTAACATGAAAATGGTAGCATCTGATCTCAGGTCACTACATAATAGAATAAGAAAGAAAATGAGCTAAAACCACACTATCAAGTCAGGCCTGCGTTAGCATAGCTCTCACTATCTCCCAATTAAATGCAGTGTACGTAACGTGTTTCGCTAAGACACATTAAACCTAGCTGTCATCACACTTAGTCAGTGCACAAACATGCTAATGCTAATTACATCGTAGGCTGTGCTTTTCCTCGCGACACTCCATAACAGCGTAGCGGAGGTAAAGAGGCCACAGCGGGAATGCTAATGAACAGTAGCAAAACAAAGCCTTCCCTAATGACAGCTCTCAGATAACAGGGTACAGGCTGGCCAAGAAGAGAGCTGCTCTCTTCTCACACTTTTCTTTGTCTCTCCTCAGACACTGTTAATTAGACCAGCTATGTTTGGAAAATATAAGCAAAAACTAAAAGCTCTAATGCTGTCCTCCCTGGCCCTTGCTTTCAAACAGATGCCGACTGCTATTAAGGCTTACTTTTGCTTTTATTTTACAACAGTGTGAACATCAGGGTGATTTACTGGGTTAACCCACACATTTGTCAAACACTTGTCAAACAAAAGCAGTTTTCTTGCATGCATGCCTCTCTAAATTGGTTCTTCAAAGTATTTCTTATGACTTGCTAACAAGGTGAACCGACTGCTATTTTTACAGATGATACATGTCAAAATTCAAGAGTAAACAAAAAGATTGAATTCAACCAAAATTCTAAATGTATAATGAAGACCCTACATTTTGTATCTGTCCAAGTGATAACATTTGACAGATACAAACTCAAGTACAACATCATGCACAGCTAATTTATTGCCATAAATGGCAAAAAAGGGCCAACACCAATAGGGTAAGCATTGTATGTTCATTTTAAACATGTTTATAAATACATTATCTCACAAAAGTGAGTACACCCCTCACATTTTTGTAAATATTTGATTATATCTTTTCATGTGACAACTCTGAAGAATTGACACTTTGCTACAGTGTAAAGTAGTGAGTGTACAGCTTGTATAACAGTGTAAATTTGCTGTCCCCTCAAAATTACTCAACACACAGCCATTAATGTCTAAACCGCTGGCAACAAAAGTGAGTACACCCCTAAGTGAAAATGTCCAAATTGGGCCCAAAGTGTCAATATTTTGACATTATTTTCCAACACTGCTTTAACCCTCTTGGGCATGGAGATCACCAGAGCATCACAGGTTGCCACTGGAGTCCTCTTCCACTTCTCCATGACGACATCACAGAGCTGGTGGATGTTAGAGACCTTGTGCTCCTCCACCTTCCGTTTGAGGATGCCCCACAGATGCTCAATATGGTTTAGGTCTGGAGACATGCTTGGGCAGTCCAACACCTTCACCCTCAGCTTCTTTAGCAAAGCAGTGGTCATCTTGGAGGTGTGTTTGGGGACGTTATCATGCTGGAATACTGCCCTGCGGCCCAGTCTCGAAGGGAGGGGATCATGCTCTGCTTCAGTATGTCACAGTACATTTTGGCATTCATGGTTCTCTCAATGAACTGTAGCTCCCCAGTACCAGCAACACTCATGCAGCCCCAGACCATGACATTCCGACCACCAAGCTTGACTGTAGGCAAGACACACTTGTCTTTGTACTCCTCACCTGGTTGCCGACACACGCTTGACACCATCTGAACCAAATAAGTTTATCTTGGTCTCATCAGACCACAGAACATGGTTCCAGTAATCCATCTCCTTAGTCTGCTTGTCTTCAGGAAACTGTTTGCAAGCTTTCGTGTGCATCATCTTTAGAAGTGGCTTCCTGCTGGGATGACAGCCATGCAGACCAATTTGATGCAGTGTCCGTCGTATGATCTGAGCACTGACATGCTGACCCCCCCACCCCTTCAACCTCTGCAGCAATGCTGGCAGCACTCATATGTCTATTTCCCAAAGACAACCTCTGGATATGACGCTGAGCACGTGCACTCAACTTCTTTGGTCAACCATGGCGAGGCCTGTTCTGAGTGGAACCTGTCCTGTTAAACCGCTGTATGGTCTTGGCCCCCGTGCTGCAGCCCAGTGTCAGGGTCTTGGCAATCTTCTTATAGCCTAGGCCTTCTTTATGTAGAGCAACAATTATTTTTTTCAGATCCTCAGAGAGTTCTTTAAGGGGACAGAAAATTTACACTGTTATACAAGCTGTACACCCACTACTTTACACTGTAGCACAGTGTCATTTCTTCAGAGTTGAAACGATATAATCAAATATTTACAAAAATGTGAGGGGTGTACTCACTTTTGTGAGATACTGTATATAAAAAGGTGTACATAAAATGAGAGTAAGTGAATGTGAGAAAAAAAAAGTGAGAATGAATAAATAAGTGATCTTTGGGAGGGTGAAAATCTGATGTTTATCAGAAAAAGAAGCTGAACCTTGGAGAGCAATCAGTTTCAGCACCATGGACAGCACCACACGGGTACATGTGGTTAGCCTGAGACTATTTAGCTCGAGACAGACCACTTGTATTAAGTTAATGGTGGGTGTAGAAAAGGAAGTCCTAACTTACAGGTAAAAGATTCAATCCCTGTAAGTTAACTCGAGAACAAACATGTGCATTAGCTGGACCTGCTTGAAAAATGTCATTTTTTAGTGTGATCTGAGCTAAAAAAAAAATTAAAACAAATAAATAAATGTGTATGATACCACTGATGTCCAAGTCACTGCAATTTTATTTTATATTTACTTTGGGGGGGGTGAAGGGGATAGGTCTCCTTTATGTGAACTAAAAACAGACTTAAGGGCGAATCCTAATTACTAGTAGAGAAGAAAATAGTGACATCATCAATTTGCTTTAAGTGATCAGCAAGGTACATTTAGTGAATTAATAGTATAAAGGAATAGTTCAACCAAATCTGTCAACCAAACAAACCAAACCAACCAATCCTGTCATTGTTTATCCACCCCAACTTCACTCTAAACCTATATGGGAGTGCAAGCATTGACATACAGTAACTCATTTTTTTGTGAAATATTCCTTTGAAATAACTGATCTTTTAGTGTGCTTTAACGCTACTAGTTCTGTCCTTTTAACCATCAAAAAGAACTGTAAATGCTCCTTTAGAATATGGATATCCCCACAAAACTCAAGTTGCCACTTGACCAGCTAATCATGTAGGCCAGGTATGTAGGCCAAATGGCTCCATCTCACATTTGCCAGTCAGGTCTATTCAAGTGCCCATTATTCTTCTGAGAATATAATCGCAAGGACATCCACCTTATGCAAGGATTATTTAATAAGCAGCCAGACCCTGATCGAGGCCAAATACAATTTCATCTCATCTTTAACCTGATGGGGAAATTAACATCCCCAGTGTGGTCACTCATGAAAAGACTTCACAACATGAGTGTCGCAGTTGATTTACCATTTGGCCACAGTTCCCCTAACTACCCATAATTAATTAAATGTTGCTGATTAATTACAATTACTCTTAAGCCATGGTTTCATTTGGAAGTCAAGATATTAATTTACAACCCCCCCCCCCCCCCCCGCCACCCATCCACCCCGCTCTTCTCCATTTCTCTCTCTCACTCTCTGTCTCTGTTTTAGTGCAGAGCACCATTGAGTATTCCTCTCAGGCAGTGTGCCAGCAGAAAGTCTTCCAATTCCCTTTGACATCCATTTGTGGAGCAATTTAGTGCAGGAAAATCAAGCAGCTAGTGTGAATAAGAAACTGAATTATCTGAATAAACATAAATATGATTGCTTCCAGGACACGTGCTCTGCACACACAAACTCTCACAATTTTTAACATGACTAAATGATTGTCATTTCCTCTTTCAAGAATTGGATAATATTATGATCATATTGGCTTTTGACAAATTACAGCTCAAAGTTGCTTAGTGTTAACCTTGTGTCCAATGAAACACAAACACACACGTGTTGCCAGTCAGAATCAAACCTTGGCTGAGCATTCATCAGAAAATCCACTCCGCTCAGTCAGCAACTCTCAGAGTCAGCCAGTCAGATAGGCTGCCATGGCAACCAATCCACAGTAAGATGATTGGTCAAAGAAAGGCAGGACAATTTATTGTTTGCTCACGATGGCATAATTAAATCACACAGTTCCAGGAAATAGTTTAAATTTGCATTCTGTAATTCAAGTTACATTTTCCCCACTCTCACACTGTTTCACTTAAGAAGTCTTCCCGTTCTCGAGGGATTACGGAAAAATACAAGCTTCAAAATCATGAATAAACATGTAAGTCTTTGCTGACAAGTCAAGGGCAGAAATTAATTAATTAATGCCAAAATGTTGGAAGTGACCAGTTTGTTTGGATTATTTCTAAATTTCAAGGCATTTCATTAAAATATGCTAATTTCCAAAGTGGCTAGTGCTTGTAGTATGAAAATCATTTTGGACTGCATTTCAATTACAGTTACACTACGCATTCATCTCCAAACACAGAGAGAGAGAATTCCACAATAAAATAAAAAGCATATGAACACATTAATTAAAAGTGTTATTAATAAGGCAGAAGCTATTTGCATATTATAATGTATATGATGCAGATATTATTATTTGCACCCCAAACCCGGTACAAATAATGGTAGATACCAATTGCACCCTGGTGCAAATAGTGTCATAAACTATTTGCCCCATATATATATATATATATATATATATGCTATTTAAAAGGGGGTGCAAATAGACACTCTATAGTAATAATAACTGAGACTGTGCACCCAACTATGGTTTGCATCCTTTATGAAGTGCAGATAATCAGATGAGACGCTTACCAAATAAGACACCTCAATGAAGCAGTCCAAAACCATTTTTTTTTTCTTTAATACCTTATCTTCTCTTCCTCATAGTAAATAACAATAATAATAACAACCCCCAAACAGGCTTCTTCAAGACTTCAAGGGCCTCCAACTTCTGCAGTGATTGTTTACTTTTCGCACACCCCCAAAATGTTGTTCTCTTATTCATTCAAGTGCACAAGGGTGAAAATGAAACATGTGCAGAACATGATGGAGCCCATTTTGTGCATGTGTGTGTGTGCTACCCATCATGTTGAATCTTGATCTAATACATCAAGCAGTGTGTATACTGTTGTCGGTTTGACTGAGGGGCCTTTGAACTGTTGCCCACCGGTAGAAGTCACAGTAAGTAACATGTAATATATCACTTTGGACTGCAATCCGCTGACAGACCTCATCATACTAGCAAGCTGACCCGCATGTTGTGGGAAAAGTGAGATAGAGAGAGAGAGAGAGAGAGAGAGAGAGAGAGAGAGAGAGAGAGAGAGAGAGAGAGAGAGAGAGAGAGAGAGAGAGAGAGCAATTGCATGTTTATGTTGTGTTTTGAAGGGGCTCATTCCCTCTGGTTGGTTTTGACACAGACACATACTGTACTCTCTGACATGGTGATCTTGATTAGCTCTAAAGGGACTCAGTCTGCACAGTGCTGCTGGACACATGCAGTATTTGGTAGCTGCAGCTTTAGCCACTGTGTTGAGACCGCTGGCCCAGGGTTGGCTCAGAGTGGGGGGTTTAGCTGTTTAATATTGACGTTTCTGTGAAGGCCCTTTTCTGCTCTAATGGGCTCTGTTGCCATCACAGAGAGAGAGAGAGAGAGAGAGAGAGAGAGAGAGAGAGAGAGCTTTAATTGCATCCGTCAGACTGTCAACACTCTTACACAGTCCATTACTGAAAAGCTTCATGCAAAAAGCTTGATTGAAAACCCTATTGGTGAACACAGCACAGACCAGACAAATGAACCAGAACCAGAATTGGTTGAAGTCCTCATCATGAACAGACAAATGGAGAAAGATCTGTGTGCCTACCCTGTGATTTTGGCAAGAACGGCATGTTCCTGTATCAAAATGCTTATTGATTACTAACCAATCATAATTTAGGTTTGTTTGTTTTTTGGTCTAGGTTTAAGTTTTATAGGTTTATCTATTCCTGCCCTCTCTTCAGAACTAACATGTCCTTCTGAACTCTTTTTTGCAGCTTTGATTTTGTATACTAGTCAAGGTACATTGTTGTCTCATTTGCAATATACTGCACCAGTGTAACTGCGTTCATTTTTGTAACTGCAACTTGAAATCGAGACTTTATTTATATTTACATTTACGCATTTGGCAGATGCTTTTATCCAAAGCGACTTACAGAGCCTTTATTACAGGGACAATCCCTCCGGAGCAACCTGGAGTTAAGTGTCTTGCTCAAGAACACAATGGTGGTGGGTGTGGGGATCGAACCGACAACCTTCTGCTTAACAGTTTAGTGCTTTAGCCCACTACGCCACCACCACTAACTTTATATCATGTAACTGCAATTATTATTAATGTTTGCAATTCAATACATTATTATTTGGACATTAGAATTGTAGTTGGGGCTGGCACCTCTAGGCATTGCTCTGGGATTCATCCTCTTGACATAATCAGTCCAAATACAAGAGTCTGAAACGATAGTGGATTTTGCCGATACCATGGACTAAGGTTGTGTAAAAGTCTGATAACCGATTAATGAGGCAGTTTTTAAAAATATATCTATATAATTATAAAAATGTATTAGTCTTTCCTTAGTACAAAGGACACAGACATTGAGGCTCCAAAATGAATAAAATCCCAAAAGGAGTTTATTGTGCAATCAAAAATCACAATAATAACCAGAGGTTATTATAGGCTTATTTTATATAAGTTTGCTGGCTTTAATTATGCTGCTATTGTTTTTTTTTGTTTTTTTGATTTTTTTTGCTAATGTTAATCAATTGTTGTGTGGTGATGTTAGCAGTGCATCTTTTAACTTAGTGAAGTTTGTAGATTGTCACCATTTTCCTTCTATTTTTTTTTTATAAAACATTTTTATATTCCTTGAAGAGTCATGTTAGGATTCCCACACAGTAAACAGAAAATATAAATACCATGAAGAATACTGCATAGTATTTTCTGATTGTTTATTTATTTATTTATTTATTTTTTGGGCCACACTGCCCTGGAAGAAGCTGAACAAGTTTTCCTCAGAACACTTTTTCAATCCAAAACAAGTTGTTGTTTTCCATGTTTTAGTGAAGCTTTTAAACTTTTAAAACCCTTCAGAGACATCTCCCACCAACAGATTTTTTTACTCTATCCATCTATCTCTCACTGGCTTTCTCCTTGTTTTTCTCTCTCAGACTACACCACTGATGGATTTGCTGCTAACACCTCCAGTATTAGCAGATATTGGCTTGTAGTGGTCGCCAGCATGCTACGGAGAAAAAAAAGCCAAAAAAACTAAAGTGTGCGTACATCTCCCTATACTGTACCAATCACTCTATATTTCTGTCTTTCTCTTTCTAAGTAGCAGAAATCTTCTGCATGAAGGGTCACTAAGCCCTCAGTGGACCTTAAATGCTATATCTGTCCAAGGTTTACACCTGAGCAAACAGGCCTGAATGTATCAGCTTCTTGTACTTATGCACTTAGGATCTGTTAGCTCTCTGGAGCCCTAAAACTTATCTTAGCACCCAACCCGAATTAAATTAAATCAGTAGACTAATCGAAATATTCTCTTAAATCTCCAAGTCAATAACAATTGTGATTAATTGCTCTAAAACAAATGGAAATGGCGCTTCTTGTATGGATGCAAATGGATTGTGTAATGTTTTAGGAAGGCTCAAGTTTCAGACTGTGGTTCTGTGTAAATAAAATGCTACAACTGTGCCGGAGCTCTGATGCCTTTGCAACGCTGTCTTTGTAGAGAAAAGGTGGCAACAGATGCTTAAATAGACGTAATAAGGAAACAACAAATCACAATTCAAAATGCAAAAAAGTTGATCAATCACTATTAAGCATGCAAATATGTCTATGGCTAAAGTTAAATGACTACTTTCACAGACTGTGATGATGCATTTCAGCCTTAATTTTGCATGAAAAAAAATACTATTTTTATATGGTTTCATAAAAATGGTATAACATTGTTCTTTGTGTAGTATTACCCGTATTAGGCACACAATTTAGATATAGATTAAAAACAAAATTACAGCAGAAACGTTTCAACCTTCTTAACAAATCCTGACCCACCTAAAGAGCCTTGACATGACAGAATCCCACATTCTCCATTTACATGAAATTACATAAATAATTTTATTTTTTTTCTCTATCCAACACATCCTTATTCCTTCATCGAAAACAGAATGTGATTTTATATATATATATATATATATATATATATATATATATATATATATATCAAAAAGAAGATTTTCTCATGAGGCTGAGTAGAGTGTATGCTCTAGAGTAGACATGGATAATTTGACTTAAATAAAAGAGTTGGCATCATATGGCTTGGAGCTCAGCATTTATGAAAAATATCTGCTCTTGATCAAATCCAGAGGTGCAGGCTGTCTAGCAGGCAGGAAGTTATATAAAGACACAATCTCAGCTGACCAAAGAAAAATGTAAAAATGAGATACAGCTCAGGGATTAAATAATCTGTTTTCTAGGTAAAGGATATTGTTATGTCAAAACAGAATCTCAAAGAACAAATTCTAGAATTTAACAAACCTTTTTTTTCTTGGTAAGGAACAGCAGGCTTGATGGATTAAATGGATCTCACTTTGAATTCGGCAACAGTAGGTCGAGAGTTCTTGAGATAAACTTGGTCTATCCTCACAAAAATTCAAACATGAAGTTGGAAATGTTTTTGAATGTATTAGCATGTATGACCTCCAGTTTCCAGCAGAAATATCCCCCGAGGTGCACCAAAAGCAAGTTAAAAATTGACTTGTTTTTAGTTGTACGTGATGCAATGCAGTGAAGAGGAATGCATTTTTAATTAACTCTACCCCCAAGTCTAAACCCCATCCTTAAACCTAACTGTCAGTGGAGTAAACATGTAATCTAATACAGAAAATAGAACCTCCAAATCAAGCGTCACATATTATTTGAATGCGATTACTTCGTGGTTTCAATGCAGAAGGAGAACCCAGGTCTCTGACACTGCTGATGCATCACACTATTGGTCATGCCACAAGAGAAAGTAAACACAATGTTCAATTTAAAGTACTTAAACACACTTGAACTGATGCAAACGTGTTTGATGTTAGATGCCGTTTGTTAGTAACTAGGCAGAATAGGGTCAATGTCAAGATACTAAAACATTTGGTAGCAACATGTCGACTTGCCATGTTGGATGGATTGCAACATTTTCTTTTAGGAGAATGATGAATGTTTTAGAGTAAGAAATGAGGAGGGGAGCATTATTATTACTGAAATAAGTTATGTATGCATCCTATTTGAAGTTATAGGCAGAAATGCTAAATCTTTTTGTTATTTTGTTAATACACATCCGTTATATTTCATTGTTACATTCATTACAACTGGTGAAACCCCTTCTATATCATTACTGCTGATTGTTAGTTTTGTCAGAAGTTTAGGTGTTTATAGATATGTCAACCCATTGTTAGATGACATCAGCAAGTTGATGTAATTTTAGGACTTGACACAATAGACAAGAAGTGGTCAAAGCAGACTCGTCAATATGTCTGCAAAGATGACTGATACTATGTGCATATAACCAAATCACAGCCATTTTGATGTTCCGTACAACAGCACTCTTGCTTGTGTGATTTTGATTTATTAGTATCCACTGGTTTTGGGAGGAAAAAAATATCTTCCTCCAAATTTCCTTCGTTATCTATCTTTCTGTCTCATAATGTTCCCTCTGACTTATCTCCCTAAAGAGATTCTTCTGAAGGCCCAGGAGTCCTGCAGGTGTGCTTCAGGGTCTGTGGACTGAAGACTACAGATCTGAGCCAGGGCAAATTCACGAGAGACACTCTGTAGAGTTAAAGAGGGCTGAATATAGCTGATGGGAAACCAGGACTCAGAGGCAGTCTGAGCTAGACAGCCCAGCCTGAGGGATGTGGTCTAAATTAAACATTTCTGCTGCACCCTGATGGGAAGTGACCTTTTCGTTCATTGACAGAGAGAGAGAGAGAGAGAGAGAGAGAGAGAGAGAGATGATGATCATGATGATCCAGAGAGTAAGATGGCTGGGTCATTTAGGGCAGCTGGGGCTTAATAATGACGCACTGAAGAGGACATTACCTGAGGCTGGAGCTGAGAGCAAAACCTGCTTGAATGCATTTACAATCAAAACCACCATTGGGTGTTTGGGACTGTTTTCACAGGGAAGTACACAATCATGAACTAAACAACTGCAGATGTGGCACTCAGTGTTTTCACCAGTTAGAACATTATCCTGATTCAACATCATTTATTGATTCTTGAACAACATATTCCAATCAAACAATCATAAACCAAACCTAACACTTACTCCAAATCTTAGGGCCTACCTCATCAATATCCTACACAAATTCTAACCACAACATAGCTTTAACCTCAGTGCTTAACCTACCCTAACCCTGACCCCTTGTCCTAAACCTAAAACCTAACCTTCACCCAATACTAAACCCAACCCCTGGTTTAACTTCAGCACCTATCCTACCCTAACCTCGAGTCCTAATCCCAGCCCCTAAACCACTACAATACTAACCCCAACCCCTAACTTTATCCTCAGCACCGTACCTACCCTAACCCCTAGTCTCAACCTCAGCCACTAACTTACAACCCTAGATCCTAAACCCAACATTTACCTTTTACCCCAACCGTTAACCTCAACCTTAAATTCCTAATCATTTCTAATTCCATTACCTCAAACTGAAACATGCAGTCCTAAAATCCTACTGATTCAGATCCACAGCTTAGAAATTTAGCAGAATCATAACCATAATGAAAGCAGTTTTGAAAGTGTTTAATTATATGTTGATAAAGTTGTAAAAGCTAACCCTAAATCTGGATAATATGAATGTTTTCCAGGACCAACAGTGATGTTGATTGAGGAATATGTCCTTCCTTGCTAAATCACATTAAGCTATTAACATGATCAACAAATAGAATACAATTGAATGGTGCTATAATTGTACCTGCTGTCTTGACAAGCTCACTGAAAACAGGACATGAAAGCAAACAAGCATTTATCAACAAGTCTCTGTCATCCAAGTTATATTGTCTTCACTCTTTCTCCACTATTGTCTCCCTTCTCTCAATCTCCCCTTCTTTCTTACTTTCACTTGACATCTCTGGCTATATGTCACTCAATTCTTCAACCAGATCTGCAGAGGAAAGACAGTCAAGAGCAAACACATAGTTGCAATAGCTTATTCCTTGCCCCACCAAAATGTTGCAGAGTTGGGTTTTGAAGTAGCACAAACATTTAGAAGCAAAAAGCAGAAAAGGAGATGCGCAAGATGTGATAATTATTCTCAGCCCACATTTGCTGGTCAGATTTTCACACTTTATCTAAACTGTACTCAGAGGTAGAAGGAGGCTTTTCACACATTACTGACACAAATATTACAACAGTGCACATGCATACACAAACCTTCCACAGAGCTGCTTTGGCTAAGAACCATTCTGAATTAATCATGTTGAAAAATACATCTAAATGCAACATTGCTTTCTAAGTGGTCAAAGCTGGTAATTATGATCATTACCTGGTCCAAGCCAGTTTAGATATTTGATCAGCTGGACTACCAGATGTGGGCCTGAGTTTGACCTAGTAGCCTATCTTGGGTCAACATGGTTAGGGCTGTTAAACCACCTTGGACCAGTAATAAACCAGCTACCATGTTCGAAAAACCTTGTCCACATTAAAATGGTATTGCCTGTTACTTTATATTATTGTTTGTTTTTTAATTTTACTTTATGGCAGGAAACATATACAGTCTACAATATGACAGCGGAGGAATGGGGGTTGGGCGTAGGGTGGAGAGGAAATTATTTGGGAGAGATCAGAAATAAAGAATAAAGAGATTTGAAATGTGATAAGGACAATGGCCATTGCAGGTCTGTGTCACCCACATAAACACTTTCGGCATTAACATATCAAGCGCACGTATGCTACCACTTATATATTGCTGGCACTCATTGACACCAAGTTAATAATGGCTTAAATGTGGACAATTCAATTCGTCTCGGTTACGTACATAACCTTGGTTCCATAAGTGGGAATGAACGCTATGTGACACCATCCGAGTGTCACGTAGTCTGAAGCCTATACACAATAACGCCAATTTATTGGCTGATGGCACTTAAGCAATGCTACCATAGGGAGCTATGTCACAGGCTTCATAAATGTGCTTGATTTCACACACAGCCAGCATACAGTGACACACAAGCATGCTAAAGCATCTGAATAAAATTAATTTTGGATTTACTCTTGTTCCAACTGTCAGAACCTGGGAAGCCAGAGTCAAACCCTTATCCAAATTCTAAAATCTAAAAAATGCAAGTGTAGAGGACCACCATGCTGCCATACAAATGTCCTCCAAGGACACACCTCTAGCCAAAGCCCATAAGGATGCCATGTTTCTCGTTGAATGGGCTTGAATACTTGAAGGTGAAGGTAAACCGTACACTTCATAGGCACTTGAAATGCATCAATAAGCCAATGAGACAGTCTTTGCTTGGGCACACCTCTTTTATGGCACCCAAGCACACAAACAAATGCTCTGACTTACGCGATTGCCTAGTATGGTCAACATAAACTTGCAGTGATGGAACTGGGCAAAGCATATGTCAACATTCATGCTCTCCGACTCACATGGTGTAGGAGAGGAGGACTGTAAATTAATGGTCTGAGAGTGAAATGATGCAGACATAACCTTGGGAAAATATCCCAAACAAGGTCTTAACACAACCTATGAGCACCCTGGTGCAAATTCCATACACAAGGGATTGAAGGACAAGGCATGCAAATAACAGATTCTATTAAACGATGCCAATGCCACAAGCAGGGCAGTTTTAAGAGTCAAAAACGTATCAATATCTGTTGTCAAGGGCTCAAACGAGGCACCCGAGAGCTCCCCTAACACAACAGATAAATTCCATAAAGGGACACAGATGGGATGAAAAGGTCTAAGACTGCATACCCTGCGCATAAAACGGGAGACAAGATAATGTCTACCAACAGAGACTCCATTGATAAGCGCATGTGCAGCTGCTATAGTGCCAACATAGATATTAATCATTGCCGGGGTAACCCCAGCACAGAAACGCTCCTGCTAAAAATTCCAGTACTGTACCGACAGGGCAGTGAACTGGATTTTCACTTCGTGCAAAAAAATAAATTGTTACTAATTCAACCACAGCGTGGCATAAACCATCATTCAGAAGAGTGTCACATTGAGGGGCCACACCCATAATTTCCATAAATGTGAATTGATGCCCATCTGTGCCAGGGACGAGAGACAAAACCAGAGGGGACAGTGCGACATCTTGCTCGAAGCGAACAGGTCCACTTCCGCTATGCCAAACCTCCTCTGATTCGTTTCACCATCTGTGGATGTGATGTACATTCTCTGGGTATCATACCCTGTTTGGAGATCCGCCTCTAAATTCAATGGCCTGGAACATGCACGGATCGTAGGCAGTACCTTGTTCTGTGCCCACAGAAGGATGCGATGTGCCAGTCTCAGCATGACATGAGCAGCAACATGAACATTTTCAGACAGTGTATGTGTCAATCCAGCAGCTGGCGTATACAGTGCATCAGTCGTTACCAATTAGCGGTGACACACCTGTCCCAACGGAACGTCCAATAACAGAAACAGGGTCCGTTTCCAATGTCAATGTTAATTTATTAATATAGAACAGTTCAAAACAACAACAGTTGACCAAAGTGCTGTACAATCAATGCAACAAAAAATAAAATAGAAAAAATAAGCAAAATATGAAAACATACTATATAATAACATAATAAAAGAGCAGTTAAAGAAACAGATACTCTACAAGTCAAGATGTATGTCTAAGATAGATTAAAAGCTATTGAAAATAAATAACTTTTAACATGGATTTAAAATCATGTAAGCAGCATATCAATAGCCACACCACTGGCAGATGAGAGAGAGAGAGAACAACAAGAGTGACCAGTGACTGCCATGTCTTATTGAGTGTTGTATGTTATTGTGAAGCTGAAGTCTCAGAGAAGATTATGTTGACAAAGTTTGTGTTAAACTGATCTGAGAAGAGTGCACACAGAGTGTTGAAGGCAGAGAAATAAATAGCCTTACTTGACAGCATCACTGCTCCGAACTACAACCCACCCGCTGCAGGATAGCCTTCTTCAGGTTGTCAAAGGCCAGGAGGTTAGTCACCAACAATTCTTGGGCAGCAAGCTGGGTTTCCCCAGACAACAACGGAAGGAGCCTGGCTGCCCACTTGTCATGCGACCAGCCCCAGATCTTGGCTGTCCTTTCAAACAGATGAGGAAGGCTTTAGCTTCATCTTCCACCCCCATTTTCAAGAGCGTGGGTGGGTGAAGTGGGCTGCGGTTATCTGTAGTTATGGCCGGGACTCTCTCTTGGCCAAGGAGGAACTAGTGTAACACGTTCAAGCGAAAGGGAGGAGATGGAGAGCAGTGATACAGTCAAGTAAGGCTCTTTATTTCTCTGCCTTCAACACTCTGTGTGCACTCTTCTCATTGCTTTTCTCAGTTTAATCAGATCAGTGTAACACAAATTTTGTCAACATAAACTTCTCTGAGTCTTCAGCTTCAAAACAGGTACTTTGTCAACATAAAATTCTCTGAGTCTTCAGCTTCACAATAACATACAACACTCAATAAGACACACCAGTCATTGGTCACTCGTGTCGTTCACTCTCTCTCGTCTGGCGGTATTGTGGCTGTTTATTTGCTGCTCTCCCCATGCTCACTGGAATTAGAGACAGGTGTTATACATCATTTAGTTCAGGTGCAAGCACCCTTACTGCTTTCCCTCTCTCCGGACGGGCGCTTGACCCCGCCCCCACTGCCACAAGGGCATTTTCTTGGATGCCTACGCATTGCTCAAGACGATAAATGAGAACATCATGATCAACAGCAACAAACGCAGTGCACAAATCTCAAAGCACAAGGATGATTGCATGCATTGCATGGTCAACAGTTAATAGAATATCATTCAAACTTTTAAAAGTGCAGACTCAGTACAATGATGTGCTCTAAAGCCTGACTGGAAGACCTCATGTATCTTATTTGTATTCCAAAATTATGTACTTGATAAAAGACTACCTCCTCTAAAATCATTTTACGATTCACCATCTGTGACGAGAGGTAAGAAAGTCATTTAGAAAAAAACATTTTATTTACCACTGATCTAGCATTTATCAGAGCCATTCTGATCCGCATTGAGTCCTTAGTCTGCGGTGATGCAAGGTCCAGTGGTCATAGGTTTCATAGATTTAATCCACCTCAGCAGAGACAGGGCAACTGATGCAGAGAGAGACCAACTAAAGGGTTTGGAATGATGGTTGAGATCCATTGATATGATACTTCAAGAGAATGCTATGAGTAAATTCCATTTACAGTGAAGGCCAGGTATGGGTGAAACACACGTTGAGACTTCAAGCAAAACTTTATTGCGTTTGCTAACTTCGATTTGTAGAAGGAGGCACAAAGTCCATTGTTTATCACCCTCACAAACAAAAGCATTGCCTTGACCATCTCATTCCCTTAGCATGAGCAATAACTCAGTTTGGGAATTTTGTTCTATTCCATCCCTCTCATTCTGCGGCCGGGCTCACCGGTCCATGCAGGATCCCCATTGTTCAGCAGAAAATATCCGCCGAGCTCAGCCTCAGAGCATGTCTGACGAGACGTACTCTTTCCCTCAGAGGGAGGGCGACAAACACAATAAGGATTCCAGTGTTCGTTCACACTCTTATCTTCTCAAACACAAATCCAAAATCCCAAATGGCTCCAGCACACGGAGCTCCAAATCTAAAGGCCGTAGAACTGTAACCAGTGGGGATTACGTCTCGTGGCAAGAAATTTTAAGCCTTGGTGAAGCGCCATTTATGGACCCTGTGATGTAGCCCGTGGCGATGCTTAAGTGCCATCAGCCAATAAATTGCTGTTATTGTATAATAGCTTCAGACCACGTGACACTCAGACAGTTTCCCATAGTGTTCATATGCAGCGTAGAGTTCTTACGAAAGGGCTTACGAACTCCTGGAGGGCAGAGTTTAGTTTTAACCCTGCTCTTAAACACTTGTCTGGTATGTTCAAATAATCCTGGTGACCTTGATTAGCTTGTTCAGGTATGTTTGAATAGGATTGGAGAAAAAATTTGCAGCATGGAAGCCCACCAAGAGAGGAGTTTAATAACCCTGGCTTAAAATAGTACTTCAAAACTTTTTTTGTATCACAGATGGGAAGTTGCCTCAGCTAACTTCATTTCAGCACAATGGATTTTTTATTTGATGAGAACTCTTATTCAGTGTTCAAAAACAGTAGCAAAAAAAATTATCTTTCATATGTTGACTTGCAAACAGTTTGGCCATTCTCAGTTGTTACACTTGATTAAATGCTGATCAACTCTAGATAATCAAGACAAATGCTTGCCTTTGAAGCAGTTTAGTCAGCTGACACCAGCCCCAAAAGGGTCCACCAAACCTACCTAACAGCCTTTGCATTGAAAGCATACTTATGATGCATTAAAATGCTGTCAGGGTAAGCAGTTCACTAGACTTTAGATCAAAGCTTACAGTATGTCTCATGGCTAAACTAGCCTTCTTATTTCGAGCATTAATGACACACAATATGTGGAATGTAAATAAAACTAAACCCTACAACAGATTACAACATGGAAAAGTGACTCATTCTGGATAAATCCTCCAGAAGATGGGATCCAATGCAAATACCCAGATGACAAATAGGAAGCCAACATGATGTCACCGCCAATCACAAAACCGCAGATGATCTGCATTTACATTTAAAAGAGCCGTGATTAATCATGTGGCAACACCAATATGATCTATCGGGAGGTAATCAGATGTTGCCTGTTCGTTCTTTCGCTCCTTGTTGTACAGATCAAATCAGAGCAGTCTCATCACTGAACATGAGAGAGATGGAGTTCACAGAAGACTGGTGCATCAGAGTCCTCATGAGAGCAGAAGTTGAAAGCATTTGCTTCCCTAACTGAGAGTGAAGTGAATTCAAAGGAGTACATAGAGATTATGTTTGAAATTGTCATTAGCACCTCTGCTTAGAAGAAGAAGAAAGCCTTTAAAATTGTCACATATTATACATTTGCATATATACAGTGAAATTGTTTTTTTCACATATCCCACATATTCATTTCAGTTTGGAAGTCCATGATACGGCTCACCTGGAGCAGATAGGGTCAAGGGCCTTGCTCAAGGGCCCAACAGTGGCATCTTGATGGTGTTGGGGCTTAAACCCCCAGTAACCCAGAGCCTTAACCGCTGTGCCACCACTGCCCCAGCCTATTTTTTTCAGTACAGTCCAATAAAGCAAAGTGAACTACTGATATTATCGTTAATGGAAACTTAAATGAAAACTACATGATTTGTGCATGAAAACAAGATTTGTTGTTGTTGTTAACTGCAATAACAATAAACAAAATTAGAAAATATTAAACTTAAATAAAATGCTATTTAATATTTTCCAAACTAAGTAAAATAAAATAAATTTTACAATACACAGTATATTGTCAAATTTGAAACATTTTCAACACATGAAACATGAAAATGCCAATATATATTGAAAAAAAAAAAATAGATGGCCCTGATTAATTTATATTTGTTAAAAAATATTTAAATTATTATAGGAAACACATTAACTTAAAAAATAATAAATTTAGTACAAACTGAATTCACTCAAAAACTATAGAAAAAAAGAAAAGAAAATAACTGAAACTAATAGTTAAAACAAATAAAATAAATTATTTTATAAATTAAATAAAACTGAAAGGAAATTTTTTTATTAAAATAGACAAAATCTAAATGAAAATTCTAAATCTACAATTATCCTGCAGTAAATGTCACTGATGTTGGCATCAGTCACCCAACCTGGTCTCATGACAAGTTCTAATACATGTAATAGTAATAATAGGAGCAATAATACGAGATGGCAAAATCATTGAGATGCATTTTTACTCATATAGAGAAAATAAATGAACCAACTACCACAACCCTCAATCTAACCCTAACCCAAAATAACCATAAAGTCTAACCTCTTACTCAAACTCTAAACATAACCATGATTTTAATAGGAAAATAACTTTTTTGCATCAATGAGGGAAGCACATTGCATATTATTGGCATACATCAGTCATTTTACATGTTGCTTAAATTAATAAATATATGGAATGAGTAACCAAATTTGTACTCTGACATTTCCATTCTTAAAATAAAGTGTTTGATATGAGGCTAAAATTGGATCCCTGTGTTGTATCGATTTGAATTTCTCTTTGTTAATTGTTTGGACTCTGTGAGAATGAAAGTTACACCTTTTTGTACGAGCCAAACTGTAGAAAATCTTATGATTTCACCATCTTGTATGAATTATTATGAGTTGTCACAGGACTATACTGGGTCACCCTTTCACATGGCAGCCTGAGAATAAGAGAGAGAACAGAAATCAAGAGAAAAGGAGAGAACTTTGAAGTCCAGCTTTCTAATTAATGTCTAAAATAAAATAAAAAAAATTGTATGATGTGCAAAGCAGTGAAGTCCCGAAAAATGAATTTTCCTCAGTCAAGCGCCAAGGTAATTGTGTTATAATGGGGGGAGGGGCCTAGGGAGCATGTTGAATTTTTCTCATATTTCAATTGTGCATTCCAATTAAAGCATTTGAGCGTAGCTATGCATAGCACATAATTATCTTTATTATTTGTAATAGATTCTCTAGTTAGATGCATTTATCACTGGGACTTTGCCTAGGATCCAAATGTTTCATTAGCACATTTGTCATCAGGTATAAAGGTCTGTGAACAGACACTGCCAATCACAATTTACTTTCATTCTAAGGATGAAAGATGCAATAAAGAATGGTGACTGAGGCTAACATTCTACCTTACATCTCCTTTTGTGTTCCACTGAAGAAATAAGTTCATATAGATTCGGAACAACATGAGGTAAATTTGGTCCAGCTTCCTCAAATGTATTAAACAAAAATATAATACATTGGCAACCCAACCAACCACTGCCCAGCCAAGCTCAAGAAGATCTAACAATGTGTTGGCAGATGTTTTATCACACGTACAGCGTGTGTACGAATGTTTCCTACATTACAAATCAGATGACTAGTGCCTAGACAGAGCCTTCATCACCATTTGAAAATTTGACAGTGTGTTTCCACTTCAGCATCCAATTTGAAACATCAAAATCTATATTTTTATATCTGTGATCTTTATCTGTGTGCTAAGCATTCATGATGCCCATTAGTGAGCCTGGCACTTTCTAGACAGAGATGAATCGAGACACATCGGCTGTCATGCGTGCTGGTAAATGCCGAGACGTGTTCACACTGGTCTGCTTCGATATATAATATTATGCAGATGTGCATTCCCTTTCCTCATGTAGGGAGAGAAAATATTATTTCTAAATCACAAAATGAAACATCAAGCTAACAGCAATTGCTCAAGAGGACATCAGAGAAGAAAACTTTAATGAGAGTCATGTATATAAGTGGAATTTCTAAGAGTAGTTCAGTATTAATTAGCAAGTTGGCAGCTTAAAGAGGCACTCATCGAGTTACTGCAGTCTTGGAAGTGATCCAAAGTCGATATTCTAAGACATATTTACTGAAGATTTGCTTTGTTCTCAATTCTGATTATTGTATTTTCTGGTTGGTTCCATTTCAGAACTACCAAAGACAGTATAGCAGCTCTGTGACTCAGTTTTGTTTACAAGAGAGAGACAGTGAGAGAAAAACCCCAGAAAATAACAAACAAGTTTTCTTATCTCTTTCTCTTTCATTGACAACATCACAGTTACACGTATCTTTGTTATGATTCTTTGTAATGCTCTGGTTTAGCGCCTTTTTGGCTGTAGAGGATGTTTCGTCTTGCCAATCTCTATCTTTCTCTCATTCCTCCTTTCTCTCTCTCCTCTTCCCCGAGCTTGTGACAAGCCGAGAAAAGGTTACAGCAGACTCATGGGAGATGTGCTCATGGAACAATACGCCAAAAGCAATCCGCTTGCTGGACTCTCTCTATCTCTCTCTCTTTTCATTTCCATGCTCTGGCCCAGAGACAGACATATGCTAAAGAACTGCTCAGAACTCTTTGAGCAAGTGCTTTTGTCAGGGTATGTGTGTTGAATTTTGGAGACATTTAACTTCTGTCACTTGCTATTATGTCCTGCTGTTCGTTTAGAAGAGAGGGCTCAGTGATTCGCTCAGCTCACATTGATTTCCTTTTCCTGTCTGTGAGCTGTGAAGCAGCTACAGTAAATGGTGTGGGTTTGAGAGTATGTGTATTTGAGTTTTGCTGCATTTAAAACGTTCAATTTTGTGTGGTGAATTAAATCAATCCGTTTTTTTTATTTTATTGTATTAATCTACTTTGTTGGAACATGACACTCGACTGTTAGCTTGAAGTGTGTAATTCTTTCTTAGATAAAGTACTTTATCCCATCCAAGTTAAATGTGCAGAGACACCTATGAGAAAGGCTTAAGCTACTGTATAAGTTAGCCATAAGGTTGATTTCTGGGTGTCATCACTTTGACTCTGTGGTGCTTTCAAAACATTGCTCTATTTGTTTGAGTGGTCTGACATGTCATCTTCTGGTTCAGTCAATGAAGAGTTTGGGGTGATTTTATATGATGTGAGTTTATCGCAAGCCCTTTTGATACTTAATCACATGCATTATATCAATTATAGATACCTACGATTAGATTCTCACTAGTTAACACGCTAATTCTTGAGATCAGCAATGTAATTACTACTAGTGAAAAAGCTTTTAGATTTTAATTTGTTTTTCACAAGTAAATATGCAAATTCTTTATGTAAAAAATGATATCATTAGTCGCAGAAATATCCGTTCTTGATATAATTTGTTTTTTATTAAAAAACGTAATAAACATAATTATTGACTTGTGAAATTGCATTTTAACCTGTAAAATTTCACAATGATCAGTTACAGATATTTATAAATAATTAGCTGACATTACAATTTCACATTTAAGCAATGTACTTCTTACAAGGTAGGGATCTGTATGATATTTACATTTACATTTTACATGTATTCATTTGGCAGACGCTTTTATCCAAAGCGACTTACAAAAGAGGAAAAACATAAGTGAATCATCTTAAGGAGACAGTGGTACGAAAAGTGCCATACTACAAAGTTTCACTATCATCAGAATAGTATACAAAACCGATTTAAGTGCAACAAGAATTGTTAATTTTTTTTAAAAATTTAAAAAAAAGAATTTAATGACTGGTTAAATGCTCTTGGAAAAGATGTGTTTTTAGCCGTTTCTTGAAGATAGAGAGTGAGTCAGCTTCACGGATTGAGTTGGGGAGGTCATTCCACCAACGTGGTATGATAAAACTGAAAGTCCGGGAAAGTTTTGGTGCCTTTTTGTTTTGGTACGACAAGGCGACGTTCCTTAGCCTTATGATATCATAGCCTTATCAAACAAAACATTAAAAAAAAAAAACTTCATTACAAAAATACTACATTATGCTGCTTTATATTACAGGCTGGCAATATATGTCATCATATTATTATAATTAATTATGATTTTCATAAACTGAACACATATATTTTTACCACATTTTTTAAATATACATTCATATTTTTTATATATATTTATCGCACACTGTTTCACAGGCAGAATGAATGAGAGATCAGCCCCCTCCATGCAGTCTGACAGCCCTCCACAAACTTTAAACAACCAGCAGAAAGCAGAAAGCTGATGGGAAAATGCTGCTTTCTTTGCAACAAAACAGCATCTTGTTTCATCTTGGCTAATTAATAAATGCATTTTACTCTCCGTTCTAGTCAGAAAGCATTCTCACTTTCTTAGCGCTGTATAGTAAACAGACACGCAGATCTCAATTCAGCATGGCTTATGAAACATCGCTTTTGGAAATAAACAAATAAAGGTGTCATCGGAGGTTATGCAGGTACATATAAATGAAGGTTTACATAGAGACAAGAAACACTGCATCGTCACGATCTCTGTAAAATAAGAAGCAGATTTTATTACCGTCTCTTCAATACAACACACAGCAACAAGTGAATGATTTACTTACTCTATTACTATAAACGCTGGAGTTAGAAAATTATCCGAGATTAGTCCATCATTCTGCTGTACATCCTGTGGTTGTGGGATAGTTTATAAACATAAATCACTAAATTCTGGTATTCTGGCTTTTATTTATTTACATTGCGGTCATTAAAAGCATAGCTTTTACACATTCGCCAGAAATGCAGCCACTGCTTACTTGCGCTATGCAAAATACAACAGTTAGTTCTGGTCCACAAATCTGATTGGACGAATGACGTTCCATGAGTACTGATGTCTCAGAACAGTGCAGATGTGTTAAGAGCTATCTGTTTCTTTACATTTAATTACAATTAAATACAATTACATATTTTAGACAGCAGATAGAGGCAGAAGACCATTTTTGTGTGTAATATGAGCCTGTTGGTGGCATGAAGTGAGTCAGAGTCACTCAGTATTTACATTCAACAGCACTCTGTGATCGGTTGTATTATTACTACACTACTAAACATGATGGTTTGTTCATGAATGATTTGTTCATTTTGAACTAATCTTTAATGTGACTCCGAAGAATGAGTAGTCTCAGAAAGTAATTTGTTCATATTGTGTTGGCCGCACATACGCATTGCGCAACCTCCATTCATTTGTTACGTGAGAACCGCATAGGTAACTATTACAGGAATTATTAGTTCACCTTTCAACTCTTTTGGTCTGAGTTGTTCATTATTTTGCATTGCTCACACAGGAAACAGAAATTATTAGTTCACCTCTCGAACTCTCTCTTCTTGTCCAAGCCGTTCATTCTTTTTCACGTGACAGCCATATACACACAAGAAGATTAAATCCAGAGGTGAAATAATCTTTCTGTTTCTCATAATTTGTACTTGGCTTTATTTAAAAAAATTTCCGTACTGGGACTATAATCAAAGTTTGTGTAAGTAGAGTTGTTGGGGGGGATTTGGCTATTGAAAATTGTACATTTTAATTTAATTTTGCTCAAATTAACGAAATAACTTGAATGAAGTTTCGTTCATTTTGCTGAACGAGACTCAAAAATTCAGTAAAATTATCCGATCTTCCCATCACTAACTACTAAAGCTAGGAAATTGGTTTAAACAGCTTTCAACTAACACATTCAGCATTAAGGCTCATCACAGCTTAGAGACACAACAGACTGATCAATTACACAAACTCAAGGTGCTTACCTCTTACCAGAGTGAGAAAATACTGTTCAAAATGGCAAAGGACATTGCGGTCTCTATAGTGAAAGAGTCTTGCACACCAGTTACCATGAAATAGGGAGGAATACACCCACCTGTATGGCTATTTTTCCACTGAGAATATAGGTTAAATGTTATTCTGAGATGATATTCTTTTTACCACAATTGTACAGAGTGGTTATCTGAGTTACCGTAGACTTTGTCAATTCGAACCATTCTGGTCATTCTCTGTTGACCTCTCTCATCAACAAGGCGTTTCCGTCCACAGAACTGCCACTCACAGGACTTTTTTTTTGTTTTTGGCACCATTCTGAGTAAATTCTAGAGACTGTTGTGTATGCAAATCCCATGAGATCAACAGTTACAGAAATTCTCAAACCAGCCCATCTGGCACCAACAATAATCCATGCAATTATCTAATCAGCCAATCTTGTGGCAGCAGCGCAGTGCATAAAATCATGCATATACGAATCAGGAGCTTCAGTTAATGTTCACATCTACCATCAGAATGGCTGTAAAATGTGGCTGCTGGTGCTGACAATGATGAAGACGATGACGATGGAATGAAGAATCCAAGTGCAATTTAATAAACAAAAGTGATATCCAAATAACCCTAACTGTAAACGTGAAACATAAGCATAAACATGAACTTGACTATAACCTTGTCTTAACATAAACTTGACTAGACATGACACAAATTTACCAAACATTTCATACCCTACAGATATTTCAGATAATATAGAAACTGATGTATTGATCTTGTGTATCTAGCTTTGATACAGCTCAGTCCTTCGTTTATAGTTAAAAAATGTCACTACCAACGGTGGATGCGCTGCTTTTCGGCATTGGGGTAACCTGGTAGTGTGTGCATGTGTGTGTGCGCATATGTATGTATGTGTGTGAATGTATGTAAGTGTGGGTAAAACAAGGAGCGCGAGGGAGCTTTTCAACCAAAATGGAAATAAATATAGGATATTATAGACATAGTTTTACATTCTTAACCGATTTACTTTAACCAATGACTTTGTTTATATGGTTATTTTTTTGTGGTAGCATGTATGGTGTGTATGTGTGTGTGTGTTTGTGTGCGGGTGGGTGAGATGAAGGCGAGAGAGAGAGAGAGAGAGAGAGAGAGAGAGAGAGAGAGAGAGAGAGAGAGAGAGAGAGAGAGAGAGAGAGGGAGCCCCAGGATGCTTTTCAATCGAAATTGAAATAAATGTAGGATATGATAGACATTTTTTGTCATTATTAGCCGATGAACATAACCAATGTCTTTGTTTTAATTGGTTATTTTGTTGAGGTTGCATGTAGGGCTCTTTCAAATAATTGGGGGGTAATAGCGCGTCGGGGGGCAGAAGAGCGTCCCGATGCTTGGGTGCTGAGAAAAGGCTCAAAGCACATACCTTGCTCCGCGCACCCAGCAGGGGCGGGTTAGAGACTGAGGAAGATGTCATAGAGAGGCATCTTCGGAACTCGTCAGTACTGGCCTGCCATGTCTGAGCAGTTGTGGGGCCGGAGCCCAAAGCCCAAATGCGGTGCGGCAAATGAAACAAGGATTCTCCTCCCAGCCCTCCACCGGGGGATGGAGTGGCATTGGTATCAGCTCTGGAGCGAACGTCTGACTGCCTGGGTCACCCATCTCAGGAGCGCTTCGGAGCATTCCTGGTCCTGGAAGGGGTCCTGGTGACGGGGGTGTATGCCGCCTGAGAGGTGCTCGACGCTAGGGCTGAGAGCTGGGCCCGGGTTGAGGCGGAGCTACCTGTTGTTTAGCTGCAGGGGGACATGCTGGTTTGGCGGTGCCATGGCAAGATGTGCTTCTTCACTGCCGAAAACTGCTGGGCGAAGTCGTCGACGGTGTCGCCAAAGAGGTCAAGCTGGGAGATGGGGGCACTTCTTCTAAGAACACTTCCTCTGTTCAATCAATGACATTATCAGTGTTTAACTGTAGCTGGTCATTGACATAGACAGTTGGGCTTTTGTCATCACTTGATTAGCTTGTAATTGGCTCAGCGCTCTTATTACATTGTTTGAAAATGTCAATATGGTTTGTTTTGATTAATAAGGATAGCTAGTAGAGCCACTTGATAGCTGATTAGAATTTGTAATCCTGCAACTTTGATTCCTGAATATTATTCTGATGAGCAGCATCTCCATGCCTCAGGGGTGAGTAGCTGAATCTTTGTCAAAAGGAGAAGATTCCCACTCCAGATGTGAAATGGCCTTTCTTTTTAAGCAGGCATGACAGCCTATCAGCTTGAAGCACCCCTGACAGAAACACAATAACATTCTTGGAGAGTCTGTGCCGGCAGAATAGAAATCAGCTCAGCAGAGGCAGTTGGTGTAAGCATGCCTGTAAAAATTATTTTTCTTCTCTCTCTAGTTCTCTTTTATGCCTTCTCCATGATCAATTGTATTGGACTCGGGTGAGTTCCAGAGACATCATAGGATAGATGGATCAATCAATCGGGCTGTCTGATTTCACACACAAACATACCGTATACACACATTCTCGTTTTATTGAGACCGGTCCTTTGACTGTTTCAGTCACTTATACACTCCAGTTTTAAAATCTATTCAGTTTATAATTAGAAAATAACGTGACCAGTTTTTTTGCATATTAGAGAGAGATAGAGAGAGGGAGAGTGAGGAAGAGAAACTGTAAAGAATTTATGAGTTGATCCCTCTGAAGGAGGTCTTCTTTCAGTGTCACTCAAATCTCAATGTATCAATCAATCACAAACAAGCTTACACAATCTCTGTAAAAGGTACAATAGATGCTTTGAATCCCCCTTTCCTATATCAATGTAACACTTGTAGTGTATTGTGCATCAAATAACTGCATTATCAGTGGAAATGCCTCATAAATAAACATGAGTTTGGTTGGTGGGCAAGTGATGTGATGTTACATACTCTGAAAGCATGCTGTTACCATTTCAGTCCAGTATAAACGGTCACCATTGGACTAAACTCTTTTAAACATATACCCATTGGTGTACAATATATCTACAGTACATACTGTATCTATATCTGAATATCTTAAAAATATTTGATGCCACTAGCCTGGCAAACTTTGGCAAATCCAGTCATAAGTTCATCCTCAAAGCCACTCACTGTATCAACCCAAAACCTTGTGAACATGACTGTTTCCAGATGGACCGATTGCAAGTCTTGTGTGCTTATACTCCGAGAAGTTCAATCAAACCAGTCTGTGTGCTTCTACTCAAATTTCCAATAAGCAAAAAAACACAAATTTTTATCATATCTAGATGTTCCATCAAACCAGTCAGACAGATTAGGACTTTAAGTGATAGTTCACCCAAAAATTAAAAGTATTGCATATTTTACTCACCCTCATGCATCCTAGATGTCTGTCTTTCTTTCTTCTGCAGAAAACAAATGGTGATTTTTAGAAGAATATTTCAGCTCGTTAGGTCCATACAATGAAAATGAAAGGGTGCAAAAAAAAAAAACAAATGCGATGCTCCAAAAAGCAATTAATGGCAACATAAAAGTAATCCATACGAATCCAGTGTTTTAATCCATGTCTTCTGAAGTGATATGATATGTGTGTGTGAGAAACAGATCCATATTTTAGTCCTATTTTGCTAGAAATTATTCTCCCTGCCTAGTAGAGGGTGGTATGCTTGAAGAATGTGAATCACCAAAAACACAAGATTAATGTGAATGTGATCTGTTCCCTTTACAAAAAGCTTCACTTATGATGCTGCGCTGAGAAAAAAGCTTTGGGAACATCTTATAGTTGTGACCAGCTGCGAATATGTGTGCAACACGTCAATGAACATTGACCAGAATTTATAACCTCTGTCGGTGTAATCATTGGATGCACCTGGGGCAGGGTTATAAATAGATGCATCACCGGAGCATCGTCAGATCGTTTGTCTTCAGATCACTCTGTGTTTGTGTGCTATCACAAGCCTGTCAAACTTTCTTTCCTCTGTTAGGAGTTAGAATCTGTTAGGCAGTGCGCAGTGAACCTTTTCTCTTATCTCTTCAAAAAAAAAAAAAAAAATGACTGAAAATCAGGGCAAACGATGCGTGTTCCCCTGTCCCCGCTCTATGGCCGAGAGGGACACGCATCAATTCTGCTTTGTTTGTTTGTGGGAAGCGCATGCTGCTCTTGCATTGGGGCGGGTGCGAGCATTGCGATCTGCTTTCGGGCAAAATGCTTCGCGCTCGCCTTGATTACTTCCGGGAGTCAGCGCCCACACTTCGTTCGTGGGGCTCTCGTATGATCTGGCTGAGGAGCGAGAGACAGGTTCGTCCCTTTCGCTCGCTCTCTCCTCAGATCCAGCTAATCCTCGTAAGCCTGAAGCGCTCTTCGGTTCATGAGGACACTGAACCTCTGTAAATCCCGTGCATAATAATAAAGCGGCTGTGGAATTAAGATGTAATGTTCATTGTTAGAAATGTATTGTACTGTCCCGTACTTTTGCACACGTTTTTGCACGTGCACTTTATATAGGTATTATATAGGTATTTTATATAGGTATTTTTATTTAGTCTGTGTAGTCTCATGTGGTTCTGTGTTTGTCCTATGTTGTTTATGAAGCACCATGGTCCTGGAGGAATGTTGTCTCGTTTCACTGTGTACTGTACTAACTGTATATGGTTGAAACGACAATAAAAACCACTTGACTTGACTTTTTAAAATGTTGCAAATTTATGTAGCTAATGAATATCCTGGAAATTATCACACATATTTGAGATACAATACTTAGTTGTCATTTTCAAATTTGTCTAGGTGATTATATAAATAAATAAATAAGTGAAAGGAGAGTATTTGGCCCTTATTAAATACATTGTTTTTCGAAAGTTGGGGGAAAATATTTTTTAGGAAAAAATTTCAAAGTGGGCTCACATTGACAGATCCAATCAGAATGGAGATTAATTTGTTTATAGAATACTTGAGATGTTCTGAAATGTCAAATGAGATTGAAATGAACAAGATATTATGCACCCTTTTTTAAAGTGGTTATTCTGAATAAGCAATATCTTAATTTGCTACTTATAAAAGCATCTTGCTGTCTTAAAATTATTTTATATTAGTTGACAAAGTGTGCCATATAACAATTGCCCCTGTACTACAGTACACTATATCAATGTTGACTTTTTTGAATAGATGGAATTACCTCATCCTACTCTTTGAATTGTGCATCAAAATGACCAATGAAAAGATGTTTAATCAGGCCATCTGTTTAACAAGTATCTCCATTAGCCTTGAGAGGTGTCCATCAAACCATCCTGCCCTTGTGTTTTGAAGAGCGTCAACTAATTTACCTCAGCTGTCCGGCTCTGTGATTTCCCTGACAACCAAAGTCATTCATGCTCACACAATGTAGTAAATTATCAAATAAGCCATAAATAAAAATAAAATATATGAGAGGCTAGAAATTGACATTTTGAATCAGTAAACATTCCACAGTGACAAATTACAGGAAAGCAACTCTGCATCAAATATTCTAGTATATTCTTCCAAGGTAGCTCTGTTTAAAAATACAAATAAAACATACTGCAATCTAACCAAAATATCATTGGCTCATAATGCTGTGACGTCTTCTCCCAAATGAGTGTGGGGACCGCCCACACACCTCAGTAAATACACGTACATGCTCTCTCCCGCTCACAAACTTAAATGCTGCTAGTTGCTGAAAGTGGAAGTATATCAACACCAAAAGGCACGGAGTGAAAAATAAACATACCGGTGCACATACTCAAACAGACAGAGGAGTGAAGGCAGTGATTTTAATGTCTGTAAGAGCACAGTCTCTTTCTGTTACTGTCACTGCTGCATTTGTGTCTCTCTCTTCTGTGGGTATAGTGTGGCAGAAGGGGAAACCCAAAAGGAAGTTGTCAGGTTGGCGTATGTTTTGGTTCAGAGCTGATGACAGCGGTGAGTGACAGACTCCTCAGCAACACAACACAACTCTCATAACATCAATTATTAACACAGACACACTCATACACGAGGACATACGCTCACAGGAGTTGGTATCACACATCATTCTCTCTCTCTCTCTCTTTCTCCCCCCCACACACACTCACTTTCTCATGTAGCGTCGTATGCCACTGCTGATCAGTACAAAATAGCAAATAGCATTTTGCTGTGGGCAGGAACAGTATGACGATGCACTGTACTGTCTCAGCATATTCAGAGTGAGTATGTAAGGCTGAAAAATAAAGTGTGTTTATAGTGAAAGCATGCCATATAGCTGCAGGCTTTGCTTCAGGCGAGTCCTCTGTTTTAGTGCAACTGTCACAATTGAACTCTGAGCTGCCTGTCTCACACACACACAAACACACACATACACACATGCACACACACACGCATGCACGCGTTGGTGCGGCTATCCTTATTACTCCCCATAGACATAATTATTTTTATACTGTACGAACTATAGATTCTATACCCTACCCGTAAACCTAACCCTCACAAAAAACTTTCTGCATTTTTACATTTTCAACAAAACATTGTTTAGTATGTTTTTTTTTTAAGTGATTTGAATTAAGAGGATACTAAAAATGTCCTGTCTGACAAGTTAACAAATCAGTGTTTTGTCTTAAGTCAGATGTGCTCTTTTATCTCATTTAGCTCTCTCTAAGCCAAAGTAGAAAGCCTGCGGCAAACCCGGAGAGAGTGAATGGGGGGATCCAGAGGCCAAATAAAGACTGTTTCATAGGCTCTATGTTAATTTTACCAAGAGACCCTGAGATCCTCCTCTAGACCTGTTGAGGCACACATACTGTACACTTTACACAAATGTTAATGAACTCTGACACACATTCACAATTTAAAGCTGAAGTGTTGAGCTTTTTTGATGATTAAATATTTTCTCCTGCAGAGACAACTATAACCTTCTGAGACACAAGTATGACCCCTGTGTGCCTTTTTATTTTCTCTTTTTGATTTGTATCAAAGCTAGTAGTCCCTAATAAAGATTTTGCTAAAAAATGTATGTCCTCATAAGGGGACAGTGGGACTAAGATGTGCAATTTTAAATGATACCAAACTATAGTCAGATAGTCAGCCCCTTGAGACTCTGCCTCCTACGGCCGCACCCCCTGACCTTCTGCCAGTTCCATCCTTGTATCCAGATATTCCACCAACTCTGCCCAAACCGCCGGACCCCGCACTATTCCTGGAGTTGCCTCCAAGGCCGCCGGACCCCTCTCCCTTCCTGGAGCCACCACCCAAACCGCCAGACCCAGCTCCCTTCCTGGAGCCACTTCCTTGGCTACCAGCTCCACCCTGGTCCCATGGTCTATGCCTGTCTCCGGGCCCTGCTTCATTGTCTTTTTCCTTTTCTTTTTTTTTTTGGCTTCAGGGGCCACCCTTTAAGGAGGATGTCATGTCATTCTTGTGTTTTCCCCGTTAGGTTTTTGTGAACCTAATTTTTAAGTTGTTTTGGATAAAAGTGTCTGTTAAATGATTTTTAAGTGATCATTGCTAAATGATAATATAATTTATATTATATTATCCAACATATCCACTTCTGCCATTACTTACATTGCTCTGTACATAATATACTGTATTTTTGTTCTTTATATAACAGATTGTAATAGATTTGCACTATGTGTATGTGGGTATGTATGATGGTGAGTGTATGTACGTATATGTATAATTATTTATTTTTAGTCTTTTTTTGTTTTAATTATCTATGTCTTGCTGCTGTTTTTGGTATCGTTTGTATTGTTCTACACTGGAAGCTCCTGTCACCAAGACAAATTCCTTGTATGTGTAAGCATACTTGGCAATAAATCTGATTCTGATTCTGATTAAATGTAAAAGTACATTTTCATTTATTTTAATAGGAGCGATCTATAGTCACTTTTAGAGCTCTATCATTCAAACTTAAAATTAGTCGAAATAAATGTCATTCACCTTCTAGAGGTAAGATGTGTGCTACAGTTGTTTGTACTGCACATATCCAGCCATCTCACTTCATTGCATAGGATCATGCATCCTTTTGTGGTTGCTTTTTCAGAGATTTAAACACTTCATTTTCTGTTAGTTCCAGGCATCCAGAGAGCATCCTGCCACCAGGCTACATGCTCCACATTTTAATAATGATATTTTATGACAATTGTGTTAATATTAATAACTTTAATCTTGTTCAAGTCACTATGAATGAAGCTCCTACCGCTGTTGATTTGAATGAGTATGACAACTAGTAGGAAATGTTCAAGGAAAACTACTTAATTTCCTTGAAAACAAACAAATTGTCCTTAAAATGGTCTATAAGATTTCAAAGGAAAAAGAGCTTATAGTCCTTGTAAATAGTTACTGTGTTTAACAGCGTGTCATTTCGTGCTAAATCGCAAAAATTTTCCATATGGCATATCGGATGACACTAGAGACTCTAGTCTTTTGACTCAAACAGGTTTCAATGTAAAAACTTAATTAGGTTTCTTACCAGATGAAGTTTTATTGGCATTTCTCCCAAAGACAAACTCCACTGTGATCGGCACCATGTTGTTTCGTCATAACATGGTGCGTCAACAGTTTAACCCTTTACTGACAGCTCTGAGTGTTCTGAACCAAAATCTGTCTGTTTACATGAAATGAAATTATGCATAGCATATAGCGAAGACAAAACACAATGTCAGCACAGAGGATGTGGGGTCACATGAGAATAAGCCTTTTGGAGGTGGATTTCCCCAAAGTGTAAAGACTATGGCTCTCTTGCACAATCAAAACATTGCTCTGTTTGTAAGAGTGTCCCAACCAGCCTAACACAGCAACACTGGCTCAATTCAGTTTCAGTTTGGGGTGTTTGCCTGTAAAAAAAAGATTTAAATAATATTTTTTAATACTATTTGTTGATGCTAGTGGTGCAGAAATTACACACTTTAGTTTTTTTTAAAAAAACTGTTTTTAGTTTTATTTATTTTTTTGCTTCAGTTATTCTCCTGGGGTTGCACAAGCTTAAGTTACAACTTGCATAAGTTACAACTTAGCCTAGTTGTGGCGTAAATGGGCAACAATTCACAATTCATACAATACTAAATATTTTAGCATAGCACCATTAAACTTAGGTAAAACTTAACCATATTTCCCCATCTGTCGCTCACTTACAAGCGACACTAGGGGTCTCTCTTGAGCGCCGAATATCGGAGCCGATGGTTGTACTGCAGCGAGCTGCTAGTCATACAACCATGTTTCTCTCCAATGGTTCATGTTCTCAGTGCGGGAACATGGCCGTGGCAGCATTGTGGTCGCAGCTTTCTTTTGTCATGACAGAAAGCCACTTCAGCTGCCCCCCCGCGACTCGCCTCCTTCCTACGGGATTGGGGCAGGTGCCGCGGGCAATGAAGGCAATTTGGGGAAAATGACGGGTTCCGTTTTGCCGGGTAAACCCCCTGGAACCACCCGCCTCCCCGGCACGCTTGCTTGCTTCCCCCGAGCTCGGGATCAGTGCGGCCCGACTCATGGCTGGAGGCCATTTCACACATCCAGCCCCACCACAAACCTACCGCCATGGGCCATGCCCCGTCTGCTCACCGAGGGCGTCCACCTGCAGCTAAGAAACAACTGCTCCACCTCAACCTGGGCCCAGCTCCCAGCCCCCGCGTCGAGCAACCCGCAGGAAGCAGACGCCCCCCGTCTCACGGACCCCCTCAAGGACCCGGAAGGCTCCCAGGCGCTCCTGAGACGGACGACCCAGAGACCAAGACATTAGCTCCGGAGCTGGTAAGCAGACCACTCTGTCCCCCGGTGGAGGGCCGGGAGGAGAATATTTTGTTGAATTTATTTCATTTGCCACCCCCCCTAGACGGGGCTGTGGTACCCACATTCTCAATAACAGAGCTATTTCCTTTGTCTCTGGGTCACCTGGCCCGCAAATGCCGTTCTCATGGCACTCTGCTGCCAGATCTTTACAGTCCCGGCATGCTGGACGCGGACCCCCCGCCTTCAGCCCCAAGACTTTCCCCTGGCTGGCCGGTTCTGACGAGTCTAGAGGACGCCTACACCGGACCTCCTCCTCAGTCACTAACCCACCCCCTGCCGAGTGTGCGGAACAAGGTAAGCGCTTCAAGTCTTTTCTCAGCACTAGAGCCTCGGGATGCGTCTTCGCCTCCTGATGGCGTACTACATGCTCCGCCCCGCTGCGAAGCCCCGCCGGGTACGTAAAAAATAACCGTACCCTTGGTGCCCCTAGCATGGAGCTTGGATGCGTGGCTTTCACTTCCCAACCTGTCACGCTGGCTGACCCGGACCATTCGACTCAGTTACACATTTCAGTTTGCCAGGCCCCCGCAAAGACGTGATAGAGCCTGTCCCTCCTATTGAAACAAAGATGGGTTTCTACAGCCCTTACTTTGTTGTACCCAAGAAAGGCAGCAGCTTACGACCGATCTTGGACCTGCGAGTTTTCAACCAGGCTTTTTTCAAACTCCCGTTCAAAATGCTCACGCAAAAACCCATCTTGCGTCCGGCATCAAGAATGGTTCGCAGCGGTAGACCAGGAGGACGCGTACTTCCAAGTCTCAATTCTGCCTCGACACGACGCCTTCTACGGCTTGAGTTTGATGGCCAGGCGTATCAGTACAAAGTCCTCCCCTTCGGCATGTCTCTGTCCCCTCGCGTCTTCACAAAAGTCGCAAAGGCAGCTCTTCCCCCCGCTCCGAGAAGCCGGTATTCGCATACTCCATTACCTCAATGACTGGCTTATTCTGGCCCACTCGCGAGAGTTACTATGCGCTCACATAGACCAGATGCTCAGGCACCTCAGCCCCCTGGGGCTTCAAGTCAACTGGGAAAGGAGCAAGCTCGCTCCGGTTCAGAGCATCTCTTTTCTCAGCATGGAGTTAGACTCAGTCTCAATTTCAGCACGCCTCACCAACGAGCATGCACAGTCAGTGCTGAGATGCCTCGCCTCTTTCAGGCCAGGCACAACGGTCCCTTTAAAACCTTTCCAGAAGCTCCAAGGCATATTACATCCTCCGCGGCATCCGCACCGCTGGGGTTGATGCATATGAGACCGCTTCAGCACTGGCCCCAGACTCGAGTCACGAGACGAGCATGGCGCTGTGGCACGCACTGTGTTACCATCACCCCCGCCTGCCGCTAAAACGTCAGACCCTGGACAGACATCTGCCTTCTGCGGACAAGTGTCCCCTTGCAGCAGGTGTCCCGACGCGTCCTGGCCACGACCGACGCCTACAAGTTGGGTTCAGGCACCATTTGTGTAATGGGCACGCAGCCGCGTGGCATTGGAGAGGGGCCCCGCTGCGCTGGCACATCAATGGCCTAGAGTTGCTGACTGTTTTTTCTGCCCTGTGGAAGTTTCTCCCATTATTTTGAGACAAACATGTCCTAGTCAGGTCAGACAGCACCACCACGGTAGCGTACATAAATCGCTGAGGTGGCGTGCGCTCCCGCCACATGTCAAGACTCGCCCGTCGTCTCCTCCTTTGGAGCCAGCAGCTACTCAAGTTGCTGCGCACCACTCACATCCCCGGCAACCTCAATGTGATAGCGGACGCGCTGTCACAACAACGCTTGCCCAGTGGATTGTGGAGGCTTCACCCCCAGTCGATCCAGCTGACTTTGGAACGGTTCGGCAAGGCCCAGGTAGACCTGCTTGCCTCCCGAGAGACCTCCCACTGCCCGCTGATATGCCTGAACAGAGGCTCCCCTCGGGGCAGACGCACTGGCACACAGCTGGCCTGCGGGGCTGTGCAAGTACGCATTTCCCCCAGGGAGCCTTCTTGCACAGGTGCTGTTCAAGGTCAGGGAGGATGAGGAACAAATCACCCTAGTGGCTCCCTATTGGCCCATCCGGGCCTGGTTCTTGGACCTCGTACTCCTCGCGACAGCCCCTCCTTGACGAATTCCCCTGAGGAAAGACCTTCTTTCTCAGGGACAGGACACGCTCTGGTATCCACAACCAGACCTTTGGAAACTCCACGTCTGGCCCCTGGACGGGACGTGGAAGATCTAGCTGATCTACCACTTGCTGTCATAGACACAATCAACCAAGCCAGAGCCCCCTCTACCAGGCAACTTTACGCCCTTTTGTGGTGCTTGTTCGCAAATTGGTGCTCTTCCCAGGCTGAAGACACACAGAGGTGCGCAGTTAGGTCAGTGCTCTTATTTCTGCAGGAGAGGCTGGAGGGGAGGCAGTCCCTTTCCACCCTGAAGGTGTATGTCGCCGCTATCGCGGCCCACCACGACGCAGTAGACGGCAAGTCTTTGGCTAAGCACGACTTAATCGTCAGGTTCCTAAGAGGCACCCGGAGGTTGAATCCCTCCTGGCCGAGCCTGTTCCCCTCCTGGGATCTCTCAGTGGTCCTCGCGGGCCTCCAGAGAACTCCCTTCGAGCCGCTAGAATCGGGCTATGTGCCCAAGATTCCTACTACGACCTAAGACCAGGTTGTGAACCTGCAAGCGAAGCTGCCCCGAGACATGCCCAGCCCTTCGTTGCTGTGTCCGGTACGTGCTTTTCATACCTACTTGGTCCGCACGCAGAGCTCTAGATGTTCTGAGCAGCTCTTTGTCTGCCTTGGTGGACAGTGGAAAGGGAACGCTGTCTCCAAACAGAGGCCTTCCTACTGGGTAGTTGATCCAGTACATTGGCTTATCACACCCAGGCTGTGCCCATCCCCTTACGGGTCTGAGCACACTCAACAAGAAATGTTGCGTCCTCACGGGCACTGGCCAGAGGCATCTCCCAGGTGAGATCTTACAATCTCAGGGTAAAGTCAGTTTTGTCTCGTGTTTTCTCAGGTCCAAGCCTGTAGAACTCGGTAACATGCTTACGGATTGATCGGGTGGACCGCTTGCATCTAGCGCCCTTTCTCTTTCGGTAGGGTCCCCTTACGAAGAGGACTGCATCTCTCTTAGGCAGTCCCAGCTGCCCTCCGGTCACCAAGTTGTAGCAACTCCCCCCTCCTTGAGGCTGGATCTACCACTGCACCACTTTCTACATGTCACCTAAAAACCCATGTGATGTATTCGCCACCTTTACCTCCCCCTTTCAGGCAGGTTTGGCCTCCGCAGGGTCTTTTCCCCCTGAAAGAATAGGTAACTGGGTAAGATGTGTGTAAGGGCCCCGGCCGTTCTTGCTTTATGCCGAGAAACATAGAGAGAAAAGAGGCCCAGCCAGGCTTGGCCTGTTCCCAGGTTGGCAATGTCGCCTTGTTCCCCTGCCTAGGGTAACCAGAAGGATCCCGACGACTTTTTGATGGAATTGGGGAAGGGTATGTGCATGCCCCCCTGTTGTGGCCCCCATGGCAAATGAATAGTTGCCCTGACTTATGCCACTGGCTAGTGCGGTGGACATAAGTCTAAAGGGCACAGACTGGAAAAAGTCTGTGAACTCTTTCCTGCTCCAGCATTGTAAACGGTGCAGAAGGCTTCGAGAGTGACCTGATGTAAAGTTGAGAAAGGAACCTTAGGCAGGTAGTCAGGATGAGGGTGTAAAATTGCTTTAGCCATTCCTGGGGAAAAATCTAAGCAGGCTGGCAAGACAGACAGAGCCTGTAGATCCCCAATTCTTTTTAGAGAATAATTGCCATAACATCTTGAGAGTCAGAAGTTTATCAGACGCTGACTCTAGAGGTTAAAAGAGGATCTCAACCAGACCCTCAAGCACTATTGCTAAGTCCCATGAAGGGATCCTTTTCCTAGCAGGAGGTCTCAGTCGCATGGCTCCACAAACAAAGCGAGCAAGCAGAGGATGTCTCCCCAACGCCACCCCTTCAATCAAGGCGTTGCAAGTCGATAGAGCAGTCACATAAACCCTGAGAGTGGCGGGGCATGTGCCTGCTGGTAATTTATCCTGCAGAAAGTCCAGAACTGAAGCAATCTGGCAGTTAACTGGATCTGCATTATGTGCAATGCACTGTCTTTCAAAGACACCCCATTTATTGGCTTAACTTCTAGTAGAGGGAGCCCTTCCACTTAGAAAGGTCTCGATAACTTCAGGTGAAAGCCCAGTGTCCCTCAGTTGGTACCCTTCAGGGGCCAAACATGAAGGTTCCACAGCTCGGGCTGGGGATGAAATATTGTCCCCTGGGCCTGAGACAGAAGGTCCCAGCGAGCTGTCGAGAAGAGACATTATTTCCGAGAACCATATCCTGTTCGGCCAGCACGGCGCTATCAGTAAGAGGCAGGTCCCTTGCTGGCAAAATCTGGCCAAGACTCCAAGGAGAAACCGGGGGGGAAGTATACAGGCGCATTCTATGTGCCATCGTGTCCAGACCCAGGGGGGAATGGGTATCTCAGAGTGAAGTAGAGGGGACATTGAGCTGTCTGTTGGGAGGCGAAGAGGTCCACTTATGCTCTTGTAAAATCTCAACCAGATTTGTTCCACTACCTCGGGGTGGAGTTTCCAATCCCTCGTCAGTATTTTCTATCTTGGCAGTAAATCTGCTCCCATTCAGGCATCCAGGGATATAAGCTTCTCTGATTAACAGGAGCTCGCCCTGGGCCAAAAGGAGAATCTGCCATGCCAGTCTGTTCAGCTGGCGTGAACATAGACCTCCTTGATGGTTTATGTAAGAGACTACCGCTGTGTTGTCCACCCGCACCAAGACATGGCAGCCTCTGGAGGAAGTATTACTGGGCCAGAAATACAGCCATCAACTCGAGACAGTTAATGTGACAATCGAGCTGACAATACTCCCATTCCCCTTGAGCTGGACGACCACTTAAGACCGCTACCCAGCCTGTGAGGGAGGCATATGTCGTTAGCATCCTGTGACGGCAAGACGCACCTAGAGTGGGACCCAAAGTGAGGAACCAGGGTCTGAACCACATAGAAAGGGTATGTAGCACACGGCTTTGAGCCACAACTGAAACAGTCTCATGTGCAAGAAGGCCCAAAGGGATCACAGAGGACACAGTTGCCATGAGACCTAGTAGTCGTTGATACTGACGAACAGTGCAACCAGTGCAACAGTGCATAGCCTGACATTGCTCAAGGTGTTCTGAATGGATTTGATTCGAGCGGGAGACAATTGTGCCCGCATTGTGATCAAATTCCATACGATCCCCAGATAGGTAGTTTTCTGAGTGGGAGAGAGGATGCTTTTCTTGGCGTTGAGCCTCAACCCCAGGGAAACCAGATGAGCTAAGATGATATCCCTGTGCTGTAATGCCAGTTCTTGTGACTGTGTTAGTATCAGCCAGTCGTCTATGTAATTCAGAATGCGGATGCCCCAGAGTCGCAAAGGAGCCAGTGCTGCATCCATTCCGTGAATTTGCGGGGTGATAAGGCTAGACCAAATAAAGAACCCGATATTGGAAAGTTTCGCCCCCGAAAGTGAACCTCGGGAACTACCTGTGTTGTGGCAGACTTTCTATATGAAAGTACTCGTCCAAGAGATCGATCGTGACCAACCAATTGCAATGTTGGATTTGAGACATGACCATCTTGACGGTTAGCATCTTGAACTTGAATTCCCTCTGAGCGATTCAAGCCTCGAAGGTCTAAAGTCGGATGCAACCCCCCATCCTTCTTGGGAACCAAGAGTATCTGCTGTAGTAACCTGACTATCTCTCTGGAAGGGGAACATGTTCTATGGCCCCTTTGACCAAGAGATTTTGCAGTTCTTTCCACAGTAAACATGCTTGCTCCTGTTTCACAGAGTGGGAACAACGCTGTTGAAACTTTTTCTACTGTTCTTAGGACCCCAATAGGTACTGGCAGTAGTTTCCACGCTGCCAGGTTGTCTGAGATGGGTATCAATTATGGCCCCTCCTCCTGAGTGCAGCGAGGAAGGAATTGCACAAAGGCTTCCTTGTGGCTTTTTGCCTCCTGGAACCTGGGGATAACTACATTCATAGCGTCACCAAATAAGCCATGAACCAGTGCATCGAGAAGGAAAACTTTATCTTAGGAAATCCTTATCTCTGACACCCAACAGGTTGAGCCATAAGTGTCTCTCCATGCTGACCAAAGCAGACATAGACCAGCCAATGGCGCGAGCCGTCTGCTCAGTCGCATGGAGAGACAGATCTGTGGCTCGACGAAGCTCAGAGAAAGCCTCTTCGTCGACCGTGTTGCCCGCACTCATGTCCTACAACAGATCAGCCTTGTACGCCTGTAACACTGCCATAGTGTGCAGTGCAGCACCAGCCTGACCTGCTGCCTGAAAAGCCTTCCCCAAGCCATGCAGGAGGTGGTCCTGCACGGCTTTGTGGGGAGAGTGGGTCTCTTTAGCGATGATGCCAAGCCAGGCGAGAGATAACCCGCAAGTGACTCTTCTACCGGCGGCATCAACGAACACCCCCACGTCTCAGGAAGTATAAAGATTCCTCCATGAATGAGAAACCTCGTCATGGAGGTCATCAAAGAAAGGAAGGGACTGATATAGCGTTCCCCTTTTTTTTTTTGGCCACCAGACAGAAGTCTGCGTTTGGGGGTCTCTTATTCACATGGCCAGTCTAACTGTAGCCTGGTCACAACCCGAGTAACCACCTCGAGTAATTCCTCAGCCATTTTATTATTGTGCGTGGAATGTTCAGAGGTGGGTGCTCAAAGTCCGCAGACTCAAGAAATTCAGCGTCCCCCTCGTGAACCGAAGAGGTGCCGAAGCACGCTTCAGGCTCACGAGAAGGATCAGCTTTATCTGGAGAGAGAGCGAGCGATAGGGACAGACCCGTCTCTCGCTCCTCAGCCAGATCAATGCAAGAGCCCCACGATGAAAGAGTGGGTGCTGGCTCTTGGAAGTAAGCAAGACGAGGGCGCAGCATTTTGACAGTAAACAGATAGCAATGCTCGCACCCGCCCCGCCACAACACAAGAGCAGCATGCTCTTCCCCAAACAAACAAAACAAAACTGGTGCGTGTCCGTTTCAGCCATATAGCGTAAACACGGGAACACACACTGCTTTCTTTTCTTCTCACTCATTATTGGAAAAGAGAAAAGGTTTTCTGCGCACTGCCTAACAAATTCTAACTCCTAACAGAGGAAAGAAGTTCTGACAGCTTGAGAAGCACAACACACACAGAGTGATCTGAAGACAAAAGATCTGACGATGCACCTGTGATGCATCTATTTATAGGCCTGCTACAGGGGCATCCAATTGATGTCACCACCAGAGGCTATAAATTCTAGTCAATTTAATTGACGTGTTGCACACATATTCACAGCTGGTCACACCTAAAGCTGTTTCCAAAACGATAAAATCAGCGCAGCATCAAAGTGTAGCTTTTTGACAGGGAACAGGTGGTGCAACCAAGTTAAGCACTGGCTTAGTTACAAACTAAGCCAGTGCTTAAACTTTGTAACTAAGCCAGTTACAAAGCCCTAGTGTGAACTTTACATCCCAACTTAAGTGAGACCTTATGCACAACTGGTGCAGCCCTACCCAGATATCGTTGCGCAAACAGACTTTTCTCTGTTGGCATTAAAGTCTGGTGCACATTGTAGCTTATTTTGCAACAAGCTGGAATCTCTTTTAAAGTAGACCTATTATACCCCTTTACAAGATGTAATATATGTCTCATGTGTTCCCAGAATGTGTCTGTGATCGGCTCAAAATACCCCATGGATCATTTATTATACCATGTTATAAATACCTTGTTTGAGTGGAATCAAAGACATGCTGTTTTCGTGTGTCTCTTTAAATGCAAATGAGCTGCTGCTCCCTGGCCCAACATAGCTCTGTGTCCATGAATACAATCAGAGAAAATGGTAAATTTAGCTGCATTAGCTGTGGAATCAGCTAACAAGCACATTCTGAAAGGCGATTTGCAAACATTCACAAAATATAAAGAGCGATACTTACATCTTCAGAATACAAAGCTGGAACATGAACAGTTGGTACTGATCCATGCTTGAGAATAAAAAAAAATTTAAATCCTGCTTTATATTGATACTCATTCACAAAGCAGTCCGGTGTCAAATGATTCGTACAAACATACATAATTTGTTTTTATGTTTTGGGGCACATTTCCTTCAAAAACAAAACTTGTCCACAGCATCTTCAGTTGCTCTGATGTAGGGAGTACATGAAGACTCTTATATTCACTTTTACAGCCAACAACAGAACACTTATGACGCTTACAAAGCTGAGACTGAGAGCTGTGTGTAGATCACTCAGGGGAGGATCTATAATAATAGGATGGAGTCTGTCATCAGTCGTGGGCGAGAAATGCTCTAACTTGACGTTACTTTTGAGCAGAAACGAAAACCATTCATTTTGACACTGTTTTTGATTAATAGAAATATATCAAAGAGGATTGGGTGGACTTTTAACATTATAGGGTGGTTGTGTACACACACTGCCGACTCACATTTATGTACAAACACCATGTAAAAGTGATTTTTGCATAATAGGTCCCCTTTAAATGGTTCCTCTCCAGACTGCTCTGCACCTGCAAACAAGAAATTTTACTTTTTGGTCCATTTTTCCTCCATCCTTGTACAGATAATGTGTCAAGTACAGAATATTTCAGAGACAAAACTCTGAAAACAAAGCAGAATATACAATTGTGCTTGAAGAATTTGTTTTCAAACTTAAAGACACAAGCCTGGACATTTACGGTACTTGGAAATCATTAAGAGACAATGGGATGAATCTCACAAACGTTGGCAAATTCTGGAACTTTTTTTTTCCTCACTCATTTTAACAGGCTGCAAACTTCTAAACAAAACTTAAAAACACCTGGCAAACTAATGACAGAAATGAGCTCTACTCCGAGCTCCTCGCGGATGACTGAGCTCCTCACCCTATCTCTAAGGGAGAAGCCCGCCACCCTTCTGAGGAAGCCCATTTCGGCCGCTTGTACTCGCGACCTAGTTCTTTCGGTCATGACCCAACCTTCATGACCATAGGTGAGGGTAGGAACAAAAATTGACCGGTAGATCGAGAGCTTTGCCTTCCGGCTCAGCTCTCTTTTCATGACAACGGTGCGATAGAGCGAATGCAATACCGCCCCCGCTGCCCCGATTCTCCGGCCAACCTCCCGCTCCATTGTCCCCTCACTCGTGAACAAGACCCCGAGGTACTTGAACTCCTTCACTTGGGGCAATACCTCCTTCCCCACCCGGAGTACGCACTCCATCGGCTTCCTGCCTTCCATTTTCTTCTTTAAACTATGCAATTTTAAACTTCATACAGTAATAAAATTTAACAACTTCTGACTTTTAAGAATGTCTGAGGCTGACACTAAAGCAGGTCACACATTGTATGAGAAGTGCAGCATTGCATCACGGTGCAGGTAGAACAAAGCACAAGTATCTCACATAGAATGATTCGGTGTGTTGCATAGAGGTGGCAGTCCAAAACAGTGAATCTAATAGCTATACAGAGAAAATTAACATATGAAAATGATCTTCAAGAATGAAAGTGAAAGTGACTTTGATGAGTCTGGGGGTTGGTGTATGGGAAAAGAAATGGTGCAACTGCACAAACTGAAAGATTAGAAAGGTCAACAGTTAATATGCAATTTCTCTAAAGCCTAGAATATATTTAAGCTGTCGAACCACAAAAAGACAAACTTGTTACTGGAAAATTGCTTTTATACAAATCTTCCAACCTAGGCTGAAACCAATAATTTAGGTCCCTTGATTTATGTCAAATTAAGTAGAATGTACTGGAAAACAAAATAATTCTGACCACCTCCCGAAGTGGTAGCTGAGTTCTGTGTACTTTAAGAGAAAATAAAAGTTTTTTGAACTTTAGGACACTGTATGTCATCTGCCTGATGCATATGGTTTGCAACTCCCTTAAAGGTCAATGGAATCTTTTTGTTTTAGTTATAGTAATATTCAAGGATTTATTCTATAGCAATGACTCCTCGCTGATGTAATGTTTCCACATTTATTTTAAAATGAATAATTTTCATATATTCAATAATGTATTAAAATAATATCCCATACACATGCACAGATTTCCCTCCCAAAATCCCACACATACAAACAAGCTTTCTCACCAGACATACTTCCCCTTTGAAGTTGTGCCTACCCCATTTACAATCTCTCCCAAGACACAACAAAGAGAATTTGGTCTAGAAAGAGACAAAGCCATCCTCCTCTTTCATAATGATAATGAGTAGAGGAAACAAACTATACTTGCCAACGTCTGACCTTGCCTTATTCTATTAGCAAAGTCTCTTTTATTCCCCCAGTTTTTCTTTTTTTTTCATTTAATTAAATCAAAATGAGCGTGAAGAGAACCTCAGAGGGAATTCTGCTTTCTAGACAGCCTCCAAAAAAGACTGAATGCATGGCTAAGAAATATGCTTTCTAACCAAAACAATGGGTTAGGCAAGCAGTTTTCATGGTGGGATTCATATTCAATGAGGATGGGGGTATGGTAAATGTGTATTTGTGTGTGTTAGAAAGTACATTCAGTGTGGTTAGCTGAAAAGAGAGTTTGTGGGGGTGGGAACAAGCTTTGAGCATGAGCCATGCTAAGATTCCTATTCAGCAAACATCATTTACATACAACTAATTTGATGAGTTGTGAGTCGCAGTAATTTTAATATATTTGCATACAATTAATGACTTGCCCCATCTCATGGATGTAACAACAATTGTTAAAGATGCAAAAAATAAACAAACATAAAATGAGCGGATGTAAACAATAGTCAGCACACATAGCAGATGTGTGTAAACAGACGACAGATAGACATGAACCAGCTGGGATGTGAGTGCAACAGCAGGTCAGTGAGAGTGTAAACATTTACTATGTGCCAAAGATGAATACATGTTGTTCATTGAACCACACTCCTAAGCTCTGTTCTAAAACATAGCGAGGTGTCTAGCTAGTCAACATATTGAGGCGTACAGGCGTGAAGGCTGTTCCATTCAGTTGGCAAAAAAAAATAAATAAAAATAAAATATATATATATATTATATTCAATCCTAATAAGGCAGACTCAGTACAGTTGTAATGCTGTATTGTGGATGGATGGATGGATGGATGGATGGATGGAATGAAATAGTGGATGGATGGATGGATGGATGTACAATGATTGAATGGATGGAATGAAATAGTGGATGGATGGATGGTATAGTGATTGGATGAATAGATGGATTTATGGATGGATGTACAATGATTGAATGGATGGATGGATGGATGGATGGATGGTATAGTGATTAGATGGATGGATGGTATAGTGATTAGATGGATTTATGGATGGATGTACAATGATTGAATGGATGGATGGATGGATGGATAGATGGATGGATGGAATGAAATAGTGGATGGATGGATGGATGGATGGATGGATGGAAATAGTGATGAACCCTGTTGAGTTGAACCATGTTGAGATGAACTGTATCATCTGGGTCTCAATAGTAGGAATGACAAAACAAATGTGCACATCAAATGTGGCCTAAACATTATCTTGCAATTTAAAAAAAGAACTAGGGTAAAGTAAAAAAAAAAATATGGATCACTCCTCTTCAGCACAGTGGCCATTGATCCGGAGCAGCCCACTAATTTTTACCAAAATGAGGGGGGAAAAAAAATTATTGATCCAGTGCCCTTAATTGGGCATCAGTGAAATTGGAAGCATTGACTGCAGCACAGTTCAGACAGAGAAAGAAAGAAAGAGTTCAACTCAAGGCTTATTTTGTCTAGGAAGTGATTCAAACAGCAAAATCCTGAGGTTCACATCATTCCCACCTTCTTACTTTCTCTCGCTTTTCTCTATTCTACTGTCAATATGGCAGTTAGTAACTTTCTCTCTGTATAGTTGTTCTCTATGTCCAATTATTTGTACACACACACACACACACTCACACACAAACACCAATTAATGAGTGACATGAGAACATAATCATCTCTGATGGTAGATGTTGTAAGTTAGTTAATAAATACCAGTGTACTTGAATCGGTTATTTGCATTAGCTGAAGTATCTTTGTAAAAAGAAGTTTCTATTCTGTGAAACTGTAATGGAGAGCTCTCCTCTTGGGGGTTACAACTACATTAGGGAATGCCTCGTTAATCATGCATGCTACCTCGTTTGCATATTCAAATCTACACTGCAAAATTCCACCATGAAATAGGCATGGAGAACCAATTTTATATTGTATGTGAACCAGACTTGTGGAATCAGCAATTATTTGTGTGGGGTGTCATTGTGCATGTGTGTTAAGTATGTATTAGAGTATTTAAATGAGGGGCGTGGACGACTTAAGTTCTATTATACAAGAGAAATTATACAAAAATAACAAAAAAAATCTGATGTATTTTTTCAAATATCTGCAGGTTATGTCTAAAAAAACTTTTAAACTTTACAGACCCCATGAAATCAAAATTTAGTTTTGGTTTGTAAGCCTTCTTGCTTGCACATGTGTTTTCAGTTCTGCCCACAAATTTACGATCAGATTGAGGGCTTTGTGATGGCCACTCCAATACCTTGACTTTTTGGTCCTTAAGCCATTTTGCCACAACTTTGGAGGTATTCTTGAGGCCATTGTCCATTTGTAAGACCCATTTGCGACCGAGATTTAACTTCATGGCAGAAGTCTTGAGATATTGCTTTAATATAGCCACATAATTTTCCTTCGACGTAAGCCTACAGGCCCTGCACAGGAGTCTCAGATGGTTCTGCCAAGTGGCAGTGCTCTGTGGGCACAAGTGCACAGCGATCGCCTGATCCACCTGAAGAATGGCCACATACCGCCCCACCGTCAAGGGTAGTGAGAGCAGAGGAGTTTGCGAATCGGGTCCAGGCAGTAAAAGGTGCCCGCCACAACCATGTAAGCGCCTCATGCACCTCTGGGAATAAAGGACGGTGGCAGAGGCGTCCTTGAGCGGCTCTCTGGCCCCAGAAATCAATCGACGAGCCGCAAGGGTTCGGGGGGGGAGCGGAGGGTTCCACTCCAGCTCGACGCTCGCAGCTGCGTGGGGGAGTGGCATGCAAATTCCACCAGCCAATTTTTATTGGTCTTTTCTCAAATGAACAGAGATGAATGGTGTCCCCCTAGTGTCAATTCATCGACACAACGTCGAAGGGAACTGTAGTCTGGCTTTTTAATGGCAGTTTTGGAGCATTGGCTTCTTCCTTGCTGAGCAACCTTTCAGGTTATGTTGAGTTTGGACTTGTTTTACTGTGGATATAGATACTTGTCTACCTTTTTCCTCCAGCATCTTCAACAGACCCAGCCCCATCATTGCTGTGTCTGGTAAGTGCGTTGCGTATCTATTTGGACCGCACACAGTGCTTTAGACATTCTGATCAGCTCTTTGTCTGCGTTGTTGGACAGCGGAAAGGGAACGCTGTCTTCTAACAGAGGCTTTCTCACTGGGTGGTTGACGCCATAGCATTGGCCTATCACACCCAGGCCATGCCCACCCCTTGTGGGTTCGAGCACACTCGACGAAAAGTGTGGCATCCTCGTGGGCACTAGCCAAAGGCACCTCCTTAGCAGACATATGCAGAGCCAAACCTCGTTTTTGGCTCCTCAGGCAAAATCCTGAATGAACAGATGCATTTCCCTCCCTTTATACCCGTATGTCCAGGGGCGGGACATGCAAATTCTGTCTGCCAATTTCTCATTGGCCTTTCTCAAGTTCAGAGATGCGCGAGGCTCTCAAGAGAGACCCCTAGTGTTGCTTCTTCAACACAACGTCTCGTTCCCTCCATCAGTGAACGGAGGTTACAACAGTAACCTAGACGACTTCAATTGTATATATTGTTTATGTTACAGCATAATGAGTTGTTACTCTCTTGACAATGACAGGTGGTACTAGAGATTAAACATATTCTGTATATATACAGTATACTGGAAATTTATTGAATTGGTGGTCATGTTTTGCATTACTAATGATGCTGATGTTTTTGTTTTGTTTTTCTGTTTGAAACCCCAATTCATGCAGCTTTAGTAGGCAGTGGAAGGAGAAAAACAGACAAATAGATCAAATTAAACCATAAACCTTTTGCTGATTATTGGCAGGCATCGCTCTGTTTCTCTCCCTATTTCTCACTTTTTCACTTTCCTTCTTCTGGAGAGGCAGTGTGTTCTTCAACTTTTAATGGATCTTTTAATTAGTATGCATTTTAATCTATATCTCATTAGACAAAGACTCCATTGCACTGGGTCTCTTTAAAAAAGTTTCTGAACCAATGTCATCAGAACAGCTTCTAAAAGCCAGATGTTTGGATAACATGGATCATAAAAAGTAAAAGGTGAAGTATTCAATAGTGAATACAACATAGTTCTAAAATTAATGACAATTTTTTTTTTCTATTAAACTCTTTTACACGATTGTACTATGCATTAAATCCAAATTATTCATGAAGGTGCTAATAGGCAGGTAGTTAAGACACTGGGCTGGGAAAACACTGGTTATGCTGATAATGTGGTTATGTTAATAATTGTATTTGTAAGGAAACACTTTATTATATTAGAAAAATGTCAAATAGAAGCATTTTCACTAGAGGACCATATTTTGTGAATATAATATTGTATTTCTTTACAACAGTGATGTAAGACTTCTGTTTTGTTGTGTGACCAGGGTCAGGCAGGTTTCAGAAATTCTATCCCCTTTACTTACATGTGCACACACACCCCTTTTTTGCATCACCCTACTGAGACACAAGTCTAATGATTCCAAATCCTCTCACTGTGCACATTTCACGAAACCACAAAGCAGCATGAGAAAAGATGAGGAACAGATGAAACACACACATACTGTACCGATAGATACATAGAGAGAAACAAACAGAGAATGGGAGGCACTGTAGCTATTGGTTTGTGATTAATGCTTTGTCTTTTAAACCCATAAGTAATCACATCACAGCAAAATCCATTTACAGTTCATACATATGTAAATTACACAACATTACAGTAATATGACAATGTTTCCATTTGCTTAACTGCAACACTGAATAATAAATTGAACATGTGAGATGCTGCACACATTTTTAAAATTGTATGCTGTATTCCTTGGATAAATATGTACATAAATATATAACCTATGCAATTTAAAAAAAAAACACATTTAGTGCATACGTGTCAGTAAATGAGTGTTATCATTGGGTATCATTGACTATGCAATTACTTCTGTGTCTCACTATTGCACAGAAATGTACAGATATTTAAAAGTTGAAACAACCTAAAATTACCTTAAAAAAACAAGAAAAAAAAAACAAGAATGACAGTGTGTGTATTTCACTGGCTAAAGTATTTGGACACTTAATCCACGCATAAAACTGTGTGAAACTGCATTTTTAACAAAACATCCAAACAGGTGACATCTAGTTAAATACATACCACATAAACACACCTTTTAAGCAAAACATTTCACACACACACACACACACACACACACACAAAGAATTTTCAAATTGTACAACAACAGATAGCCTGGTAAAATTGCAGGTTATTTGCACGTGCTGTCTGTGCTGGTTTAGCATGGTTTAACGTGCTTGTCATTAAGGAGAATGTTCATCAAAATTAACCTACAGAACACATGCAGGGACAGTTCATCCAAGTTCAAAGGCTTTACTGGGGGATATGCAAACCTCTCTCAAAACTAGCCTATGCCATGAAACACCAAAATCACTTGGCTTGCTGAGCTATTTCGGAATAGCAGGTGTGCTAGGAAATTTCTAAGCAATCAGATTTTTGCCTGGCAAACATTAAAACAAGCTAAGAAATCCCATAAACTTACATTAAAGGAGGGATCCAAGCGATAACAATATTGTAGAGATTTGGTGGTGGACTATCTTGACTAATTACTCAGAATCCCTTGTCAACCACATAGCAATGCCTTGGCCACCAACCACAGAATAAAATCATTGTAGAGACATCTTTTGCCCTAGCAAGCACTACTCACAAGTCTCTTATTGAGAACATATTTTAACACCCAAAGTAATTCAATTTGTCACATTATTTAAAATATTTTTTTTTCTTTAAGAGGAATTATCTTAGATCTCCATTAATGATCACATTGTCCATATCACAAGTAGCGTGTTTGTTTCCTCCACAGACCACAACTGCACAATTATGTTGTCTGCCATTTTTCTACATACATTTAACACTAGCCAGACTGACTTGATGTTGTTTAAAAAAGAAAAAAAAAAAAACAGATGACATTGTCCAATCCTCTGTCCCCTAAAGTTTGTGCTAACTGGTTTAAGAATTGGGTCTAAATGGAACCAATTTTTCAGACCTAGGGCCACTTTTTATTCAGTGAAATGGGTGCCCTAACATGGCAATGTGTGATACAAACAGGTATAACTCAACTTCACAAGAATAAACATCTGTATAACTATGATATTTAGAACGTATTTAACCTGCCCAGTGTCCTAACCATTAGTCTACCAGATCCTTCTTAACTATTAAGGATTCAACACAATTCAGGGCAGCATTTGCTGCTGGAGGGGAAAAAAAAATCAAATATAAACTAAGTGCATTCTGCTAAACTCAGCCAAGAATCAAAAGCCTCTGCACCCATTTCTGCACAACATGGCCACTACAAGACCACCCACACTCCTTCTGCCGCAAGGTTAAAGCTTAAAAATGCTGTTGATCCAATTAATAATGGATTAGCCCAGCAAAGGAGTGTATCAGAGAGTTTGTTATTAGGCCCAGTATTCTGAAGCAGGTGTGCCAGGTGTGGTATGGGTTGCACAGTCCAACTCGCTGTCTATGTCCTTGTAAGCCATTATAGTTGTAAGTACTCACAAAACTCAAGTAAGGATTGCAAGAAGGGCCACTCCATATCAGGGGCATTGCTAGCACTGGATGACTTCAGGAGATAGCTTTGCACCATTTTAAACTGACCTTTAAACATTTTTGCCAAGATACTAAAGTCTGCAATCAAAAGTCAGATTTCAATATAAACTCAAACAATCCTTCCAAGACCAAACTATCTGAGCTATGTTATCCATATAAATGTTATAATGCTAAGGAATTTTAGAAGAAACATTAGAGACAAAGTATGTAGTCTGATCTGGAAAATTGACCCAATACTGAAATGTTGTCTTTTTTGTCTTGGAATATGACGCAGAAGTCACATATAATAATTTCATGATACTTTTGGGCCCTTTTATAAGCTTTAATGTGAGTCACTGTCCACCTCCAGTGTATTAAATACATGGACCATAATATTTATTACAACATTTTCCTTTCTGTCCAACAGAACAATGAAAGTAATACAGGTTTTTAACAACATAAATGTAAGTAACAAAATATCTACTTTTCGGTGAACTACCCCTTTAAACATAACTAAGAGCTCCATTATATCTCCTGAGCTATGAATGAGAAATAATGGGTCTGTTCTAAAACCTAGTGAGTTGCTCTGAAAATATCTAGTTTTGGCCAAATTCTAAGGTATGTATTCCTCATAGGATTGGTCGGTGATCCCTGAATGCACGATGGTGAGTTCGGTGGAAACAATAATCCAAGATGGCGGACAAAGCAAGAGAAATTTCCATTACAAATATACTTAGAATCCATTCAATACTGAAAAGTGTTGACTAAAAATAGTTAAATATGATAGACAACAGAATGTTTTACCCAAAATATGTGTGTGCTATGCGTATTTATGCTTATTCGAGCGTTGTGTCATCCCTCTTATGACACCTGTATTCGAGTCCCTGTTGCGTTGCGTATGAGAAGTGCTATTTGAATTACACGCGGAGCTGCTGCCGATGAAGAACTTTCCAAACCGTTCTCTTATGAGGCAATCTTTCAGTTAGGATGCGGCCATAGAACACATCTGCCTAAGTAGGCAGGAGACAGAAAGGTCTCTGATTACATTTTGGAACAGAGACCAGTGTTCCTCTCAGAAAAAATATCTTATAGGAGGTTTTATAATGGCAAAGAACATTGTCCGACCAGTTATACCAGAAGAAACAGAGCGAAGAGATACGCTTGGAAAGCCTCTTGTTTCTAAGGCAGCATTTGCACAGAGTGAGAATCACATGAAAGGAATAGATCACACAGAAGGGAGAGACAGGCCCAGGCAGGAACAAATAGAATGATTTAAAAACACTAACCTGATGTGACTGATTCATCAAGGCAATGCATGAAGATTGGGAGAAAGAGAGAGAGCAATCAAAAGAATTTCACATGCACGTATCTGACATTCTACACAAGGAACATGTAATCTGTGCTGATTGTGGCATTAAATTAGCTATGGCTTGGAAACATCTCGAGAATCTTAAAACATCCCTACACAGTGATAACAGTAGGTAACCTCAGGCAATCCATGCGTGATAACTGCAACATCTCCACTCGTTTTGTATACATTGTATCCATTGTAACAGTGTAATTTGTATCACTATGTGATTTAGCGCCTTCTGTTGTCAGTTAAGAGGTGTTTTTGAGCAGAATGACAGGAAATGAGCCCATGAGGGTCCCATGATGAAATATAATAAAAGGTTTTTGTCATGACCTACAGTAGATATTAGGCATCCTAGGGCAATACACACACAAACACACACACACACACACACACACACACACACACACACACACACACACTCATGTTTATCAGCTGCAGAATAAATCACAGAATGCTTTAAAGATCAGTGTGGGACAGACACTGAAGCACTGATGTACTATTGGACGAGAGACTCCCTTGAGCAATGAAACTCTAACCTTTTCATTATGGTGATATGTCTGGCATGAGGCCCACTAGTGTTGTCAAGGTAACCCCCTGATGAACCTTGACAAAGCCCATGAGACGCAGCAGGCGACTGCTGCAAGCCTGTCTCTGCCAAAAACAGGTGAAACACTTTCATGATATAAGCAGCTCTATAACATTTTATACATATATATATACACTGTATATATGGATCAGTAAGTGTGTGTGTAAATGACTGGATGACTGTATATTTTTCTGCATATCATTCGGTCATTATTACAAAATAAACAGGACAGTCTCACGAAGTGAGACAGGTTGATTGTACAGTATCTTGCTTGTTGTAAGGCTACTTATTAATTACAATTTTTTAATTTCTAAAAAATATAATGACATGAAATACTGATTTACGATTAAATCATTTTATTATGTGAGAAGAAAGAGACCTTGGAGTGATGTGAGAAATGAGAAACTATTACACAGATATTTAGAAAATCAAATGCCTGGGACAACAGTCAGTTTTATAATTTAGCAGTCACTACATCAAAATATTGTGCCACAGTTGACCAAACCACATCAAGTAGAAAATCAATTGCCCATGACAGCAGTTATACAGTCAGTCATATAGTTTAGTGGTCACTATATAAAACTATACTTATTATACTCTATTATTCTATTATAATATTATATATTATTTTATTGTAACCAATCAGAACCAACTATTCCAGAAAGCTGTTTAATAAAACATTTTTTGTATTAATTAATGTATTTAATTATTACGAATCTCTGCAATACTTCATATACTGTATGTAACAGCATATGCAACCCATTAATTACTGCACAAAAATATTTGTATGCCATAATATGTGCTAGTCTATATTTTGATTCACAGTTTGAGTATATTCATGTGTGTGTGTGTGTACACATAAGAGTATATCCTGAATTCAGATACAATAAGAGATGTGGTTCCATCTCAGCAGCCTCTGTTGCTCTTTCAAAAGCTGCTATCATACAACACATCAATCACTCTGAGTGACATTTAATTCCCTTAGCCAGCTCCACATACTCAAAGAAGTGCATGTATACACGCTCACACACACACACACACACACACACACACACACAGAAGTCATAATAACACTGATAGAATCCCTCTGTCTCAGAGATATGCAGTTAATCTCTGTCCCATCTCTACTACAAAGCTCAAATGTGAGACAGACCATGACACATACACACTGTACATATACTGTGAACACACAAACTTGCATAATTTATTCATTATTTATCTTAACTTGCACCCGTTTACAAAATCACTGAGTTCAGTGTGTGTGTGTGTGTGTGTGTGTGTGTGTGTGTTACACAGATAACCGGTCTGTACAATTGTGGTGAAAAGAATCTCTGCAATTGTGAGATGCATCTTGGTACTGTTTTTGTGGCACAATGGGGATCTACATGATATTAGGCAGATGGTTGTAATGTTATGGCTGATCGATGTGTATATTTATATATATATATATATATATATATATATATATATATATATATATATATATATATATATATATATATATACAAACAACAGTTAGCTCTAGTCATCGAATCTGATTGGATGAGAGATGTTCCATGAGTACTGATGTCTCAGAACATCAGCACTCGGGCGCTTCACAGTTTGTATCACTCCGCTTGTGCAGATGTGTAAAAAGTTAAGTGTGTCTCTTTACATTTATATTTGTGACATCGCAGATTAAGCCAGAAAGTGGCAGAAAAAGACAATTTTTGTGTGTAAATGAGTCAGCTAAGGTGCCATGCTTAGCCAGACAGTCAGTATTTTCATTCATCGGCACTCTGTGATCTCTCAGATTACTAATACACTGCAATACTAAAAATGGTAGATAGCTTTAAACAGCTTTAAACTAAAAACTTCAGCATTAAGGCTTATCACAGCTGAGAGACACAATAGACTGATTAATTACTCAAACTCAATGCGCTTACCTCATACTGGATTTTCCACAATAGAGATCGCACACTGTTCAAAATGACGGAGGACATTGTGTTTATAGTGAATGTCTCTTGTGAAATAGTGAGGAATACCCCCTCTTGGACGGCAATTTTTCCACAGAGGAAATAGGATGCATCTTCATAAAGCTGATTAACAGACTACAGCATCTATGCTTGGGAGTGGCAACAGAGACAGGTGATTAAACAAGCTCCATATCTCCATATCTCTCTCTCTCTCTCTATCGCACGTGCACGTACATCCTTGTTTCTCCAATAACTTGTTAGAAACAGCCATGATACTAGTTGTAAATTGACGTTTTTGAGAGGCTTGGCGCATCATTAGGATTGAACCAGTCATGGCAGATTCTGATCCGTTGCGTAAGAAAGTAGTTCCATGCACAAATGCATATGTAATGAGTAATCAGTTTTTCTTCATTGTTTTTGTATTTACTTGATCATTGAACTGTTGTATATAAGCAATATCACACATGCAATCATGCTATATGGCCCTACATCAGCACTGCTGATGTTGTGACATATCGCACTCTTGCCCGTGTGATATTGCTTAAATATGTGTGTGCGTGCATGCTTGCATTTGTCTGAAACAAAGTAAATTTGTGTATAGGAATGCACTTCAATCAAAAGTCTATGGGGCAACTGTTGTGCGGTTGCTCTATATACTTCAACTATGAGTTTATTCCCAGCTGTGATCAAATTTACGTGATTGTTCTTCCATTAATTTTCAGAAAAATGTTTTACGTCCTTTGCTTGGAAACCCTCCAGACAGATTCCTGTACTAAAATCTATGATTTCAATCATTCTTAATTCATTCATAATGACACATGCTGTAATGAGACAGCACAAAAGACAACAATCACAATTCCTTAATTCCCAGAATTGCCATTCATAACTACAAAGGCGTGATTTAAAAAAAAAAAAAAAAAGTTAGAAATTAAACTTGCCTTGTGAATTTCTTGCATATTTGTAGGCTTGTGTATCACTTTGTGAATATACAAACATGAAACCAAATGCAAATCCAAGCATGCGCACACTGTAGATGTTATGTAGACATGAGAACAACACATTTCTAGCATGAATAGCAGAGGACAGTGGATGGTTTAAATGAGGTGAGAAGCTACAACTGATGAATCAATGTTCACCTCCCAGTTCCAGTTCGCTAGTCACCCGAGCATTCCTCCTCCAGGCCTCCCTCTGCATTTTCTCCATGAACATACACATGTCCTCCCTGCATGAATCTCCAGCCCCTTTGCCCTTGAGCTCTTCACACAAACATCTTGAAAACATCTGTGACTCATACACAGCTTAACCCTTCATTAATGTAGGTATTCCATTCCCTAAGTATTGCATATCAGCATATGAGTTGAACGCTATTCAATGAATTGAACTCACCTCAGGGCTGGTTGGTTTGGCTCATTACTTTTTAAGAAGGATCTTTTGAAATTGGACACAATTTTGGACACATATTATGCAGAATAAGTTTTACTCTTAATACACAGTGAAAGGATTTTGATACTGAATACTCAACCACTAAACTACACAGTTACTAGTGATTGGAATATGAGCATTTACCAGCCAGTTGCCAAATATATTTTAGCCACATAGCGCAAAATTTCATATGCAAGTAATTTCCTCTCATCGTTGGCATGCCATCTGAGGCTGATACTACATTCTAATTGGATAATGTTGTGAGCAAAACTCTTAAAGCTATTGTGACTTCATATGATGTTCTTAATGTAGGGTTCGTTATATATCAGTTACTGGAAAAATATAATGAAAATTAACACATAGACAACTCAGTCTCTCCTGGGCCTCTCACTCAAAAATGCTGGCACCTATTTGCATTGGTTTTTTATGGGAACCCATTTTTTAAACAACACTGACACAAACAAATTAGTGTCTTCTGGTACTGACTCTTAGCCCTGCGCTCCATCATTAGCAGCGGCACTGTCTCCTGTGAAGAGCTTGACTTTGCGGCAGCAGCTTTAATAAGGTCACAGTGAAACGCTCACACAGGATGTTCCATCACTTACAACAAACTGAACCTCCCAGCAGCCATTATCCCTCCTGCTCCATACACAGCTGCTCTGCTAACAGCCAAAAGCAGTGTGATAATACTGCAGAATACCAATCAGAGAGAGAGAGAGAGAGAGAGAGAGAGAGAGAGAGAGAGAGAGAGAGAGAGAGAGAGAGAGAGAGAGAGGGGAATAGATATGCTGTCAGGGTTAAGTGGATGCTTTTCAATGTACATATTCTTTCTCTACAAAATAGTAGGAAAACCTGTGGAGCAGCACTGTAGTTCATTGACAGGCCTGTCAAAGAGCAAAACTTGGCAGCCTAACTGTTGCTCTGGTGGTTTGTTAAAAGCAGGACAGTAAAATATTCTGATAAAATGTAGAGTGCTTCTCTCATAACTCTCAGAAAACATTTAACAGTGAGATATATCATCACTGCATCAGTGCTAAGTGAAATGGTATTAAGGGTTTAATCAAATACTGTATACAAACTTGACAGGAAATAAAAATATGTGTCATACTGAATGTTTCTAAGTGTGTGTGTGAGAGAGAATAAAATCATGAGCATTGGTTATACAATAAATTACTGGTAGCTTTGCAAGCTATGAGGATGCACAAACCATAACACCGTGGTTATTCTGTAAACAATAATGTTCCATGGCCACAGAGGATATTGCTGTCAACAGTGGAGATAGGCCAAGGACATGGAAACCAACAGCAAAAGGCTAAAAAATTGGGCTCTTATCCTTAGTGGAAAATATAAATTTAGAAAAAATGTATGCGTTTTTGTCTATCAATCTATCTCAGAGAGCAGTGTGTATTTGCACACAGTATGTTTTCACTATGTGCACAGTAGTGTATTTACAACAAATGCATTGTTTGAGAAGTGTATGGCAAATTACATTCTTATAATAGGAAAATGTAATATTCGCAGGGGGAAAAATAATCATATTTAGAGATTGCAAAGGGATTCTTCAATGTAATCTACAAAGTTAACTACAGAGAAAAGTGTAGCTTCTCAATAAATCTATATTTACTCTCTTTATACATACATTCGTAGAAAGAATGAGATTTATTTTTAAACTGCCTCCATTCTAGGCAATACTGTCAAACATAAATTCCCAATATACTGAAAAATTCACAAAAGACATTTCATACATCATCAAAAATGCTGTTGTATCATTCAGAGGCAGTTCTACGATCAGTGGATGTTCAGGGCTTAGCCCAGATCTCTGTGGATAGGTATGGGGCCATCCTTAAAACAGAACCCTTCTAGTAGGGGAACCTAAAATTGCAAATCGCAGCACTCCCATAGATATTCTATTGTGGTACACTGCCAAGTAGACAAGAGGCCATTCTTTTTGAATGATTGTCTATGGAGGAGATGCTTCTGAATAAACTGCATTTGTGAGGAAACGGCTCATCAATTAGTTGTCTTTCAGCTAATCTTCAACATGTTTTACACTAAACAATGCTTTTGGAATTAACTATTGATGTTTTATAAGATAAGTCACTGATGATTTTGCAACAGGTAGGTGTCACTTTACGGCTCTTCCCATTAATTGATATGGGATCCGTAATTGGTGACTTACTGTCATAACAATCTAGTTGACCATTATGCTCTCTCCTATTGTAGAGCAGCAGAGGTTATTATCTCAATACATATAAAATAATCTTTGCTTTAAAGGTGTACTCAGTAACTTTTTGTTCATGTCATCTTGTTCAGTGACACCTAGTGGTGTGGATGCAGTAAATCAATTCATTCAAAATCAATAGTTTTCAATTACAGATGCCATTGTAGAAATTCACTATACACAATCAGCCATGACTAATTTAATCCAATCTTGAAAGTGTCCAAAAACAAGATGATTACTGATAATGAATGTGTAGAATTCAGCTGAACAAGTGATTCTAAAATGGCAGCCCCCATGAGGGCACCCCTGCCTCATGTAGAATACGAAAGCTTTTATCTGATATGACTGAAGTCTTCATCTCTTGTGAGTTGTCATGATATTATACATGTTTCAAAATTACAATTCATTTCTATAGGAGTAAACCTTATTTAATGGGGAAACAAATACTGAGTGCACCTTTAAGACTTTACTCAAAACATCTGTGGGTTAAACCCTGGTAGCCTATGTTATCATTAAATACTGATTTGGTAATATTGTATGTTTTATTTTATAAATGTATTATTTTTTAATTCCTTTTTGAAATTGTCTTCCTTAAGGTAAATGTCGAATTTCTCTAAAAGTAGAGAGCAGGAGCACAGGAAAAAAATTCTAACGTTGAAGTGATTTGGCAAAAGGTCTTGGTTTAAACCCCGTGCCTGTCTCCGCAATGCTTTGTGAGATCAAGAGGCCAGATCGATTTATCCTTTTAATAAAAATGTAACAATTACTTTGAGACGCTGTAATCTTGACAGACCTTTGGGCTGTTGTGGGGCTTCTGGTAGCAGGTCAGGATTAGAGGTTAGAGAGGTCTTCAGTAAGAACACACAGTGGAGACCACAGCTACTCTTTAAGAATCTAGAAATACGCTTTAAACAGAGTGATAGAGTGACAAAGTTCTTGTAATAATATATCTAATATGTACTTACATAATACAGATATATGCTCATTGGGTGACTTATAGTCTTTTAAAACAAGGCATAACAGACATAACAAAATTCATGACACCTTTGTGCAAACATATTATTTCGATGCCCAAAGCAACAGTTTATGAATCATTTCACATAATTACACAAAGTAATGTAATAGACATTTGATTGATTGACAAACTCAGACATCCCGCCACTGGGACAGACTGATTGAATCAGCATGTTCTATTTTACCGAAGGCAGCTCAAGTTAAAAATATGACCATGGGTAATAACATTATCAAGGACGGCACAAAAAAACTAAAAAATTCATAGCTATTTGAGTCTCAATATCAACTGAATTATTGGCATATTAGGCCACTCTATGCAAAAAAAAATGCAGCTATATGGAATAAATGAAATCTTAATACCCTACTGTGTGTGTGTGTGTGCTGGAGCTCTCCCCTCCTGAATCCACAGCCCTGCTCTTAGAAGTAAGTTTCACTGCATTAGCGATTCGAGTCCAGTGTAAACATGGTGGGTCGTTGAGAGTCAATACAGGTTAGATCAATACAGCAGCACTGCTCTAAGCTCTGCCTTTAAAGGGGACAGAGAACAGCCCTTCCCTCCAAGCTATAGATGATCTGAGATCTCATCTACACTTACAAATACCTTTGAACCTCTTGAATTTTTAACCTAAAAATGTTCTTCATGTGATAACATCAAAATTAACTAGACTGATTCAAGTCAAAAATATACATGTCTGAATCAGCCTGAATACATTAAGCTACATCAATAAAATGTTTTTAAAGGGTTAAATCAGGTAGAAATAGCTCCTTCAGTTAATTGCAGGTGCATTTTTGTATTCAACATATTTCCATTTAAAATTTTTACCATTTTTATCTCCACTAATTCATTTGAAACAGTCCTGCAAGTGTGAATTGTCCACAGAGGGGCGCCAAAAGCGACTTGTGAAGCAACTTGTTTTCAGCTCAACATGTACCATCCACAACATCTACCCTCCAACCCAAAGTTAAACCTAAGCATCAGTGGAGTAAAAATTTAACATTTCAAGGAAAAATTTAACCTCTGAATCATGCTCATCACTGATTAAGCGATTACTTCCTGGTTTCAACATGGGATCTGACCCCGGGACTCCCATGCTGCTGACTAGTCATGCCACGGGGGAAGATAAACACACTAGAGCAGATGCTAAAATGTCTGATAGGAGATGGCGCTCGTCAGGGAGTCAGCATAATGTGGCCAATCCTAGGGTACTGAAACTCTCGGAAACAACATAATGGCATAATGTTGATTGCACCAAAAATTGTGACAAGCCTCTGATAACACATGTTTGAAGCATAATCTTTCAACAGCTCAACAGATGAATTATGAGTATACAAACTCAACCATGCACTAGTGGATGAACACATTAATGCAGACTAGGCTACACTACAGTTAAACACACAAGTCCATGAAACTCACATAGCATACCAAAGACCTCAGCAGATAGCACAATGAATAAAACATCCTGTCTAGCGCACGTGTAAACAACACACACTGGCTCTGCCCCTCTCTCACACACACACACAAATTCTAGTTCAAGCTCACAGATTCACATAAAAGAGTGCAAGCATAAACACACATTCCCATACAAATACTGTAATGTTGTGTACTAGATAATGCATTTTCAGTTGTTAAAGCCATTCCCTATGCCCTTCAGAATAAAAAGATAGTTATGTTGTTGTACGAGAATTGAGGAAATGGTTTGTTAGCATAGCTCTAACCATCTGTCCCAAGACCCATATTTGCTGCGATATATAGTCAGACAGATAGCAAGAAAGAGACAAAGAGAGAAAGACTGGGGTCAATATGGCTAAATACAACTTGCCAAAAGCATTAAATGACAAAGCAGACAAACAGGACAAAAAGAGACAGGATTTTCAGAGTTGAATTTGCTGCTTTGCTGCTTTTGAAGGGATTTGAAATGTGCAGAATTGCTAATCGAAAAGAATGAAGCAATTGGATAGAAAGGATTGCTGTTTTAAAATACTTTTCATCCAAAAGACAATTGCACCAAAAATCAACAGATAATAATAATCAGTGTACACCCAACCTGATAGCACACACACACATTGCCAAGATGTCTGTTCGATGAGTGCATTTTCATTTGGAAGATGTCATTTTTAGAGCAATGTGACTTATATGCAACACATTAATATGTGAGGTTAGAGATGGGACGATATGGTTATCTCAGGATTTGGTTCGATATGCATTATTAGGTTCACCATTGAATATACTCTTGATTTGATTTACTAACACTTAGTGTTACAAAGTATGGCAGAATTGTGTTTGTGCAAAATGCACATTACAAATTCTCAAACTTAATTTTTCGTCAAAATAAAGTTCTTTAATACACAAAATAAATGCTGAAACTTTAAATAATACGAGTTTCTCTAATACCTTTCACTAAAATAAAGATCACAAACAAACAAGCTTTCAAAAATAGTGGCCTACATTCAGACTGATCAGCTGCAGAACAAGCAACAGAACTGAACAGAACCTGGCCTCTTTTTATGCTCTAAAATAGTCACGTGCATCATGTGCATCTCACAGACTCGTGCAGGTGTTCCGGTGTTGTGCTGAAATCTGACTGCCCACCCCTACACCCACTATTGCGGCACTTCTGAGGTGAAATGTCCAATGTGTGTCACTAAAAGGGAGTTAAATATTCTTCCCAAACCAATGAGGTTTTTAAGGTAAATGCTCTATTGAGTTTTAAATAAACAAACCTTATCTCCCTACCCTAAACCTAAACATAACCGATAGAGACTTAGCAACTGTGAGATAAAACATCAACACAAAATGTCATTTTGTGGTGCTTCAGCAACACTTTCCGCTCACGTGTTGATGCATGCTCTTCAGGACTTGTACCCTGATCCTGTGCATCACAACCGTAACACTCTATCAGTTGAGCTACTACAATGTACAATGTAGAGTTTGTTGTTTAAGGCAACTTGTAAAATGTATCACCTTAAAGCGGTCGCACACCGAAGGCGAAGTGCTATGCCACCTAGAACACGGCACATGTATCAAGCATAGGGCACATTGATGCAGTTCAGGTGGCAGATAGTGCACACAAAAGTTACCAAGGTTTTTCCCTTCTTCAAGAATGAACAATGCTAGAGTAAATAATCTATGATCTTTGATAATGATCTGAGTCGAATTTAATGGAAAAATGTGAGTTGCGCTCCGTGGTGAAACAGAAGTTTGAGCAGCCTCCGGAGTCGTAGCTGGGTGCAGCCGACAGACGGCGAGGTGTTCGTACCTTTATTGAAAACAGTTGTTTCATATTTTAGAATGCACCATGTTGTCCCCCTCACATGTCCAGTGTGTGAACCCTTTACAATAGGGTGACCAGATGTCCACCGTTTTCTGGGGACAGTCCCAGTTTTTGATGGTCTGTCCCCAACTGTAGCTGTCCCCGGAAATGTCCTTGTTTTTACTGCGCATTCAGAACAGTCCGCAAAGTGAAAATACATGGCAAGAAAGCCCCTATTGAAGCGTACCAGCAAAAAGGTTAAATGTGTGCTGTTTTATTGTGAACAACAGAGGGGGCAGCTCGCTATAGCAGCTTTAAGTCATTCATCTTCCTTTACTGATTACTTGTTCATGCCAGTTTTGCCATTATAAGAACAGGACCAGGAAGTAAACGTTTGCAGGGTAGACTTCCAAAGTGGAGAATGGGAGTGAATGTGACATCACAGCACATATTATTTTCATTTACCCATTTGCTCCAAGACCAAAAGAAATAAAAATCCACTATGACATTTGAATGACTTTCCAGAAAAGGAAAAAATGAGAGAGTGGTGTATTAAGACATATAGATGGGAGAAGATGCCATATTTACTGTCACTCTCTCAGAAGCAGTAATAGAAACCCCTTCGCAGCTGTGGTAATTCGTTTTTTTTTTGTTTTTTGTTTTTTTACTAATTCCAGGGTAATATAAAAATAAGCATAATGTTATAAATGTACACTCTGCATTTAAAAAAATTAGAATATAAAAAATTGATATACGCTGATAAATAAGGCAGAAAGACAGCTCGTTGCCATCCAACGGGGGAGAAGCGAGCTGTCGTCTGCTGGAGGGGAGGACCGGTTGAGGATTGGACCATAGAAGTGGTGAAATACTATAATAATAATAATAATAATTCATATTATTATACATAATTGAATAGCTTTGTGTCGTGACTACAAAGTGGAAAATATCTGCAACAATATGAGACATCTAAGTGGGAAATCAGCCCTTTAGAAATGAATTTCAGGCCCTGATATTGTCCATAGTGTAAGTGTTTCATATTATTGCAGTTGTAATGCTGAGGGAAATGGCAGTCAAGTGAGCTCATTTCTTTTGAAATTCCTCTGCCAGTTCGACAGCAAGCAAGTCAGCAGCATACCGTCTTACTTTTGGGAAAGGTGAAGAAAAAAAGGAGAAGGAACTTTAGAAGAGAGTAAGAAGAGTGTGAACATGGGCAGGTGTCCCTGTACTTTGTAGTCTGCTGCAACAGTTCCTATATACAACCAATGTTTATATATGTTTGATTAGTTCATTTTTATGTCACAATGTCATCTAATGTATACTGTGTAGAAAAGAATGAACTCATGTAATAGAAGACAATTAAAAATGACCAACTTTACCTCCATATCAGAATTTCATTGAGACATATTCAACAGAGTATGATATACCATAGTTCATATTACTACATCCGCCATGGTCAAAATACATAACATCCGAATTGTCCCCCCTTTTTAAATCATAGATAAGTAATATGTGAAATTTCAATGACATATTTAACACTAAACTAGACTTTTCCCCTTTTTTCATTTCAGAAACCTGATCACCTTACTTTACAATTCATGCAATATAGTGTTTTGATGTCTTAAGATAGCATTGTACGAGGAATAGGGCAAAAAGTACACGTTTAAGAACAGATACTCAGCAATTCTACTTGTGATTTGTGAGACAGAGAATACAAGAAATTGTTGTTGTAGTGCCTCTAGTGTTTATGAGCCATGAAAAACAAATTTAGCTAAAATGTAGGTATAGTAATGTGATTCCATGAAACCAGGTTGACAAAAACACAAACAAAAACAAACCCCTAAATGTGACCTGTTTATAACAAGATTTATATATATGTGTGTTTGTGTGTTATCAACAGTTGTGAATTTATGACTATGCTCTGTAGGGAAGAGACACCTCAAATATGATTTTAAAGAATACCTCTCCATTTTTCAAAAACCTTCTGCACTTTAAACACATATTATTCCTCACAAACCTAAGAGGGTGCCAATAAATCCTTCATCCACATGTATGAGCATGTTAATGAGTTGTTTGTTCGTGTGTGTGTGTGTGTGTGTGTGTGTGTGTGTGTGTGTGTGTGTAGAGCTGTGGTGGGAGTCAGGCTTAACCTCACTGGAGAGTCATCCATCTTATCTTCTGTGAAACAGCCCCAGAGTCCTTGACATACACGCATGCGTGTTGAACATGGTAGACACACTCAAATAAGCACTCAAACACACACACACACACACACACAATAAGGAAAAAACCTCATTCTATATACAAATGTGTGCATACAAGCTGTTTAATGTCAGTAAGCCTGCAAGCAAAATATGTCTACTACGTACACACTACTTCACCAGACTGGAGAACTCACTCTGTCTCTCAGATGTGGCCTAGCCAACCATGCATTTAGTCTACCAATGCTATTAACAGCACAACTTCCACACAATCTCTCGTCTCATTGTCTCACGCTCACAGTAACACTCCGGCCAGCACTGTCTTTCACTGTCTCTCTCTGCATAGTCATTGGTATTCTCCTCATCTCATTTATATGTAGGTTCCTCAGTTGTAATTCACAACACAATAGCTACAGACATGCAAACACGTTCAAACATTCTCTATTTTTGTCTGACTAGCCTGTTCTCAATTCTCATTCATATTTAGGTGTAAAACATTGGCACAAAGACATTTTTAAGAAGAGATACAAAATTTATTGCATGGGTTGAGCTGTCAAGTAAATAAAAAGGATATCTGGACTATGTCATTTATAATCTATTATAGCAACTAAAGGCCTGAGTATACTTCGGTTGTCCACGTTGCTGATTGCTCCGAGCACAGTATGCGTGAAGCAAATTTCATCATCAGCACAGTCTGAACGGCCGAGATTTTCACCCATTGTTGTGGTGCCACAGTTTGTTCCTGGCAGGCATCATATGCCCTAACCCTCATCTGTGCAAGTCATCGGAGCATGCACTGGATATTCACTGTACTAAAAGAGCATCAAAAGCAGTTGTAGTGGTCATACATCGCACATGTTTGTATTCGCTCGCGGTCAGAAGAGTATACTCAGAAAGGTATCAGATCCGGAACGCAGCAAAACAAAAACAAATGAAGTCAGCCTGCAGACTGTGGCTATCCACTTTGCTACAGCAGTCGTGAAGCTGCATTCACAATTTGCATCAAGGCATCAATTTCTGCGTCTAGAGCAACTTTGAACTCCACATGAAAGTTAAGACTTGACGTGCTTCTGTGTTAATTAAATTACACCTTACTGAGACTGCACAGTACTTGACTTATGTCACAAGTCCCATTTGGGCTTGTTTTGTACAACAAATAACATTAAGAGGTATTTTCTTTAACACTTGATTACAGACACGGAATCGCTGTTCTGAGTGTGTGTTGTGGTGTGAGCATCAGCTTAATGACCCCGGGCGGACACATCGTGAAGGTTCAAATGTGTTCACTCCAAATGTGTTCAGGACTAACACAGAGCAGAATAAAATGTCAGAATCTAGTGTCAAATCAGTATAAATGTTAAAATGTTTTAATTATTGCATGCATTAATGCTATAAAGCTGACGTATTAAAATGTTTCCGTGTTAAAATAGTTTCTCCTATCCCAGCTAAATTTGCAGAGACAACTACAGTATTAATAAGCCATTTATAGGTTAATTTTCTCACAAACTGTAAGCACCATATCTCTATAGTGCTATGAAAGTCCTTTCTTTGTTTTGGGTGACACATCTATACAAACACAATACCACTGACTCAACCAATGGCGTGAGCTGGGGGTGGGATTATCTCTATGTTTGACCAATGGTAGACATGGAGGTGTTTTCAGAAAGTAACTTTTGCTATTCCATTTGGTGGCACTACTGCGGCAGAAATTATATACTTAAGATTTAATTTTGACAGCTCTAATTTATGTTAAAAACAGAATATGTAAAATGTGTATGTTTGTTCCCCCTCTTCCATCTTTTCCCTCATTTTCATTTGTCAACTGTTTCCAAACTGGGCTCTAATGCTTGGTAGAAATGCAAAGTAAACTATTTTTTAAACACAATTATTAAAATTGTGCAACTACTGCAGGCAGCCTAGCTGTGTTTGAAAAACAACAAACTCATGAGTTGGATTGTATGCATTCCTGTGCTGGAATTGGCCTACATAAGTCTGTAGTGAAGAGCTAGCGTCTCTTATCAACACATACAAATACTTTATCCCCCGTGGCTTCACACTCACACACTCCAGCACACAATTGGGCAGGGTGAAAATTAAACAGGCTGCCACATTCCCAGAAAACAAGGCCACTTTTACTAGCAATGAGACTGACTGTGAACCAATTAGGCATCATTAGTCTTTTACTGCGTCTCTCTTTTCAAACAGAGGGAGATGGGGGGTAGGCAAGCGCTATGAAAACGCAAAGCTGAAAAATATTCTCTAGCTTGCTGCTGCTGGCTGTTTCCATTTGTGGCAGTGTTGACATGATAGACTAGCTGTTAGCCTGAACAGGCTGTCTAAACTCATTCAGGTGAAGCCAGTGAAGGCAAGATACAGTTCATTCTTCTGTCCCATGAGGCTGAGCTATTGGTTATAAAGTAAGGTAATGTTGCAACTAAACGCTTCAACATTTATCAAGACCAAATGCTATTAGAGTTCAATATCTTCCTATCTGTGTTGTACTTCAATGAAAGCTAAACAGTCTAAATGATGCTTGTTGTACATGTATTTAATCAGATTAATATCACCATATATGTGAAAAACTTAATGGTTACATTTCTGACAGGTTTTCCAAACACTCCCTTGTCTGCCATTGGTTAGAAACAAATATATAGTTCAGAGCAATGTTTTGAGCCACTGTGTTTATACTTTTTGGGGAAATCATCCAACCAATGAATTATGAGAAAACTCGAGATTCTATCAATATATGTAAACCAAAAGATAGTGTTCATAAGCCTTAGATAGGCAGTGCATTGTCATCCCATCATGTTGTTGTACTCTGCCGTACACGGTCTGTACTTCAGTTTATTTATGGGACGGTTCAAGCACTCTCCACGGCAATGACCTCTGGCCATTTCTTCTTGATTGGTAGTGACCCTGACAAATAGTGGAGTTTCTCCTGGGAAGGGATTCTTGTTAAGCTCCCGTTTCATTTTTCAGTCTCGTCTGACCTTGTCCTAACTGTTTCCTGCCCCGCACCCCCCTCTCTCATTGAGACAGCAGTGATTCCATTGGCTTACTCCCAAACATTCATAATGACTTACAACCTGTTAGAAAGATAATTATGCCACACACACACACACACACCTGGGTTATATGCATCAGTTTTATTAGTATTTGTTTTGATCCTGAATCAATTAATAGTCTAATAATGTCCCTGACAATTGCAGTTTTTCAGAGGTAATCACTTTACTCACTTATTTTTTTTCGTGTTTGAAGATAATAAAATAGCAGTTTCAATAGAGCTCTAATTTCATGAGGGGTCAGCCTCTCTCCCTCATATGATGACTGGAGGACACATACTGCACTGCTAGCTAAATCCACTCTTCTTTCTCTCCCATAAGATTCGAGAGTTTGTCTAAACCATTTATGTCCTGAGATTCAGGTAGAATATGAGCTATTTGTGTAAAGTGTTTCTAATTGCCTCAAATATACTGCAGTGTGTGAGGAAGTGCAGCTCGTCCTTCACGACTCCTTCAGTGCAGTGTGAACACAGTCTGTTCTCTCTGGGTCTCCAGTTCTGTCTTTGTCAGCCTGTCTCTACGGACAGATGTGCTCACTCAGACAATACATTGCCAGTATCTTTCTTTGTCGATAGTCTTTAATATTGATCAAATATGGTGCCTATTTATAATCAGTCTTGATTGTGTGGAAGTAGCTTCATTTATGACTTTGTGCTGCCAGTCCTGAATGTATTCTACCAGCGTTGTTCTTTCTGTCTGTTACAGTTTTGCCAGTCTGAACTGGATATATGAATTAAGTTTATATATGTCCACTAAATAGTGCAGAGGGTCACTCTCTAGGTGTCCTGCCCTATGTGTAAAGGCACAATGATTGTAGTTATCTGGAGGTGTGTCTGACAAATAAAACATAAATGAGCTGCTCTCTTCTGGATTTCAGTGAGGAGAGGGAACTGGCCCTGTTCTGTATGTCCTATGGGCTTTGTCAGTCAGATAGTTTATTGCCAAACTTCTCCATGTTTATTGGTGAGGCTCTATCACTGATACATTTTTCTAAAATCCAGAGGCTTTCACGTAGTCCCTCTTCATTAGGTGACAGCAGCTGGAGGTCGTCAATGAAAAGGAGGCATTTGATTTCTCTGGCATCTAAGATCAGTCCAGGGCAAGGTGAATTGTGAAGGGCTGTGGGCAATTAATATATAAATATTAAATAGAGTTGGGCTGAGGCTGCAGCCTTGATGAACTCCCTTGGTCTGATTGAAATAACTGGTTCCTTAGTCATTAATCTTAACACAGCATTTATTGGCTTTGTACATGTCTTTTATGATATCATACAGTATGTATTTCCTCCTATTCCATTCTGGATCAGTTTAAGGAAGAGTCTGTTATGCCAAACAGAATTGAAGGCCTTTTTAAAGTCAATGAAGCAGCCAAATATTTTGCCTTGTTTTGTTTGCTGAACATACTGTATTTCTGTATAAGTGAGTGGAGTGTGTAGGTATGATTAGTTGTTCACTGTTTGGGCATGAATCCAATTTGACGTTTATTAAGTGTTTTGTGTTCTGCTTACTGTAATGCACCTGTAGTTATTTGGTTGTACTTGTCGACTTGTTGATTTTCCTTCCAGTTCTCAGGAAAGTGTCCTGATTTTAATAAGAGGTTAGCATCTTTCAGTTTGGCGCTGATATGTTTCAGCATCTCATCATATATTTCATCCAAGCCACAAGATTTGTTATTTTTAAGAGATTTAATCTTTTCAGTCAGGTCATTTAATATGGGGTGTCCAAATGTTTTAATTGATCTTTTATGGTGTGTTCCAGATCATTTAGTTGGGAGGTCAAATGTTTTTGGCTGAGGTTTGGTTCATTTTGTGAATAGACTTTTTGACTTTTTTGGATTTATCTATATTGTTCCATAAATCCCAAAAGGAATTTTCATTGACAACCTCCTCAATCTTGTTGAGCTTTACTGTCGTATGTTCAGCTCTTTTCCTTCTTAGTAGTGACTTTGATGATTGATGATTTTTTTGAGGGTTTGATTGATATGTGGTTCGTGTGTGCTGGTTTGCAGGGTCTCTGTGTTTTTCATTTGATAATGATCGTAATTCCTTTCTTGATATTTGACAATCTTTTATACTTGTGTAAATAGTCTCCCCCTCCCCCCCACCCCCACCCCACACACACACACCTGGTCCTTGGGGACATATGACTAGTGTGACTGTGTGATGTATGACTAGCCCTCCACCCAGGGAAAAATATTTCTACAGGAACCCAGAGATGAGCAACCAATCATGGAGCACCACATCTCAACACCTGCCTGGAGTTTCCCAATCAGAAAGTCCTGTTTACACATTCCCCCATTCATTCCTGAGCTCTGTGCTCTTCAAAGAAAAACATAACGCACATCGTGTTAACCTAAATGATGCTCAGACCAAATTTACTTATTACTTGCACATGGTTTTCATCATGGGCTTGCCAGTTTATTAATTTGTCTTTTGTTGTAAATTCAGGTTATTATACAGTATATAATTGTGTATTGAGGATTGGCTGGCCAAATCCCTTGTGCCCTGTAACCGAACAGTTTCCACGTAATTAATATAGATCGAGAGCTCTTTTGAGCAAAATGTTATGAGCAGCTCTGGAAGTAAATAATATTTATTTAAATTAATTTCCATCTATACTAACAAACAATGCATATTCATCATTTCAAAAAGCATGGCAACCTCCCCATGCAAAGCAGTATCATTTTCCACATCATTAAACCTCAAGATGAACTGACACTTTTATCCATCTCCAAATTGCTTCTCATCTGTCTTGTCAACAAATGTTAACAGGAAGGTTCCATTTGGTAATCCCCTGCACCCTTGTGCTTACAACAGCAGGGCATAGAATAATGTGGCACTCAGGGCAAGAGTTCATTTTTGTGCAATTCTGATCATTTACACAATAGAGGGTTTAATCAGTGTGACTGCCTCAGCAGGAGCTGGCTTATACACTGAAACTGGCTTTTCCAACTGTAATTGTCTTGTACCCGTGACCTCTTTTGGGCCTATAAGCCACATTCAGGTAACACAATGCCAAAAAAAAAAACACTGGTGCAGCAGTGAGAAAGTAATAGAAAATGTAACAACAATAAGAAAATAATGTGCTGTATGGTGTGTTATTTTGAGATATGGCATGTCAGTTGCATTAAGGTCTTGCCATCATTGTGTTAAAGCTCTATTTAAGATATTTCTCAAGGAAAATACTGCTTATTGGTCAAATCCAAGGACAGTTATTTTTTAGATTGCATATGTAGGATAATAGATAGGATTATAGTATACGGTATGTAACTTGTTTGCTAGGTTTCTAGCTAGTTACTAGGCAGTTGCTAAAGCATTCTGAGGGCTCTCATCACCATATAAAAGGTGCCCTCAGAATTCATGAGAAACCTATCAATTAAGCTTTTCAAAACAACACAATGATCAGATTATCATTCTATTTCACTGTGCGAAATATAAGCACTTGCCGCATGAGGGGCTGCAAATAGGACACCAGGCAGTAACGGCACCACACACAAACAAAACACTCATTACACCCGCAATGACTATTCATAATTAATTAGAATCCTCATTCAAAATTACAATCGCATAATAAAATATGCATCAGGAGGAGTGACACAAACTAGTGAGAGCACAAGAAAAGCAGGGCGAGAGAATAAGAGTGAAAAAGAGATGGAAACAAAGCCACACATAATATTTAGTGTATCAAGGACAGACTGCAGGGAGGGATAAATAGATTATGGGTAATCTTTTAACGCATGCATACATGACTATGCAAGGTGCCTCAAGTATTAAAGATCACATGAGTTCTGATTTAAGGATCCCAAAGCAGTAGGGATGAATTAATTAGACAAAAAATCTAATTACGATCGTCTAGAAAAATATTGAGATTTAAATATTTTTGAAACAATATTAAAGTGGTAGTTCACTCCAAAATGAAAATTCTCTCATCATTTACTCACCCTCATGCCATCCTAGATGTGTATGGCTTCTGCAGAGATTTTTAGAAGCGAAATGATAAGTGTGGATGAGAAAAGATCCTGTTTTACAATAAATCTCCACTTTTACTTTCACTGTCAAAAAGTGGGGGGGGGAAATGTGAAAGTAAAATTGGAGATTTATAGTAAAAACAAACATAGATTTTTTTTTTTGTCTAACCCACACCTATCATTTTGATTCTGAAGATGTGGATTAAACCACTGGAGTCTCTTGGATTACTTTTATGCTGCATTTATGAGCTTTTTGGAGATTCAAAGGTATGGCCACCATTCACTTGTGTCTTAAGGGCCTTCAGAGCTGAGATATTCTTCTAAAAATATTTTTTTCTTCTGCAGAACACAGAAAGTCATACACATCTTTGATGGCATGAATGTGTGAATTTTCATGTTTGAGTGATCTATCCCTTTAACAACAACAATAAAAATAATGAATATTAATATAAAAGAGCCTCATATTTTTGTAATATATTCTCAACCTAACTGCATGCGGCATAGCTATGCAGTCTGGCAAATCTCTTAAGCCTTTATTTTGGCAGAATCTTTTGTTTTGGCAGAAGGAAGATATTTCTGTTAGAAGTACAATTTATATTAGTCTTAATGCAGAGAAAGGCTGTCATCCAAAAACCTGGTTTTATAAGGTTACTTTATACGGCCAAGCAAATTTGGAATTATGCAAATGTGCAATTAGTGAATCCAGAGCGCTGTAAATATAATGCGCTCAGCTCATTAGCCTCACACGTGCTTTCACAGAGAACGGAGGTATGCACATACAGCAAGCGCAAAGTGAGCAGTATCATTTATTTAATTATATCGCAGCCTTTGCAATTTGGAACGCCTTGCAACACCATCAAACAGTCAACGCTTGAGTCAAGGAGAATCAGTGTTTTGGGTATGATCATTGTTGGTGTAATCTAAAAACATGTAAAAAAAAACATTGTGTAAAGTGACATCTTGATGTACACTCAATCCTTATGTAAGTCAGCATGTATGCATTGTATGGAAAAATATGCAATTTTATTGAATGGTGACTGGTTTAAGAACAACAAAGGTGAGTAAATGATTAAAGAATTTTCATTTTTGGGTGAACTATGCTGAACACCCAGAGAAGTCAACACTGTCGGGCACTGTTGGCCAGTTGGAACATACAGAGAGTTTGTCTATTACAGCCATTCACACCTTTGGGAGAATAGCTAGTATTCATGTAAATAAGTGCATATCTCTGTTATAGATTTACACTAGAGCTATGGGCATGTGCTCCTTTAATGTAAGATGGATGCGCTTCTAAAGCTGGCTATGTGTTGGAAAGTCAATAAGCAAGTGTTTTAGCATGTTTCTTGAACACATATGCTGAGGGTGGGATTGTTAAATGTGAGAGGTGTGTGCTGCTAAAGAGTGGCCACCTGTGCTACATTCATTAGCTTCCCTTCCTTTATGACGGCAGACCCAGAGTTCCCATCTGGAGAGGGTGTTTATTTCACCCCAACCAGCCAGATTCCAGACACAAACCCTTCACACACTCCTGCACAGCAAGTACACACACTTAATTACCACTCTGCATGCTATACACATGTAATTACTTATCTGTCAATTTCAATGTGTCATGTACAGTGTGTGTGTGTGTGTGTGTGTCTTAGAAACCCAGGGTGTGTTTAATTTGGGCTGATATTGACTTTGATGATCTAATCACAGGTGACCGAATGATAACTGGGCGTTCATATCCCAGCATTCTGTTCAGCTTTCTCACTGTGCAAACATCAATGCTGTGTATTATACGTGTATGTGTGTGTTTATACAGTATGTATATATATATATATATATATATATATATATATATATATATATATATATAAAACCTCTACAGAGTAAGTGTATTGCGATAAAGTGCTTCACAGGAAAAGGTTTTAATAGTCACATTTTTCCAGCGTGATCTCATGAGAATTTGTGTGTATTCTTATGGAAAGTTTGATTCAAGTAAATGTACATTCTCTTACGTTTTCATTTTCACTGAAATTATTGATGTATTGACATTATTGATGTATTGACAGCATCTAAGTTTCAGCATTGTATGTATTAACACCTATTGAAACTTACAAGTGTTTGCATGTACTGTTTGAATTGATTAATATAGAATAATTCATAGAATTAATCAGATAATTAAATTAAATTTTAAAACAATGAGATTCGCATTTATTTAACGCAGTTGACATTATAATATTACATTTTAACAGTTTCATTCAGTTATGACAATGTTTTAAAGAATTATATCACTTTAACCAAGAACAAACAGTAAAATGTTAAAATGAATAAAAACTCTTTAATCGTTACAGTTACAGAAATACTCATTCCAGCCCATCTGGCAGCAACAAACATCCATGCGATTATCTAATCAGCAAATCGTGTGGCAGCAGTGCAGTGCATAAAATCATGCAGATACGGGGATTAATGTTGTGGCTGATCGGTGTATATAAATGGATATATTGTATCAAAAAGTATTTCTACTGTACATTAATCTACTATGTTTTTTTTTTATATTTCATTTTATAATATTTTGCTTTTTTAATACTTGCTTTTGGAGCATCTCACTTTGGTTACATTGCATCATAAACAGCATTGTTAGATCACTATGTCAAGTTAAATGTAGTTTGTAACTAAGAAAAACATATCTCGAGATCTCTCTACTTGGAATTGCGCTCTGTCCAACTGTTGCTAGTGTCAAGAAAGCATGAGTGTGGGTTGTTGTCCGTTCAGCTGCACATTACTTAAACAAATGGAGTTTTGCTTACTGCCCCCTGATGAAAAAAAGTGGAACATCAAGCTTGAATTGTCTGATTGTAAGGATATTCCAGATTATGATCTGAGGGCATGATTAATTGTGGTACTTTGTTTAACACGTTAATTTTTACATAATTAGTCAAATATAATTAACGTGTTATATCGACAGCTCTAATTTTAATAAATGTTGATGATTCTGAGAGTGAATGTTTTTTTTTCCCTAATGTATTTTTGTGAGCAGCTGGGAGCACAGCGATTTCAAATAAGAATCCCTGGCTTGTTTCGAGCTTGTTTATAGTTAAAAGTCCTGCGTTATGCACCAAAATCTTATTATTATTATTATTATTATTATTATTATTATTATTATTTTCTAAATATTATTGGTATTTTGTTTGCAAAATAAATTGCATCTGGGATTTTATACATGTCTGTAAAGAGACAGCAATAATCATAACAGTAAGGATAGAATTTTTTATGTACAGTAAATGTATTTATTTATTTATTTTAACTACTAGCTGATTAATCGATTATCAGCCTCATCTACCACATAGTTATCGGTATCAACAAAATACAATACTGGTAGACCTCTAATGATAATATCAAACATTCTGTCATAATTTACTTACATTCATGTTGTTCCAAAACCATTTGACTTCTTTTCTCCTGTGACACACAAAAGAGGTGAATATTCCCCAAATGATTTTACAGTGACAGAATTTTCATTAATGGGTGAAATATCCTTTTTATTACTTAGCTTTGCTAGCCCAAATAGTGCTAATATAACAGCTCACAACTAACATATTTAATAGTAAAACAAACACTAAAACATTTTTCTGTACGTCTATTACAAAAATTCCTTGTTCTGATAAAAAGACAGATATTAGTGTGGTCTGCTAGAGTTTGGAAAGAGTGATTAGCAAAGACGGAGTATGCAAAGTGAACTCCTCTGGTCGAATGTGTCAACCTGTCTCAAACTCCCAGTCCAATTATCAGTTTCTTTTCATCTCTTATTCTCACTATTATTCTCATAAACTGTCTCTCGCTCTTTGTCTCACTCTCTCTTTGGCCCCAAAGTATCGACGACAGGTAGAGTGTATACAGTATGTGTGTGAGTGTGTTCCATTTAGTGTTATTCACCTACATTATACTACATAGTTTTATGCGGGGACTAAAATGTTAAACAAACCAAAGCTACTGTATATTATACATCATTTTAGCATCATCAAAGGTGCAACATTTTACCTTGATATTTATGAGGTGCCACCTGGGATATTTAAATAAGTCACATGTACTCTGGCCACTTGTTGATCACTTTTTCTTCACTATCTATTCCAAAATCCATCAAAATAGGTCATTAAAAGGAAATAAATATATATGCAAAATTTGCATTTGATACAAATTAATTTCAAACATTTAAGCACAAGCCATTAGATCAAAAGGTTTTCAGAGATCATGAAAAACATACATTTAGTCAAACTATTAGAGACATAAAGCTAAAGAGACAAGAAAAGAACATGTGTACAGAAATAGCCAAACATTTCCAGTGCAGGCTCATTATAGCTTATGAAAAGGAAATGGAAAGACCATCACTGCATGTGTTTATGTGAATAGGTAGATTGTGGAAGTGTGTTTGAGCTTGTTTGAGGCTAATGGCTTGTGGCTGATTGGCCCCAGTGCTAGGGCATGCTGGGTCTATTCCTCTCCACTCCAGAGCACTTTTATTCAGCTACACTATCCATCACAAAACCCAATTTGAGCCATGAGCATGCCCATCAATGCCAGGAGTATTGTAAGCATGCTTCCCTCCCTTGTTATTTTTGCTCGAATCACAGACCACTTACTGGCAACAGGGTAGTTTTAATGAAGGCAACTAGCTTTAATTTCTTATTTGTTTGTCTTTTTCTACAGGTTAATATAGATATAAACTAGTGATTTCTAAACCCTCTTTTTCTTTTGGCTTGAATCAGAGAGAATATGAAACTTCACCATGTATAAACAGACCTCAATAGAACAGAAAACAGGGTTGAAATGCATACCACCACGTCTCTATCAGACAGAGAGAGAACAGTGCTCCATGAATATTCAAACAAACCTCCCAATTAAAACATACAAGCCCAGCGATACAGAGAAATATCGAAGACATGAAATTCCACTAAATATTCATCAGCTGAATTCATGATGCAAATAAGATTTTATATGCGATTTTATAGCGGCTGCCATCTTCCCATATGTTCATGCTTGGTTTGTTTGTTTTGTGTGCTTTTGTGTGCCTGTTCATGAAATTTTATGGAAACTCTTAAAAACTCATGGTACATTTAAATAACCCGTGTGAACCTCAATACTGGTTTACAAAAGCAAGAGGGAGGGAGAGAGAGTGAATAATAGAGGTTACGTTGTGAAACAAAGAACTGCAGGTCTGTTGGATTGCACATAAGCTTGCAACACATTCAAGAGCAGCTTTGTTATGTGAACTAAGAAAAGCCAACTGTATTCAACGCACTATATTTTGAAATTAGAGATGGGAAATTACTATTACAAAAGGAGCTCTTGCCATTTTCAAAATAACTTTAATACTGTGTACTGTATATTAAATACAAATTCTAAAGAAATACCAAAAAATTTTAACTGAAGTATAAATGTTATTGATTCAATAAAAAAAAGCCAAATCATAACGTATTCCACATTGAACTCAAAGTGAAAACAGACAGTAATCGGTGCTTACTGAAATTCAAAACACTGCTTTAGTGGCCAAGTTGTTAGTGATGTTGGGCGTATGTGCACATTTGAGCTCTATTTCCACTCTCTACAGAGGGGCACCAAAACCAAGTTGTGAAGTGAGTTGTTTTCAGCTGTACAAGCTGTAATACAGTAAAGAGGAATGCATATTTTAGAAACTGCTCACCCCAAATCAATGCCCAAACCTAAACCTAACCATCAGTGAAGTAAAAATGTTATGTTAAATTCAACCTCCCTATCTCGCTTGTCACCGATTGTGCTAATGTGATTACTTCCTGGTTTCAATGTGGGATCTGAACCCAGGTATCCCACTCTGGGAGTATGCTTATTGAGCACACTGCATTGAATGCACTGAATTCCTTTGTAATGTGGTAAAGTTAGGATGATAGTAAGTGACTACACTTAAAGCATGTGTAGAAATAAGCTTGTCATTTTACATTCAGCACCATCGACAGCTCACTTGGTAATTTGCAGCAAAATATTCCAATAGTGCCAAGTATGTGGTCCAATTTCATGGACTGAGCTGTTCAAAGATCCATATAAGTCTCAAATAGTCACACCAACAAACCCATACACATAAATCAGTTTTTCAAACTCACTTTAAAAAAAGGGCTTTCAATTTTGCAACTCATTTTCACAATACAAATTTCCTGCACACAGACGGATAGAACAAGCTTGCTGATTACCCATGCAAAGTTTTTGAAGAAATGTCTATTCATTATGGAAATCTAATCGGCATAAAGATCAATCAGCTTGTGAAAGAGTAAGAAAGAGAGACTTCATTAGGCAAAAAATCTGCTACGTTCAGCCCATTAAAAATCCATATTCATATCTTAATATTCATCCTCCTATAAAAGACAGCCCTCAATGGAGGCTCGCTTTTAGCCTTTGCACCTGCAGATATTTTACAGCAGAAGTCTTACACACACACACGCACACACGTGCACACACACACACACACACACACACACACACACACACACACACACACACACCTCCCCTGAGCCAGTGGAAGAAATTAGTTTCACTGTCTTTTTCCTAAAGTTTTCAATTCCAGAACAGCTGATTGCAATTTCAGAGGCAGTTAAGGCAGACAGTGGGGAGACATGCTGACAGAGTGCTCATGGGTCTTCAGTTAGTGAGAGCTTATTAAAATAAACTGCAGATTAATTTACTGATCCTTTAGCAGCCAATTTATGGCCTTTTGTTTGTGAGGAAAGAGGGAAAATTGTGTTTAACCTTCCTTTGCAAATATATATTCCCAGCTTCTATTTTTTATATTTTCTCCCTGAATTTCTTTTCTTCTTGCATTGTAAAAGCTTTGGTCTCTGCAACCTGACTTATCCATTCATTGTTCTTGCATGGAGATTGATCAGTTCTCCACAGGATGAAGACTTCTCTGCCTTTTCTTGTTGTTATGACTTCTCTCCCTCTCCCTTTCTGAATAGAGATGCATCTCTTAGCTGCTCTGGGTAATTTGATTTGCCTCCTTTGGTTGATTGGATTACAAGCCGGAAATCCATGTCTATGCCCTTGTAGCCCAAAAGCCCCCCCACGAACATACACATACTGACCTAAACATACAGTACACATAAAAAAGGCCTGTACTCGCCTATAGACCTTGGTCAGCTGCCATATGTTTGACATGAAAGAAAATTGAAGACGTTGAGGAATATAAACCTTCAATATATAGTATTTTGCACCACTGCTGTTTGCTTACCAGGGTGACAATAATTCAGTTGACAAAACATTGAAAATATTTCCTTCCAAAAATGTTGCAATAGACCAACTCTTAAAAATATGGGCTTTGAATATTATACTCTCTAGAACATGGTAACATGCAGCTTTTACTGAAGAGTTGTACCTAATCTAACCCTTAAAATGTACTTTTGTTGGTGTAACCTAATATCGTAAGGTTGATTAAATCCAATTAAAAAAATACTTTTGATTAGAATAAAACCAGTTCAATAAGATGAAGCACATTTTTAGGTCACCTGACCACACATGTTCTTAGATGGCAGACATTGTATGCAATGTACTTCCTTTGCTTTTGTTGGAGCAAATGTGGTGTCCCAAAACAAATAATAATCAGCAAAAAAATCATCATATTACCCCATAACCTCCTCCATTCTCCCCCATCCCACTCCTGTCTGATATATAACTCCTCCCGTGCCTCCGCAACTCCTCTCTTTGATGTTTTCTCACAATGCCCTGATGAGATGTGAATTGATGCGCTGATTTTAGATGGGCCTTCTAGTAATTCCCTTCTGCATTCATCTGTCTATTACAGCCACCGCAGCATCTGTCAGACCTGCGGCACCCACTCACAAAAGGAAATGGGACTGCGTTTGTGTATGAGCCAAAAAAAGAGAAGAAGAAAAAAAACATCAAATTCTGCAATCAAACAAATATTGTCTCCTTTTGTGGTGATTTGGTGATTACATTTGACATGTCACACAGCCAGTTTAATCTCTTTTCAACCCTTTCAGATATGATTGTCCACACTGACTCAGTGGTGTGCTCATTATCCTAAAAACTCTAATTGAAAATTGCTTGATCGGTCACATGATCAACACCTATCACACGGAAAGTCAGCATGTTGTTTCAGAGTGTTCTGGTACCATTTGATCGGACACATTTTTGCAGACTCACTGACAAGCAAAATCTGCCATCAGACATTTTTTGCATTGGCTCACACATGCTTACCTTCTCTTGTAGCATTACAGGAAGCATGTTGAGCCCCATACTGTGGGACCCAGTTTCAGATCACTCATTGAAAACAGAAAGTAATCGCATTCGCAAAAACACTGATGAGCACTATTCAGAGGTAATTTTTCCTCAAACATTAAATTTTCACTCCACTGATGGTTAGGTTCAGGTATGGGGTTTTGGTTGGAGGTTCAATTCATGAAATATGCATTCCTCTTCACTGTACTACAGCCTGTATAGTTGAAAGTAACTCGTTTCACTTACTGCTTGGCCACTAGGTGCAGTGTATCAAATTTTGGTAAGCACAGACTGAATTTAGCAAAAGATAAGTCAACCCGCTTTTGACAATTCTCTGGCTTTCTTGTGAAGGTGGAAGGAGGAGCAGGGCAAACAATCCATGTGAGTTTTATTTTACACACTTTTCAGTGTTACACAAAATTATGCTTTTCAGCAGAATACTTCACACACACACACACACACACACACACACACACACACACACACACACACGTAGCTTTGTGCATCTCTTTCTGTCTCCTCTGGCGGTTTGGACTGCCCTTTTATCCCTTTCCAGCTGTGATTTCCTGTGGCTGTCAATCCTTACCATTCTTCCTCTCATGTCCACATCACCACATACCCCCATTGCCCTACTTACTACCCCCCCCCCCCCCCCCCCCATTTCTGGAGAGAAAATCCACAACAGCCATCTGCGCCCCCGGCCTGTGGACCATCTCGAACTTGAAAGGCTGGGGAGCTTGATACCAATGGGTGATCCACGCGTTGGAATCCTTTATGAGATGGGCATGGTCTGAATAGAGGGTGAAATTACGCTCCAACAGATAGTACCGGAGGGTGAGGACCGCCCACTTGATGGCCAAACATTCCTTCTCCACTGTGCTGTACTTAGTCTCTCTCAGCGAGAGCTTATGTATAAAATAATGATTGTAAAACAGATCAAATTCGTGGGCAAGGAAGAGGCGAGAAACCGGCTTAACATATAAACTAAAGGTTTAATGGAGAATTCAAAAGACAAACACATAAGATAACGGACATCCGTAATTGAGCTCTCTCTCTCGATCGCCGTCTGCGAGTGGCCTTTATCCCTCTTGACGGCTTAATTAGCCTAATACGGGACCGGGCGTGCGTAATCACGCGCCGGTCCCGCCCTCCACCGTGCCACAATGATGTTATCCAGATGGGCAGCGGTGTAAGCAGCGTACAGACTGAGGATTATGTCCATGAGCCATTGAAATGTAGTCGGGGCCCTGAACAAACCTAATGGAAGGGTCACAAATTGGTGTAATCCAAATGGTGCGCAAAATGCCATCTATTCACGGGACATGGGAGTTAAGGGAATCTGCCAATATCCCTTAATTAAATCCAGTGTTGAATAAAAGTGAGCCGCACCTAGCCGATTGAGCAGTTCATCAAACCGAGGCATTGGTTATGCATCAAATTTAGACACCGCACCGACTTTTCTATAATCCACACAGAAACGGACCAGGCCATCACTCTTCGGAACCAGCACCACGGGGCTGGCCCAGTCACTGTGGGATTCTTCTATTACCCTCATATCTAGCATGACCTTTAATTCTTCCCGAACCACTTCTTTTATGTGCTCAGGTAATCAGTAGGTATGACTACGTACCACTACCCCTGGGTTTGTTTCAAAATGGTGCTCTATGAGATTCGTTCGCCAGGAAGAGTATAACATGTCAGAGAATTCTTCTTGCAACCTGGTAACCTCTGTTACTTCTGATGGTGAGAGGTGGTCTCCGCAAGTGAACGGGGTGACTCAATTGGTGGCTTTATAAATTCACCTCCATTCTGAGCTCCACCCTCTCCGGAACGCCTCTCTCCATGGTTTTGGGTGATAGATGTGGTAAATCTGACTTGCTCCACCACTATCAATTAATTTAACATCATAATCGACGTTCGGAACTCGCCATGTGACCTCAAAGGGTCCTTGGCACTTGGAATCATATTCCTTAGGGTCTGATTAAATAGTTTGAACAAGCTGTCCATTTGGGGGTGGAAACACTGGTCCAAATAGATATAATCCCCAATAACTCGTACAGTTAGCATAGTGTATGTGACATAAATAAGGGTCCTAATCAGTGAGGATTTCTTTCAGAATCCACACTTGGGAGATAGTTCTGAAGAGTTCCTCCACAACACTTCATGCTGAGATGTTGTGCAGAAGCACTGCTTCTGGATATCGCGTTGCATAGAACACCAGAACCAACACAAAGTGATGTGTGCATGCCATCTGCTGTAATAGCCCAATGAGGTCCATTCCAATTCTTTTGACGGGTACCTTGATCAATGGAAGGTTGCGCAATTGCGCTTTTGGGGAGGCTGCCAGATTCACCAGTTGATATTCAAGGCATGCTGCACACCACCTGCGAACATCCCCGTGAATGCCCGGCCAATAAAAATGGGCCATCAGATGTTTTAGTGTTTTTTTCCTGGCCTAAGTGACCCGCTATAGGATTATGATGAGCTGTCTGGAATAGCATTTCGGCTCTTCAGTATTAAAAATTGGGTTGTATCCTCCTATGTATGAGTGTCATACATCACTCGATACAACTGATCCTTAGTATTCTAAAAATACGGGTATGAGAGTGTTATGTCTGGCTGGAGGCGTTGGCGATGAATCCCACTCACTTGGTCGAAGGCGTACCTAAGGGTCTCGTCTCGTGTCTTCTACAGAGGGAAATCCCCTGCAGGGAATCCTCTAAGGGTGAGGGAAGCATGCTACAGCAGATTAACCAGCCTGTGGGGGAGAGTGGAGAGGGTTAGGGAAAACCGGCAGGTTGAAAGGGTTGGGGTACCAGTTTTGGGATTATAATTCCCTGTTCCGGGGAATAGGAGGAGAAGGAGTGGGGGAGGGAGGAGAGAGAGAGAGAGAGAGTGAGAGTGAGAGAGAAAGAGGCGGGCGATGGCACTGGAGTCAGTCCGCCGTCCATTTCGGTAGCCAGCTGACAAACTGCTTCAGTCCCACAGGAACAATAACAGCTCCAACGTTGCAATCCTCTGCCAGCAATCACCTTCGACATCACAGAGCTGTTGGACAAAGGCAAACGGGCGACGAATTCACTGAATGCAGTTTGCGGAAGCGTTGTTGGTGTTGTTCCAGATTGCAGCCAACCCACTGCAAGATGGCCAGGTTTAAGTCTGTGTACTCCAGGATGCTCCCGAAGTTCACCGGACAGCAAGGGCAGTAATCAGGTTGCCCACTGGGTGTTGGGCCAGCCCCACGCTTCAGCCACCCGCTCAAAGAGCTCGGGAGTTTGGACTGCCCTTGTATCCCCCTCCAGCTCTCACTGCAACACAAAACAGCTGTCAGGTGTCAATCCTTACCATTCTTCCTCTCCTGGCCTCACTCTCCACAAACGTTGCTCGGCCACACCCAAATCACCACACTGCTGTTTCCAAATTCACTGTAAGATCAGTCTGCCATTTGATATTGAATAATTGTTTCAACTTAAAAGGGACATCATGTGTATTAAAGATTTTGGTCTGTTTAAAAAAAACACAAAACGGAGAGTCCAAAGTCTGAAATCTGACTGGATAAACCATGTTCAGTTTTAGTGAAATGGGTTTTTTACACCGAACATGTTATACTGACATCTTAACAACATGCTAGACAGACATCTTTGCCGGTTACACCACATCCTGCTATTTATTTTTATAAAAGCATGTTTGGTCTGAACGGTTCCTCAAACAACCAATATACTTGTGACCAACATTAATTGGACCATATATTGCTGTAATACATTATACAATATGACAGTTGCAACAACCATTACACAATAGTTCATTTAGTTAATGAAAAATACTGAATGAAAAATTATTGAATGAAAATGTGTCATTTAGCGTTTTGCTTATAAGCCACTTGAGGTTGTGTGTTACAGAGAATTTACCATGATAAAGGGGGTTTTAGAAATGAACTACTCTTAGTATATCTTTTTGCCTGCACTGGCAACCTACCTCCAAGACCTGCCCTCCTGATACACATCCTTTCTATTAATCAAATCACTCCACTTTACACGAGTACAGGGCCAAACAAACAATTTTTAGGTAGGAGAGTATGAAGATCTCTCTCGTAATTAATGCTGTGACTGTTCTACTCACTGTTAGATCCTGTTTACATCTGGTATCAAGATGCGTCTCTGGTGATCTGGTGAGACACCGCTGTTTACACCTGGTCAGGTAAATGCCTCTCCTGTGACCACTTGTGATCGGATTTGGAGGGGAGGGACTCTGTTTCATGATGACATACTGTACATCAATCACTATGTCATTGTTTTACTGCATGACATTAAAGCACAACAAAGTCAGAAAAGACAAACCGTGAGCTATTTCACCCAGATGCAGCTGAAATTTAATCTAAGTATCTGTTCGAGCAGAATTGTCCATTATTTTAGTGGATTTCCCATTACCCTGAGCTGCAGATGTTTGTGCTTCTCATAAAATGTCCCCTGCATGTTGATATCAGACACACTGAAGAAGATCTGTCAAGTTATTGTGCTTGTGTATATACCCGCTTTTTAAACTTTTCCAATCGGACAGTGATTTCCTTTTAAAGTTTTAACTCTTATTTTAGCACAGCGGTTGATTGACAGGTAAGGGGAGGTGCTTCGCTGCTGCCAGGATGCATTCAGAATGGATTACCATTTACACCTCAAATGTGATGCGGCCATTTGCAATTTTGACGCATTTTGTGATCCGATCACAAAACGTTTTAGACCTGTATTTAGCACTGAACACATATGATCAGATCTCCAAAAACACATCTTAATTCAGGGGTGTAAACAGGGTCTGAGTGATAGGGCAAGGCCAAATGAGTTTTATCCATTGTGTTTGCTGTTTAATAAACAGCCATGATCTAATCCCAGCTCTACAACCACAAAACATTTTTTTTATAAAAACAAAATGTAATAATAAATCCACACCACCTTTCCTCTGTTTGTTTAATACTTGTCCTCTAAAGTTCACCGCAGCTGAACTTAATTTGAAACTGTGTAACACACTTTTCTTTTTTATTTCCAAATGGAATGGTTATGATATTTATACAGCAATGAGCTTAATATTAGGTTTGGAGTGGTGCTTGTGTGGAGAAGAGAGATGGTAATATAATGAAGATTGGCTCTGGGGAAGGTTTAGGCAAAGCCTCAGACTGCAATGCTTTATTAAAGGAGTACTGTACATTTGTGAACTGCTGACTCTCTTTCTCTCCATTTCCTCAATTTTCTCCATTTCGCTCTATTTCTCTCCATTTCCTCTTCGTGTTGCTCACAAACACACACACACACACACACACACACAATTTCTAATTATTTCTTCCTTTAAATATTTAGCATCCAGGGTTTCACAGATTTATTGGAAACGTATTAAGAGGATTGGCACTACAAATGATGCCATACTGCAACCAAAATTTGGACCAAAAGACAATATTTAAAGTCAGATTTTAGTCTTATTCTTAGAACTTAGTTCACCCAAAAGTTATTTCATTTACTCTACCTCATGTTGTTCCAAAACAGATTTTTTTTTTTTTCTTTTGTGGAAGAAAGAGTTTATTTTAGCTAAATGTACTCTTTTCCATTCAATCAAAGTGAATGGTGACCACAGCTGAAAAGAAAGAGTTTCAAGATAATATTTTCAGCGTATAATGTCTTGTTTTTCAGTCTGTTCCTCAAACAAATTGTTCCTGTGGCATCAGAAGAGTTGTAATATAGTGCGCATGTCATACAGACTACTTTTATTTTTATTTCTGGCACTTGTCAGCCCCTGGTACTTATCTACTGTCATTATATGGACAAGAGTAGCTCAGACGTTCCAATTGCAGAAAGAAGTTAGAACGAGTTGTGTTTGAGTAAAAAATGCCAGAATTCGCAAGTGTGGGTAAATTAAATTTTAGATTGTGGCATATCAAACTTGCTGAGAGTCAGGGACTCAAATTATCCAGGGCAGTATAATGACAAAGACATCACCATTGCAAATTTTTGTCATTTGTCAATATATTCCCACCTCAGTTCGAAGGTTTCCATCACCGGCTCTGCATTTTTATTTTTATTTTTCCCCATGTTTAACCACAATATGATTTACAGTATTATTCTATATATTAGTTTAGTTACATCATTTTGTAGTATTAATATTTGATTCCAAGACATTTATAATTTTTCAAGAGGCAAATTTAGACAACAATTTTAGTTACATTGTTGATATATACAGTGCATCTGGAAAGTATTCACAGCGCTTCCACATTTTGTTATGTTACAGCTTTATTCCAAAATTGATTAAATTCATTATTTTCCTCAAAATTCTACAAACAATAGCCCACAACGTGAAAGAAGTTTGTTTGAAATCTTTGCAAATGCATTAAAAATAAAAAACGAAATAAATAACATGTATTCACAGCCTTTGCTCAATACTTTGTTGAAGCACCTTTGGCACCAATTACAGCCTCAAGTGTTTTTGTGTATGATGCTACAAGCTTGGCGCACCTATTTTTGGGCAATTTCTCCCATTCTTCTTTGCAGGACCTCTCAAGCTCCATCAGGTTGGATGGGGAGCGTCGATGCACAGCCATTTTCAGATCTCTCCAGAGATGTTCAATCGGGTTCAAGTCTGGGCTCTGGCTGGGCCACTCAAGGACATTCACAGAGTTGTCCCATAGCCACTCCTTTGTTATATTGGCTGTGTGCTTAGGGTCGTTGTCCTGTTGGAAGATGAACCTTCGCTCCAGTCTGAGCTGTCCAGAGTGTTCTGGAGCAGGTTTTCATCAAGGATGTCTCTGTACATTGCTGTATTCATCTTTCCCTCGATCCTGACTAGTCTCCCAGTTCCTGCTGCTGAAAAACATCGCCACAGCATGATGCTGCCACCACCATGCTTCACTGTAGGGATGTATTGGCCAGGTGTTGAGCGGTGCCTGGTTTCTTCCAGACATGATGCTTGCCATTCAGGCCAATCTTTGTTTCATCAGACCAGAGAATTTAGTTTCTCATGGTCTGAGAGTCCTTCAGGTGCCTTTTGGCAAACTCCAGGTTGGCTGTCATGTGCCTTTTACTGAGGAGTGGCTTCCATCTGGCCAATCTACCATACAGGCCTGATTGGTGGAGTGCTGCAGAGATGGTTGTTCTTCTGGAAGGTTCTCCTCTCTCTACAGAGAAATGCTGGAGCTCTGTCAGAGTGACCATCGGGTTCTTGGTCACCTCCCTGACTAAGGCCCTTCTCCCCCGATTGCTCAGTTTGGCCGGGCGGCCAGCTCTAGGAAGAGTCCTGGTGGTTCCAAACTTCTTCCATTTATGGATGATGGAGGCCACTGTGCTCATTGGGACCTTCAATGCTGCAGAAATGTTTCTGTACCATTCCCCAGATCTGTGCCTAAATACAATCCTGTCTCGGCGGTCCACAGACAATTCCTTGGACTTCATGGCTTGGTTTGTGCTCTGACATGCACTGTTAACTGTGGGACCTTTTCCAAATCATGTCCAATCAACTGAATTTACCACAGGTGGACTCCAATCAAGTTGTAGAAACATCTCAAGGATGATCAGTGGAAACATGATGCACCTGAGCTCAATTTTGAGTGTCATGGTAAAGGCTGTGAATGTACATGTGATTTTTTTGTTTTTTTATTTTTAATACATTTTTCAAAGATTTCAAACAAACTTCTTTCACATTGTCATTATGGGGTATTGTTTGTAGAATTTTGAGGAAAATTATGAATTTAATCCATTTTGGAATACGGCTGTAACATAAGAAAATGTGGAAAAAGTGAAGCACTGTGAATACTTTCCGGATGCAGTGTATCTTTTTTTTTTTACTGTCTCTGCACACCACATGACATTTTTTAATTTATGCCCCAGAAAGATTATTTCAGGTCAAAAATTAGCATAATTCTATAGACTCTTAGGACACATGGCCATAATATGCACCTGTTACCCTCTGTAATTGTATTTTATGATTCATTTTATGAAAAGAATCCACGTTATGATCATGAAGGATTGTTTTTCTAGATCGCTTGCCCACTGCAGACGCACATTTTTACACACTCCAACCTACTACTTGACCATGTTTGAAAGTGTGTGAAACATTTGAAAACATGCACTGTAAGTTGCATGTGAACACTAGGAAGGACAAGTCAACCCGACATACCATTTTACAGTGTTTTCAGAAAACCGGCATCTTTTTTTGCAGTAGAGAGCGAGCTTGCACGCTCGAGGTTGCCAGATTGAGTGACTAAAGTGTCACCATGGCAGCATATATCCAAACTCTACAAGTGTCCAGATCTGATTTGGGGATTTCACATATAGAAATCGTCTAGGTTACATATGTAACCTTCGTTCTTTTCTATTGAAAGCGAGCCACGACCGCAACGTTGCCATGGTCATGCTCTCGCAGTGAGAACGTGAACCATCCACAAACGCTGCCTCGGTGTGATCGCTGCCCAGACACACGAGACAACGCCTGTGGCCGTCTGAATCAGAGGGCACTCTACCACATCCAGGAAATACACAGGGGCGGAATGGCATCTTTATAAAGATGCGTCCTGAAAAGGACATTCAACACCACTGTGTAAATACTCTTTTATAGAGAAAATCACTCTTTTAATAAACTCTTTTTAGCTTTCTGCGCTGTCGAAGCACCCAGGGGCAAGCTGACTGCATACACGACCATCGGCTCCGAAGAAAATTTCTGAATGAAACAGACGTATTTACCCGCCTTTATACCCAGGGGTGGGGAATGCAAATACTTTCTGCCAACTTCTCATTGGCCTTTTTTCATAGATCAGAGGCATATTCGGCGCTCAAGAGAGACCCCTAGTGTCGCTTCTTTGACACAACGTCGAAGTGAGCGACAGACAGGGAACTGGTAACCTCACACATGTATAAATCTAATTCTGACCAGCTAAACACCATTATTTAAAGTCTGTTATTTATCAAATTTTTTTCAAAATTAAATATTTTAATTGCATGATAAGTTCTAAGTAATACATGACACAGTTGATCTAAAGGGGATGGTAAAGAGAATGGTGGTTTTACAATGGGGATGCTTTATGGTATTTCTTGCAACAAAGGGGATGCCATCCCCTCGCATCCCCCCTCACTCAGGACCTGGTTCTTGGTGAATTAAGAGTTTACTTGTGTATATGTGCTTCCAGAATGTTATCATTAATTCATGTTGCCCCTAACCCACTGCATTCCCAGCCCCATGCGAGACCATTAATGAATTCATGATGGAAAGGTGTAAAATGAAAAAAAAGGAGAGATGAACAAACAGCTCCCATGATTTTCACCCGAGCCACTTGGGATGAGTCTGTAACAACTTGAGTAATGATATTCACACTGCATCACGAACAACAAAACAAACACCATAACAACAGAGATTCGCTATTGATCGATATAATCCAGCAAAACGAGACTGAGCACACAAAACATATGCCACATACAAACAGTTTGCTACAACATTATCACATGATGAGCATTTTTCCAAGGATGCAACAGAAAAAATACAGTTGGTAACTTATTAAAGGAATAGTTCCCTCAAATAAGAAAAATCTCTCATCATTTACTCACCCTCATGCCATCCCCGATGTGTATGAATTTATTTCTCCTTAAACACAAATTAAGATTTTTAGAAGAATATCTCAGCTCTGTAGGTCCATACAATGCAAATGAATGGTGGCCACAATTTTGAAGCTCCAAAAAGCATATAAAGGCAGCATTAAAGTAACCCATTATATGAAAGTGAAAAGGTACTGAGACTAACAGTCTGCCTAACATATGCTTTTGTGGTTGAAATAAGAAAGAAAGTTGCATGTATATGAGGGTGAATAAATTATGGCACTTTTGGGTAAACTATTCCTTTAAAAATTATGTCTACTCTAATAACTATGGTTTATACTCCACTATCAACCTCTAATGTTGAGTTCAGGGAGAGATTCAGTCCAGCATTGCTTATATCAGTAATGCACATGTACTGGCGTGTCTATTGGTTAAAGATTGCAAATTGATTGCTGTAATTTATTTAGGTTTTTCTATTTGTTTCTTTTCCCCTCCCACTCATATAAATCGCCCCATGTTTTTCAGATTTAATTAGATTCTTTGAGCTTTGATTCATTTGTTGCAGTCATTCCTCTGTTGTTCATGTCACTCTGTCCCAGTCATTGTCTCTGTCCTACACTGAATTCAGAACAGTAGCTATTAGTAAGCACTTCACTCAGGCATAAAATTATACCCGTGGGCCCCATAAACTGAGAGCTTGTGGAAGATTACATCTATGTATGAGTGTGTGCATTTGTGCCTGTTTGTTTGTGGGTCCCAGCGCACCCTCAGCCCACCGGCTGTCATGCTCATCTTATCACCTTGGTTACAAAGCATTCTGAGAAGTCTTTTAAAGCATCTTAATGCAAGATGAGAGCAAAGATATGGCAGCTCACCATTAAATAGACTCAAATCCCTAAGGATTTGCCTTTGACTCTATAATCATGTTAGATGTGAAATCACAAATGAAGCCAGAAAGAGAAGTGTTATCCAGTGATTTAATTATTGAAAGATTTTTTTTTTTTTACAACAGGTGTTTATACATCATATTTAGAAGAAGGTTGGAAGAAGTAAAGAGACATCTCTACTTGAAACCTGTATACAATGCATTGTAAAGATATCTAAATGCATTCAAATTAATCTCTAATGCCTCATTAGGCTTGTACACGTACACACTGCCCATCTTTACTACTGACTGGATGGTTTAGTGAGGTCCTCGGATCGGCCCCAATGGGGCTCCTCGCGTGCCTTGGCGGAGCACCGAGAAGACGATTAAACTTGACTATACACTACCGTGTATCCTCATGGCCCTGCCCTGCCCTTCTCCTTGTCACACATACACAATATTTGGCCATATTATGTCTAAAATGTAAGGTACTTAATTTTAAGTTTCATTTCAGTTATACAACAGTTTATTAAAGCAATTTCACACTCATTATAAAACATTACTGCAAGTGTGATATTGCTTAATAATGCATTAAAATACATTACCCATGCCATATTTAATGAGTTATGTGTTTTAATAATGTATAATACTCATTGAAGCTGATGTGTATAATTTCTGCATCCATGGTTGCCTCCCTTTTTGTCCAATCGTCTGTGTTTACCGGATACAGATTATTATAATAATTTTTTTTTTTTTCTCAAACCAAATTGCAATTTTTTTTAACTTACTAATGATTTGTGAATTGACTAGTTTATTAAAAAGAGCTGACTGAAAATAATGATTCACTGACAAATCGGACATCACTTTGAATTATGAACATGTTTTACTCTGCACAAAAGCAATATTTAACTCATGGAATATTTTAGAGCAGAGAAATCCATGAAAAATATATGTTTACTCTACAACAATTATCATTATTGTACCCACGTGTAGAAATTTCATGAAATTTAACTCTACAAATAAATTGTACATGACCCTTTTTTTTTGCAACACCTGCTTTCCAGCACTCTCTCTCTGTTGTGCATGTGTGCTGGTTAGAGACGTGAGAACATACGTTGTGCAAGAGAGCTCCCGTTTTTGTTCATCGTTTGAGAATTAATGTGTAATTATCAAATTTTACTCTATATGCTTTTAAATTGCATTAAATGTGATCAGAATAGTTGTATGTTAAAACTGAGTGTTTGTTAAGGATCGTTTCTGAAAGATGCATATGGATTGCATGTGTAGAGTTTGACCATGTTTTGGCACACATGTGTCGACTGGGTATGTAAATTTTTAATTAATCACATCTTATTTAATGATTTATAGCCCAGAGTGTTTTCCAATTAAGTGAACATGTATAATGAGAATATTCTTGTTTTGAACTGTTATACATGTCCTTAAAGCCTGTTTGAAAATGCTGTGAGTGTTTAAGCATATATTAAGGTGATGTATGTGGAAGCATATGGATAGGCTAAAACCATGTTTGTATTTTCATTTGACATTAGCATCTACCATATTTCATTTGCATTTAATTTTTTTTATAATGTTTTGTACTTCATTACACCTTTTTAATTTTTTAGCATTTTCTTTATTTTTGCTTTATCTACTGCACCATTGACCGCTTTTATTAAAAAAAAATTATAATCAGCCATCATAATAAAACCCCAAAACATATTTTTGTATCCTGTGTTGTTTATTTACAACCCACCAGCTTCATTATTATTATTATTTTCTGTCCTGGAAAAACAATTCTACAATTCCCTGATTTTTCCAGGTTTTACATGGCTGCGGAAACCCTGTGCACCACTAGAACCAGCAAACAAAATTTTACAAAAAAATATTGTTTTCAAACAGGTTTCCCCAAAACTCTCCCCATCTGCCATTGGTTGGTCAAACAGTTTGTCCTGTCAAAAAATATATTAAAATGGAATAGAGTATTTTAACATCAGTAAATTACAAAATTCACCATTTAAGGTGTAAGTATGAGTGGAAAAGTATAATAATGTATTAGTGATTAAATTGGCTTTTTGAAAAGTATAATACAATGCAATATGTTTAATTCTGAGTCATTTTAAAACGCATTAACAATACTTTACAATGCTATATACTATATACAGGCTTCAAGTAAAGTAACGCCAGAAACATCTAACTCATAGAGGAGAAAAAGTGGTCAAATCGAGAGATTGGAGGACAGAGGATAAGAGTGAGAGATGGATTGAGGATGAGATAAACATGAAGTGGAGAGAGAGAAACACATTGTCATTGCAGACACTTCCAGAGCTCCAGGGGGATTTGAATGAGGGTCTCTTGGGACTGAGAGTCACTCTGAAGCTTGACATTTACAAGTGTTCCACTCCGTCCTCTTTCATTAGATCCAACCTGCCATTTTTCCCACATCACTGCCCTGCAAATGGGGCCCGATAACGCTCCTGCCGGGCAAACCTCAAAGTCACAGGAGCCTCTTTGTCGCTGTGCTAGCTCCCCCTTGGAGCCCTTGGATAAGGTAAAGTATAGGTTTAAAACCCGACAAGTCTACATAACTGCAAATGTAAATCCAAATTGGCCTCTGTCACACAAAGTGTATGTCACTCTGAAATGTCACTCTGCTGTACACTTGCCAGTTGCTGGTGTGCATTCTCCATTTGAAAGCTGCTTGGTGCTCATGTAAAGCAATAGCAATTCAACCTTGAGTGGCTAGCCTCTGGATGGGGCAGAAATTCAAAGCGACAGGCAAGAATTCATAGGAGATGGTTTTATCGGAATGCCTGGCTGTTTCTACAATAGCATTTGCTCCAGTGGAAGTGGAACACTGAGTGTGTGTGTGTTTGTGTGTTTGTGTGTGTGTGTGTGTGCGCGCGTGTGTGTGTCGTAAGTGTAGGAGGGTAAATGGCGCAGGATGTCTTGAGAAACAATTAGACGTGTATTTGCAGAAGCTGTCTTCATCTTCGCATGCTCTGGGTTCAAACAGAGATGTACCACCTCTTGCTCCCTGTCTCTCTTCCAGGGAAGGGAGAATTTCTACATCACAATTACAGCTAAAACATTTGCTCTTCTTGCCAAAGTGAACAACTCACTGCCCACGAGTGGCTTAGGACATCTCGGCAGTGATGGCTTTATTTAAATGAAATGTTCTGTGTCAAATGATAAATTGGCATTTACAATGGGGGTGTATACACACACACACACACACACACACACACACACACACACACACATATATATATATATATATATATATATATATTAGGGCTGTCAATCGATAAAAATGTTTTATCTATCTAAAACTTTTTAATATACAGGTGCTGGTCATGTAATTAGAATATCATCAAAAAGTTTATTTATTTCAGTAATTCCATTCAAAAAGTGAAACTTGTATAATGTATACATTCATTCCACACAGATTGATATATTTCAAGTGTTCATTCCTTTTAATTTTGATGATTAGAACTGAAGGCAAGACACAAAAGTTCATTGCTAAAGAGGCTAGCTGTTCACAGAGCTCTGTGTCCAAGCACATTAATAGAGAGGCGAAGGGAAGAAAAAGATGTGGTAGAAAAAAGTGTACAAGCAATAGGGATAACCGCACCCTGGAGAGGATTGGGAAACAAAACCCATTCAAAAATGTGGGGGAGATTCACAAAGAGTGGACTGCAGCTGGAGTCAGTGCTTCAAGAACCACCACGCACAGATGTATGCAAGACATGGGTTTCAGCTGTCGCATTCCTTGTGTCAAGCCACTCTTGAACAAGACACAGCGTCAGAAGCGTCTCGCCTGGGCTAAAGACAAAAAGGACTGGACTGCTGCTGAGTGGTCCAAAGTTATGTTCTCTGATGAAAGTAAATTGTGCATTTCCTTTGGAAATCAAGGTCCCAGAGTCTGGAGGAAGAGAGGAGAGGCACAGAATCCACGTTGCTTTAAGTCCAGTGTAAAGTTTCCACAGTCAGTGATGGTTTGGGGTGCCATGTCATCTGCTGGTGTTGGTCCACTGTGTTTTCTGAGGTCCAAGGTCAACGCAGCCGTCTACCCGAAGTTTTAGAGCACTTCATGCTTCCTGCTGCTGACCAATTTTATGGAGATGCAGATTTCATTTTCCAACAGGACTTGGCACCTGCACACAGTGCCAAAGCTACCAGTACCTGGTTTAAGGACCATGGTATCCCTGTTCTTAATTGGCCAGCAAACTCGCCTGACCTTAAACCTATAGAAAATCTATGGGGTATTGTGAAGAGGAAGATGCGATACACCAGACCCAACAATGCAGAAGAGCTGAAGGCCACTATCAGAGCAACCTGGGCTCTCATAACACCTGAGCAGTGCCACAGACTGATCGACTCCATGCCACGCCGCATTGCTGCAGTAATTCAGGCAAAAGGAGCCCCAACTAAGTATTGAGTGCTGTACATGCTCATACTTTTCATGTTCATACTTTTCAGTTGGCCAACATTTCTAAAAATCGTTTTTTTGTATTGGTCTTAAGTAATATTCTAATTTTCAGAGATACTGAATTTGGGATTTTCATTAGTTGTCAGTTTTAATCATCACAATTAAATGAAATAAACATTTGAAATATATCAATCTGTGTGTAATGAATAAATATAATATCCAAGTTTCACTTTTTGAATGGAATTACTGAAATAAATCAACTTTTTGATGATATTCTAACTATATGACCAGCACCTGTATATATTTGCAACTTTGCAATATATTAAGGGACTACCAAAGCTTGTTGTAATAACTGTACTCAAATGAATAGGTCTTTGAATATGCTTATTTTTGAAAGTCAACTTTTATATATATATACACTGTACCTAACATCTGGACTATAAAAAGCTATTGAACATTTTCATTTATTGCCCAGTAAAAAAAGAAACAGATCATTGAACACACTTTATGTGGTACGTTGTCACAATGAGTACCGAGACTGATTTCAGAAGAATACCTTTTAAGAAAAATTAAATGCTAATCTTAATTCTTTAAGTTTCTAAATTATTCTCCACAATCTATCTGTACTTAAAATATGTTATATTGTAGTCTATTTAATGGCTATTCAGCTATTTAGACAGTAAAACACTTAGGAAACATCTTAGGAAGATATTTCTGAATAATATTTATATATTTGAATTTAGACACCAGAATTCAACACAATTTATTTGACTTTAAAACAAGTTATTTCGAACTAGGTATTTGGAACATACAAAAGCACTGCTCGAGAAAACACACATTTGTGCAATTGGACTGTTGACTTAAAACCTAACAGTTTCGCCAAAGTATGACCCTTGTGACAAAATCCCCATGTGACAACTAGCACCGGTCTCCTCTAATTTAGAAATTTTGGGATTGAACCTTTAAATATATGTTCCATTTTTTTAAGAATCAAGTCCCAATAAGGACCAAAAAAATAACTAATAATTGCTTAATGCAATGATAGCAGTATTTTAAATTTCAAAAGAACCAGGTCCATTTAAAGCTAATTAACTTGTTATTACCCTCACTAGTCATAAACTCTGACTGATTTCTAAGTGAAAGCTGCAGCGCCTCATGTTTCCTCCCATTTAAAACTCTTTCATTCTGTCACTCACTCTTTTCCTCTTAACTGATCAGCATGTACACATTTCTGTGCATGTGTGTCATGTTATTATGCGTTTATGTTCTCCCCTCCCTCTACATTTCGCCAAAAGGCATCACTGAATAATTGATAGCTGGAACAGAACTTTGGGTTCATAGCTTGTATGCACCATCTTTTATTTCCATCTTTATGTTTGCATTTTTATCTGCATTTCCCTTCAAATAAGACAGATGTCTAAGAAATAGCTCCCACCCAATAACATGCCCTCCAGCCAATAAATTATGACGTGCGATTGCATGCTACACAGATTTATAGTACATTACATTCTGAAAGTGTGGTCTTCTTTGAGTCTTTCCTTCCTCTCTAATGCATTTCAAAATAATATGGGTCTGTTATATTCTGTCACATGTACTAAAACAGCCTCCCTTAAAGACACACACACACACACACACACACACAAACACACACACAAAATACAGACAGGTACACACAGGTACGTGAGAAAGACAAATTATAGAGTGAAAGGAAGAGCCACTGTGAGTAAGCAACAGAGAGCTATTTCACATAACATGAGATGTGACCTTTTCAAAATAGCACTGCCTAAAACATGCCCCATATTTCTCTCTCCCTCTCTCCATCACACAATACACACACACATACACACACCCACACATGCGTGCAAAATCATCCAGAAAAATACAGTTCTGACATCTCACATTTTTAACACATACGTAAGTTTTACAAGTGTAAATGGGCACATTCCATACACTTTTATCGGCTTTATAATGCAAATTATTAGGGCAGTCAATCAATAATTTTTTTTTTTAATCTAAAGAATTATATCATATGCCGATGAATTAATTGTAATAAATCAAAATGGGGAAAAAACTCAGTTTTTCCATGTGCAAAAAGCATCCTTAATACAATAAAGTAGAAGGCAAGAGAGCATCATATTGCCTTTGCTTTTTGTTTTTTTCTCCCTAATACTTGAACTACTGTATGAACTATTCCTGGAATGTATTTGAAATGTAATTGTTTGCGTTTTGTCGAGACTGACGATACATTTTCAGCCATGGCTGAACAATAAATTAAACTAAACTAAAGGCCTTCAAATAAAGGTTATTCAAAATATAATGATTTTATATATATATATATATATATATATATATATATATATATATATATATATATAAGCAATATCACACTCAAAATCGTGCAATATGGCCCTACATCAGCGCTGCTGTGATTCGGGCCTTAGGCATATATATATTTGTGTGTGTGTGTGTGTTTGGGGTTATTTGAGAAAATTGTTTTTTGAAACTTACCTTTAATTTGTGTTTGGTAGAGTCCATGATATGTGTGTATATATATGTGTGTGTGAGGGTCATTTCGTCTGTTAGCCGAGTTCAGCACAGTCTTTTGTAAGTCCTTTACCATCATGGGCTTGATTTTGTGTGTTTTTTTTTTCTTTCTTTCTTTGGTTGTTACTTTATAACTCTATTCCTTGCTAATAATCTGGATGACTGGTTTATTTGTTTTCCTTTATATTTTAAGACTGATGAAATGAATGCTGCATATGCTGAAGAGAAATAAAATGATTCATTGCGTCATTGACCGATTCCTTGTGCTTCCTGATTCTTGGCCACGACCATCACAAAATGACACCAAGTTGTCCTCGTTTTAAATAAACACTAAAATCAGGGATAAAAATGAACTTTTGATTATTTCTTCCAAAGTTTTTTTATTTTATTAATTTCTTTTTTGGCCAAATTTTTTTCTCTACACACTGATGTGGCAACAATTAAAGATCTTACCAGTGTGTGTGGAAACGTTTAAATTCTGTGTTACAACTATCCCAGCATTAGTTTGTGCCCCGCTCTCCCATACGATACATTATTGTTGCAGACAAGTAAAACTGATTAGGCAATACAAAAAGAGCCTAACACTGGCCTATAGTAAAAAGTAATTCATTTTGCAATTGAATTCGTCAATCTTTCCAAAACAGACTGTTTTAATTTGAATGTAGTTTGAAACTTGAAAAACACATCTCAAGACAGCATTCAGAGAAGCGATCCATCCAGCTGTGTTTGAACGCAAGAATGCATCCATTCAAACACATTATTTCAGCAAACAGCGTGTGTGTCTTTAATGAACAATGCATTGCTTCACTCTTCTCTGGCACAGTTTCACAGCGAGATATTTTATCCAAATCTCCAGCCCACTCTACTGAAAAAGCAATCAGCTAATAATTCATTCAAAACACTCTGTGCTCTTACTCGCCCACCAGCTGGCACCAGCCCACTACTTCAACCAAACCTAACACCAAAAATCATGTTTGTTTTGGTGATGTAATAACAATATTTATCAAAAATCAATGAGAAAAGTCAATGTGAACCTGCACCTGCCAAGCAAAGCAGGCCACTAAAAAATCATCAAATCATTCTGGTAATGCTAGTGACATGGGGGGAGGTCTTAAAAGTACAGTATTAAAATGGGCTCATAACTGTGGGTTTAAAATGGTTTTTGGTCCCTTCAGCTGTGGTTGAACAGTTGAAACAAATATTAAGAGAGTGTGTGTGTTTCAAAGCAGCACTCCAGCTGACATCACACATCGGCTTTCCACAGACAGCAGACTGGCCTCATTACTGCACAATTTGTTTCATGAGTGCCATTATGTAAAGAGGAAATGGCAAGGGCTCTGACAGCTGCAATGCGTTGATGGGGGGGTTTAGCGCACTGAGACTGAGACTGATTGGGGTCAAGTTTAGAAAACTAATTCTCATCCAGTCTTTTCACTTTTTCTTTTGCTTGGGGGCATGAAGTTGGATCAGAGCATACCCAGAGGGTGAAGTGATATAATCTAGATAATTATGATTTGTCACAATTGTTTGGTCTGGCCATGATTCCAATACTTCTAATTGTGTTGCTAATTAGGTTTGATTACTATTATTCTAAAATCTCAAAAATAGTAATAAAAGGTGAGTGTTAGTCAAAGAATGAGTAGGTGCATACAAACTCGTGTACACCACAAAAAAAGTGTTTACAAAGGCTTTTGAATGCACAGAGGCAACATACATTGGTTCACACAAATTACAGCCGTGGAAAACAGTGCAATCAGATGTACAAACATAATTATAAAAAATCAAGTATTTTCAAACTATAAACAGTTTCTACTCTGCACAGCTCACCTATGGATTCCATTTGGATTATTTAAAGAATCAATTTATGTTTATACCTTTTTGCCACTTGAAAGGTGCACTCAATAATGTTTGGGTTTATGTTGCACTTTCAACTAGTGGCGTACACTGTAAACCCCCAAAAATGTGTATAAAAAATTTATAAAAAATACCATGCACCCCAATGAGAGTGTGAACCACTAATGGCGTCCACAAGGAGGTTACCCCATGTGACTCTACCCTCCCTAGCAACCGGGGCAATTTAGTTGCTTAGGAGACCAGGCTGGAGTCACTCAGCACGCCCTGGATTTGAACTTGCGACTCCAGGCGTGTTTGTCAGAGTCAATTCGCGCTGAGCTACCCAGGCCCCCCAAATTCACATTTTTAATAAAGTGTCAAATTCAGTTTTCAGAAAATATTACTCATTGAAATAAACAGATTTTACTTATAAAGTTGCTTTATACTTTATCCAATTGGAATAAAATTCCTTGACTTTGTTCACATATGGTATCTGAAAACACACAACAAAAAAATTTACAATTTTCTTCACATTTTTTGTTTTGTTTGTTTTTTTGTTTTATTTAAGTGCTACACTTGTTGAGTTTCCAGTCAAAAGTAATCGGCCACTGAAAATGAACACTTGTAGACTACAAGAGTTCAGGAGCATCCCAATAATTTAGATGAGCACATATGTGGATGCACACACACACAACGCACACTAGGGTTGGGCGATATGTAAAAACTATTTTAGCGATAATTGCCTTAAAAAATATCACAATATCCGATTATATCATCAACCCCCTTGCCGAGGGCCAGCAATTTTTATTTTGTTTTACTTAATTGGTTTTGCTTTAAAAAAAAATATTAGTTTAGTGAAACATGAAAAAAATAAAAGACATTTCTAAATTCCAATTGCACTTTAAACTTAACAAAAAAGCAATAAAATAATGAAGTGATCAAAATTAATCTTATTTAACCACCTCCCCAAATCCAAGCATTTACCGTCTCCAACGGCTCTATTTGCAATCACGCAAGTATCCCTCAACACAGATGGGAAATGACTAATAGCTAACAGATTAAGAACTAAAGACAATTATACATGTAAAGACAATATTAATCAAAATAAATAAGCCTAATAAATTCTCTTGTGTTCCCCGAAAAATGCTGCCAAATGTGTGTTCTTATTGAATTTGTGTTTGTATTGTGTTTTGGTAATACAGTTAATGATGCCTAAAGAAAAGAAAAGAAAACTCCATTTTAGGTTCAAGGTGAATGTGTCTTGTATTACTTTATGATTTAATAAATTTCATCTTTTGTTTATTTAATACAAAGACATATATATATATATATACATATATATATATATATATATATATATATATATATATATATACTGTATATTACTAAACCTGCAGAGTTGCGTTCACAATCCATGCCAACTGAGTGGAAATAACGCAAACTAAACTAACAGAACCCCCTGAGATGATCTGAGATAATTTGCAACATTTTCATAGACGACATTATACTTGCTAACAGTTTTCAGACGAATGAAACAGAGAAAAGAGTGAAAACTCGTTACATGCGCTTGTTCCATGAGACAAGCTTGTGCTGCACGCCTCTGAGCAAACTGTGACACAATCAATGACTGCTTCTTAAAAAATAAAATAAAGTTTGTGTTTCTTCAAGCGCATGTCTTTGTCACTAACAGAATTGTTTGTCGTGCGGGATCTTTGTAATTATTTGTCAATATCCGATTACATCGTCTTATCGCCCAGCTCTTATACAAACACACAAACACGCACACGCAAACCCACACACACTCAATTTGTGTTGAGTGCCCTCTTGTGCATCATCGTTCCATGTACACTCTTTGAGGAATATTTCAAGATCTACTTATCATCATATGTTGTGTTTGGGCTCGTTTGAAACTGCATAGTCTGATGTTAACTACAATATGTAATTTTCTATGTTATATGTAATTTCAAGAATTAATAAGGAAAAACGTGACAAAAAGCCTAAATCTAAGATCTAATGCAACATCTTGTGATAATATTTGCAATATGAGAGCATTGGGTTCATTTGATGCTATATTTGCAACACAAGATATTGAGTTTATGCTGTACTTATTGTACTGAAGAAACTCAACAAATAATTTTGAGTGTCAAAATTAATCGGGAGATTGTAATCACCAAGGTAAAAAAAAAAGAAAAAAAAAAGAAACGAGAATATATTTAATAAGACAATAAATTTAATTTTACAGTAAAATATTGTAAAAATATATACATTTTTAAATGTAAAATATGATTTTATATATTTAATGGTATATTTAATGGCAAAAATGTTTACTATGTTCAACAAGTGAATATGGTAACACTTTACATTGAGGTTCCATTTGTTATCATTAGTAAATGCATAAAGTATCATGAAATAACAATGAACAATATATTTGTTACATAATTTATTCATCTTTGTTAATGTTATTTAATAAAAATATAATTGTTAATTGTTAGTTCATGTTAGTTCATAGTGCATTAACTAATGTTTTGCACTTTTGATTTAAAAATTAATGTTGAAATTAACAATAATTAAGACTAATAAATGCTGACAAAGTATTGATCATTGTTATTTTATGTTAACTAATGCTAACAAATGGAAACTTATTGTAAAGCGTTCCATGAATATATACTTTTAGAGTAAACCATTGTTAAAATTACAGTGAAAATCAATAATTGGGTGTTCTCTGATGTCACATTTTATTATATTTTATGGGAATACTTATGTGTAACACGGGGTTAGGATGGGCAAGGGGAGGCGAGAACCCGGCTTGACATATAACTTAAGGTTTTAATGTAAAACTCAAAAGACAAACACATAAGACGACGGACATGTCCGTGAACAATCTCTCTCTCTCTTGCATAGCCGTCCGCGAGTGGCCTTTATCCCTCTTGACAGCTTAATTAGCCTAATACGGGACCGGGCGTGCGTAATCACGCCCCGGTCCCGCCCTCCACCGTGCCACATTATGCTTCTTACTGTATTTTCTATTTTAATTTTTTATCAATTAGGGTGTTCTATGTTATATTGTATGTACTCTTGTTAATATTTATTGCATTATTTTAGTTTCATATGTGTTAATCTGGTTGTATTTTTTGTTTGTATGAGTAACAATGAACATTGTCTCTACATGTGTATTAATTATTCCTGAAAGGGACACTCTTGAGGAACTTTAAGTCATCATTTGTTCTTCTGTTGTTACAGTAATGTTAAACAATATGGATCAAATTAAATAAATAAATAAACAGACAACATGAAAAATGGCTGGTATAATAAGTTTATATAATTTGGTAATATTAAAGGTAGTGAACTGTAAATTTTCAGTATTTTACTGCAGATTTTTTTCCCCCAGCATGCATTGCATGTCACTCAGTGGGGAGTACATTTTGAAATTAAGAACTAATTTATGTGTTTTTGTGCTAGATGAATACAGAGGGTGATTTGTAATTAATTCATGTTTTGTTATGTTGAGATTTAGATGAGTTTTGGGGGTTTCCAGTGTGGAAAAGAGTCAAGCTTGAGCTCAAAAGCTCCTTAAAATTTAAAGTGTGTAGGTTTTCAAATAATACATCCAAATTAGCTAAATATGCATAAATGTAATAAACATAGACTGTTAGGTTTACAAAACTGAAATGTATTTGTGGGAGAGGCACTGTAATTACAGTTTTATTTTTTAATTAATGTTCTATCAATGTTATTTCTATTTACAGTCAAAACATGTTTTTTAATTAATGGTCTACAATTTTCTTTTTTTAATGAACAATCAAAACATATAGTTTCATTTTTATTGTTGAAACATTATTTCAAATTAACTTTTTAAAATGTCATTTCAATTTACAATGTTACATGCAATTTGAAATTACAATATATAATTTTTTTTATGGTTGAAACACCTATTATATTTTGCAGTCTAAACATGTTAATTCACCCTGTGCTGCCATGCATTTATATATCTTTATTTTTCTCATGTAGAAGTAGAATCAGTCAAGAACTCTTTCAGTTAAAAATAACTGTTTCAATAAAAGTTCTCAGTTAAATAGTTCAGTGTAAAAATTTTAAAAGTCAGCCATTGTAAAGTCAGCCATGATTAAATTATTCTGCGAGTGAAAGTGGCCAATTACAGTGGATTAATGAGAAAAAGAGAGTAATATTAGGCTGGTCATATGATCTCAAACATTTTCAAAAACACAATTCTACTGTTTTAAAGCCAATATTATGCAAATTTATAGGTTCATTATTTTAGGTCTACTAGAATAGGTTTACGTTTTAATGTTCAAAAAACACACACACAAAAAAAAAAAAACATTTAACATTCTGAAAGTTTCTGCTAAACCTATTTTCATCCTCTGTCTAAAACACTCTGTTTTAGCTCCTGTCCTTTTAAATCCCCCCTTTCTGAAAATCCCAGTCTGCTCTGATTGGTCAGATGGCCCAGTCTGTTGTGATTGGTCAACCGCTTAGAGCATGTGTTGGAAATGTAACGTCCCTTACCATAACCGAAGTAGCCCTTATGGCTCCTACACACTACACGATTTTCAAAGACGCCGGATCGTGGTACTGTTCATATTACACATCTGTCTGTCTTGTCACTGAAGTCGTAAGCATTTTCAAATTACGCGACGACTCTGCAACAGGGGTGAACACATTACAAGACATTTTACTATTGACGAATCCCCGACGACACTGCCTGGACTCCAAATTACGTTTCACAACAGAGCACACGCCAGAAGTGGTACGAGATACGAAAACAAATGCATGATCATATGTTATGTATTTCAGAAAATGATGTGCATGTTTTGAATCGCCTCAAGGCATCATATATTTTATTGGTTACACTATGAAAAAGAACCTCCTAGTGTAAAATCTAACTATTTGCTTACCTGACTGTCCAAGAGAAAAGGCAATTTTTCTCCAACTCTTCTCTTTCTCCACCCGGTTGTGGTACAGTTCAGATGAAACATAAAATCTGGTGCTGCTGCCAATGTTCCACTAATTTTTCCTCCATTTCTTCAGTCCAATGAGATTTTATTGATACCGCAACCATGCTAGTTGATGTTCTGTTGCCGGTACATCAGGACTCCTCCCACTGAAACTTCCTGTGCCCTGTTTCTTGCTCTCATTGGCTGTAGGTCAACGGTGCACTTGTATTCAGTCAAAACATATTTCACATTGTACGAGTTGGAATCGCAGATGGGTCCAGATATTTAATATTCTAGATACATTGCTGACATCGGCGGCACGTCAGCGATTCTCTCAATTCGCGTCAGAGAATCCACAGTCACTTCCAGGACAGCGGCGACATGCGGCAGGGCATCCAGGCCATCACCAACTACAGGACAACAACAGTTGCCTGTGATAATGATGCCTCCCTTCCAGATGCATTGAATGACTTCTATGCTCGGTTTGAGGCACAGAATGGCGTGGTGGCGAGGAAGACCACCCCTCCTCCCAACGACCAGGTGCTCTGTCTTACTATGGCTGATGTGAGGATAACTCTACGTAGAGTCAACCCGCAGAAGACTGCTGGACCAGACAACATTCCTGGCAGAGTGCTCAGAGGATGTGCTGCCAAGCTTGCAGAATTTCTTACCGACATCATCAACATCTCTCTGAGCAGCGCCGTCGTTCCAACGTGCTTCAAGGCCACCACCATCGTCCCCATGCCAAAGAAGTTTTCAGTGTCCTGCCTCAACGACTACCGTTCCGTTGCACTCACACCCATCATCATGAAGTGCTTTGAGAGGCTCATTAGTCATGAAGCACATTAAGACCCAGCTGCCCCCTCACTAGTCCTACTGCAGTTTGTGTATCGTCCCAACCGTTCAACAGATGACACCATCGCCACCACCCTCCATCTGGCCCTCACCTACCTGGATAAAAAGGACTCATACGTTCGAATGCTGTTCATAGACTTCAGCTCAGCATTCAACACAATCATTCCTGAGCACCTGATTGGAAAGCTGAACCTTCTGGGCCTGGACGCCTCACTCTGCAACTGGATCCAGGACTTCCTGACTGGGAGACCTCAGTCAGTCCGGATCGGGAACAACATCACCACCACCACCACACTGAGCACTGGGGCCCCCCCAAGGCTGTGTGCTCAGTCAACTGCTGTTCACTCTGCTGACTCACTACTGTGCAGCAATGCACAGCTCGAATCACATCATCAAGTTCGCCGATGACACAACCGTGGTCAGTATCATCATCGAGAATGACGAGTCAGCATACAGAGAGGAAGTGCAGCGGCTAATGGACTGGTGTAGAGCCAACATCCTGTCTCTGAATGTGGACAAAACAGAAGAGATGGTTGTTGACTTTAGGAGAGTACAGAGTGACCACTCTCCGCTGAACGGCGACGGCTCCTCTGTGGAGATCGTCAAGAGCACCAAATTCCTGGCGGAGAACCTAACCTGGTCCCTCAATACCAGCTCTATTACCAAGAAAGCCCAGCAGTGTCTCTACTTTCTTCGAAGTCTGAGAAAAGCACATCTCCCACACCCCCATCCTCACTAAATTCTATAGAGAGACTATTGAGAGCATTCTGAGTGGTTATGTGTTTGTCCTGTGTTGTTTTTATGTAGCACCATGGTCCTGGAGGAACGTTGTCTCGTTTTTGCTGTGTACTGTACTAACTGTATATGGTTGAACGACAATAAGAACTTGATAGTTCATACATTGTGATCGTCACTCAAGGGAGTGAGCTCCGATTTTCCTACAATTTCAGGCTTTTGTCGGCGAGCTCCACAAAAATGTCAGCGAGCGAAAATCGGGCTTAAAATCATGTAGTGTAAACTCGGCATTAGGTGGGCATTATGCAAATATGTTACAAAGTGACATAGCTAAGTCACAGAAGTAATGGCTGGACTGCAAACCAGGTGTTTCAGGCAGTTAAGGAGCAGTGTTTTCTGTGGGAGAGAGTAACCCCCTTTGGCATGGACTTTGTACTTTCTAACTTTGCAGATCTTTTAGATGCACAAACAGCTATATTACACATTAAAGGAAAGGTAAAATCCCCCAAAACATAATAGGGCCTCTTTAACATTTCTTAAAAATGTACTTATTAGCAAAGTGCACCATTAATTTATTTGGAAAGTAGGGAAATTAGATAAAGAAATGACTCAAGCTCACATCGCATAACAGCTCAACATGTCAGAACATGCACTAACCTTTAAGCCACAGCTCCAATGACTTTAACTTTTTACATTATAGATATTTATCATATGTAAAACAATAAAGTTAGACTCATGTGTGTATATAGTGTATGTGTGCAAGAGTGGGAGAGATAATCCAAGAGAGAGAGGAGAAAAGAAAGTGTCCATGCAGTGTGTTGTCCGTTACACCGTTTGCATCTCCATGACAAGTCATTATAAAATGTATCAGGCTCTATTAGGGCAAATGACTCATATTCTTGCAAGTGTACTGGCTGCTGATAGTTTATGCATTTTCATCACATCACGAATATTCACTGCTTTGAAGCAACAGAGCGATGAGTGCTATGTTCAGCGAAATGGATCATGTTGCTTTTATTAGTTCTGTCCTCTCCTTATTCCTTTTCTCTCTCACACACACAGCGCCTCTGCTTTGCCCTGGTGCATGATGGTTGGTGGTTCCTATGGAGTTGGCTGCTGTCCTATCTATTATGCATGGCCCCTCTCTTACATAGACAGTAATATAAATTAATGTATTCATATCTATATCAAAGGCTGTGCTATCCTACTTTATTTTACAGGGCATTCTTATGCTGTAAGATTTCTTTGGCTTTGTCCATAAAAACCCTGATGAGAATGAACTGCCACTCGGATCTCTGCTGATTAATTTATGTGTTGTTGCTCCTCTGCAGAGAGCCATGGAGACATTTGGGAAAGGTTGAGGAAGGGTTGCTAATGCAAAGTGACAGTTTGGCAAAAGACGACGACAAGAGGAGAGAGAGTGTAAGAAACCAGAAGAGGTTTCTCATTGGTCGGGTCAAAAGTCAAGCCCACACTCTGACACAAACTCCATCTCTTTTTGATACTTTGTGGTCATCTCTTGCCGACTCATATACAGTATTCCTTCTTTACCTACTTTTCTCTGGCTCATGTTTCAGCCTCAGACTGCCCACAGATTTTCACTGACTATTTGATGCATATTGCACACAAAACTGGAAAGCCCTTTCTTGATCTAGCAATCATTAATCTGATTGGCTGACTTCATGCAACCTGCGGGAGTAAGGGCACACAGAGTTTATCACTAAGGATTTTCTTAACTTAAAGGAATAATTCACCCAAAAAATTAAATTCTCTCATCATTATACTGAAAAATGAAAATATATATCTCATCATACTCACACTCCTGGCTTCCCAGATGTGTAAGACTTTTTTTTCTTCTGCAGAACACAAATTAAGGCTATTAGAAGATTCTTTCAGCTCTATAGATGAATACAATACAAGTGAATGGGTGCCAAAATTTGAAGCTCGAAAACCAACATAAAGGGTGTATAAAAGTAATCCATATGACTCCAGTGGTTAAATCCATGTGTTCAGACACGATATGATAGGTGTGGGTGAGAAAATTATCAATATTTAAGGAATGTTTTCTCCTCCCTGCCCAGTAGGTGGCAATATGCATGAAGAAAGTGAACGTGAGGGGAAAATGACATAAATAGAAGATGTGGATTTAACCACCAGAGTTGTCTGAAGTACTTTTATGTTGCCCTTATGTGGATTTTGGAGCTTCAAACTTTTGACACCCCTTCACTTGCATTGTAAGGACCTACAGAGCTGAGATATTCTTCTAAAAATCTTCGCTTCTGTTCAGCAGATGATAGAAAGTCACATCTGGGATGACATGGGGTTAAGTAATTGATGAGAGATTTTCATTTATGGATGAACTAACCCTTTAAGGGGTTTGTTGCAAACAGCTGCAGAACTTTTACCATTTAGACAGAGTTCCGGCAATGCAAGGCTACGCTCAAACCTTTCTCAAACCTTAATTTTACTTCAAACATTCACAATCTTTACCTATGTTTTTTCCTTTGTCTTCCTCTTGCAAAATTGCACGATCAAGGCTGCAGTAATAGCTGCTTTCAGTAAGCTTACAAAAATCCCACACACTTCCTCTCTAGGGTGCATGAAGCAGGTGAGGCGGAGACCTGCATTTAGACTGTATGGAGGCCACGTTGCTCTGTTACTTAGCAACTTGTCAAAAAGCCTGAGTCACTGCTTCTCTTTCACCAATTGAAGGTCGGGTCAAAGGGTGCCCAAACTTTTCTTAAAGTACAATGAAAAACAATCACAATCACTAAGGATATAATAAAGGAATGGTTAACCCCAAAATGCTGTCATCAATTACTCACCCTAATGTTGCTCAAAACCCGTATGATTTTCTTTCTTCCGTGGGACACGGAAAAGGTCCAAATTGCAAGGTTTGACATCACTGATGTCGAACTTGAACATTCTTGTGACCGAACGGAACATGCAAGGCTTGAATATTCGCAAGCGGGAATGCAAAGCATGAATAAGGTTCTATTTTTTAACATTAGTTATACCACAGTTCTGTTGAATGCTTGATTCTGATTGGCTGACGGATGTTCTAATGTGTGCAATAATTTTTTCAAGTAAACGCACGGCTCTAAAGTAGTTCCAGGTCTTGGCGGCATAAATTATGCCAAATTATTTCAGTTAATTCAAATAGCCCTACAGGCTACCAAAACAAAATAACCATATAAACAAAGTAATTGGTTAAAGTAAATTGGTTAAGAACATCAAACAATATCTAAAATATCCTACATATATTACAATTTAGGTTAAAAAGAGCCCTCGTGCTCCTTCGTCTCCCCCGCACATTTACACGCTCACACACACACACACGTGTGCGCACACTGAGACTCGAGTCACAACCGACAACTAAGCAACGAAGGCTTGAGCTGTATTAAAGCTAGATACACTTGGTCAATACAACAGTTTCTATATTTTCTGAAATATCTTTGGGAAAAACCCGTTAGCTCCCCCTCTCTTTCTCACACACACACACACACACACACACACACACACACACACATTTTACATGTAATGCAAACACTTAAGGCCCAAACATACATGTGAGAGAAAAACAGTCATCATGTCAGCACACACAATGGGGATGGAAAAAAATGAGTTAAGGTATACGTTTGCAGAAGAAAGTAAGTCATATGATCTTGAGATGGCATAAGATTAAGTAAATGATGAGAGAAATATAATTTTTGGGAGAACTATTCCTTTAACCACAATGAAGACTTTCTTATTGTTAGTTCATGCAAATTATGTCAACAAATACAGAAGAGAGGGGGCGGGTTACGTGTATTGCATTCAGAACTGATACTCGCTACTAGCCAGCCAGGTGAAGGTGGCGCGGTCTACCTCAGCATTTAACCACTGGATCTATAGAGATAATTCCATTTTTAAGAATGAAATTGCACCAATGGTGTGCAGCTCACACATTGAACTTAATTCCTTTGAAGGATCTTGTGGATGTCATCCCTAAGGGTTCTGCCCGCAGTGTACACAATGGTTCACCTGCAAAATGTGCAGCAATATGGTACAAAGCCCATCGCTCTGTTGTTGCTGCTGATGCAGTGGAGTCTTGGCATAAAACTTGACACAATTATTCTTTGTGTGACTCGGGGGAACTCTGCCGATTTAAAATATTCTGCTCTTTAAGAATACTCTTGCTGTTCAAAAGATAGTATCTTGCTCCTCTGCTTTGGAACAGTTGATGGACTTTCAGCAAACAGTAAGGGTTAAAAATGTTTTTAGATGAATGCTTTGACCTAGCAAAGTCATTACGGTTGTGTGACAAGGAAGAGGGTGTGGCCGGGCCGTGAGGACACACCCCTGGCACTGAATTGTCCTAATCATTGCCCATCCTTTACCCATTACACTAGTTCTGAAACCCGGGAAGGAGGAGGGATGCGCTGTCGTGGAGTCCTCACCGCTGCCGTCAGCCAGGGAGGAGTTGCTACAGAGGGTGTGGCCGGCCCTGAGGATGCACGCCCCAGCACTGAATTGTCCTAATCAGCTGGGAGGGGGATAAAGACAAGCCACACGCAGCCACTGTGTGTTTATGCTTGTTTAAGTTGATTAAAGTCATTAAAAGTTTATGTTGATGTTCTGTTCTGTCGGTTCCCGCCTCCTCCTTGCCCATCATTTACATGTTACAGGTTAATTATATGATCATTAATGTTGCTATTGTTTTATGCACTTAAAATGAACTTGATGCCTCAGTGTTTTGAATTATAAACTTTGGCCATGCACTGTCATTGCTGTTAGATTTAAAGTTTATTTAATTCATGAAATGTTTAATGCACATTTTAAAAATGTCATAAGGAGCTCTTTGTGTGAGGCTCATTTTGTTAGTAATAAAGCATGTAATACATGTTCTTACTCTTCGTACATTTATGTTAAAATGGTTATCCAACTCAAATGCATGTGACACAAAATAAAATAGAATTAGGTTGAAAGTAATCTAAAAGTAATCTAAAATTAATCAAATTATATTACCACAAAAATGTAATCTACAAGATTACTTTTTGTCATGTAATTTGAAATCAGTACTGGAGTATAATTCACAAGTAATCTGCCCAGCACCGTTAACCTATACCAGTCTAAGAAACAGTATTGCCTCGGGTCTACTATTTCAGCCACTAATGCAATTGAGTCTAGCATTAAGTGACTATTGGCCACTTTTTCCTAATTAAAGGGAACAGCATTCCAAAGGTTTGTCCCTTGGCAGATAATGTATGAGATCTAAATTATTCATCTCCACTAGTTCCTATGAGAATGCCAAGCTCTCCTGTGCTACAAATCTGTTGCTGTGAATACACCACCTCCAACCATCTGTCGGATATCTCTTGATCACCACACACACACACACACACACACACACACACACACACACACACACACACACACACACACACACACACACTTTGAGCAGTTGCCTTCAGGGCTGGCCAGTATAGCAAGTAACTTCAATTTGATATTGCTACTCTAGTCATTTCTAAATGCAACAGATTGTGTGCACAGACAGTATGAAGAATAACTCACACCTTGTGACCCACTGTATGAGCCGATTCCAACCACATTCTAGCTTATTTCAATGATGTAGCAATTCCATCCTTCACCTACTCTCTCTTGGTTTCGAAATCTTGCTCTCTCTCGCTCAGCCCCCCTTTCATTAAAGAAAAAAATACTACATCTGTGCTGAGCTAGAGGGGCAGAGAGAGAACAATAGAAAGAGAGGTGAGACTGAAACATGGGAGACTTCATGCATAATGCATCTGTGTCCAGCCCAGCAATCACTACTCCTAACCTTCATGGATATATGAAGCATCTAGCTAAAATAGATTTCTTTCTTTTTTTTTTTTGAGTGGAGGGCAGAATTAATTAATCATTTAAGGTTTTAGCCAATTTAGATAATACAATGAACAGAAAGCAACAAGGAGAATAAGCATGGATGCGTTTGTGAGAAAAGCTTGACACACTTTAGACTATTTTTTGTCTATTACAGTAGGCCAGCAAATATAGCAAAAAGAGAAGTTGGTCTTAAACTCTGATTTATCACGTTGTGCAGGGATATTTCACTGTAGTTAAAAGTAGCTAAGGGGAGGGCTTTTATCACGCATTGTGGACCTTTGAAATTGAAAAGAGCAAAATACGAACAAGCCACAACACGGGACATTGCACCATAGCTCACAACTGCCTATACGGCCTATAACACTTACTTACCTGCTTGAATTGTGACCACTGACATCATTTGTGAATCAGAGGAACTTTTGATGAGCGCTCGACTGGAAGAACACCCAGGATTTCCGTGAGGTTCATGAATTACATCTGTTTAAACAAGATATCTGCATATTTTCAGACTGTATATAATAGTAATATAATATAATAATATTATATTTGCCTTTTATCATTTGAAAAGTTACAGGGAACAGCTGAGGAGAGACTGCTAGAATACGTGCTTCAGAGGAAGATTTATGAGCGCCTCACAGAATGCTGGATCTGCTGAAGTTGTGTGAGGTTGGTTTATTACATCTATTTAAACGAGATATGTGCATATTTGCAGACGGTATATGATATTAGTTTATTGATATTTGCCTTTTTATCATTAGACAAGCCAGTTAAAAGTTGCAGGGAACTGTTGAGGATAGAGAGGGAGGATGAAACAGGCGAGCACTTTAACATTATGAGCTCAAACGCGTCTGCCGCGGCTCTGATATGCAGACCATTTAAATGACACTGTGTTGCACACTGGACTATTATTGCAGTAACATGATGGCACGCAACAACAAAACGAACCATGACTGGTGGTTTACATGTCTCAGTTGCTTCACATGCAAGCAGCTGATTCTCAGGGCCCTAAAGAAACAAATCGGCCAAAGGGGGAAATGTAACGGTCGATGCTGATAATCAAAAAAATTCTGAATATCGGCCGATTAATCAGCTTCGCCGATATATCGGTCGACCACTAGTTTTGAGAGAGTTCTATATACTGTATATACACTATTAGGGCTGCAACAAAGATTATTTTTATAATCGATTAATCTAACAATAATGAGAACGATTATTCGGCTATTAATGCAACGATTAATCATTAGCTCTTAACCAATTATTCAGCTTGTGCCCGACTTAAAAGGTTGAATTAAATGTGTTTACTAATAATAAAGAGGACAAGATCATCATTTAAAAATACATCTAAATGACATTCACTGAATTAAAGTGGGGAAAAAATACTTTTTATTAAGTTTAATTCAGTAAATAAATTCACTGGGGAAAATCCTATTGTTATCAAGTGTTTTTGTCTTGTTTTCCATTTAAAATTGTTTAAAAATCCTTAACAAATATGCATTTACTTGAGATAAACATAAGAAACTTAAGATATTTAGACTTGCTTTTAGAGAATGCATCTTAAATCTAAGTGTATTTTGGATACAAGTGTATTTTTTCACTTGGTCTTTCACATAAATCTTAAAGGTGGATGTAGTTTATTTACAGCACTGCGTCTCACCAACTAGGTAACAACATGGCTTGAAATCAACACTCAACAGACACAATCCACCACAGCAACGTTGTCTGCTGAGCTTCAAAAAGATGCTCTGATGCTTACCTTCAATCAGCTAAATTACCTACTGCACTGACAAACTACAGCTGCCGCATATCGGAACACATATATATATATATATATATATATATATATATATATATATATATATATATATATGCTACTATATAATTTCTATGATATGATATGACTATATGATTTATTTGTGAAAGGCTAATATCGGGTGACCGATAAATCTGTCGGGCACTAATTCTATCTTTGTCATCAGTTAACCACTTATTTTTTTAAAGTTGAGAACAAAGTCTAACCTAATCAGTCAGCTTGCCTCAGGCCTGAAATTCATTTCTGAAAATAGGAGGAAATTTTCCACTTAATGCATGTATGCACTTTGTATTTGGGGGACAACATTTTTAATACAAATACATCTGAAATTTGACAACAATCTCACATAATCTCAAAGGGGGCTAGTTTTGTCAATTTTTTAACTTTTTATTTTTATCTAGTATTAGTTGTATTCAGATGGGATGTTTTTTACAGTACAAAGCACAATATAGCCTATTTATGGTCTTTCTTCCAGTCACTTTGTTTTTGTTCTTTGCAGGTACCTTTAACAAATACTTTAATAGGTAGTTAAAGGACAGATCACTGTCATGTCTCACCCTCAAGCCTTTAAGATTTACTCTCTTCCGTGCACACAAAAGGAGATGGTAGGCAGAATGTTAGACTCAGTCACCATTAACTGTCAATGCATCTTTTTTATTTTTCATACAAGGATATTTAAGAGTGACTGAAGGAATAGTTCATTTTTGAGTGAACTGTCCCTTTAAGAGTACAAGTCAAAACTCACCAGTTACATAAAAAATGGCCATTTAATGTAACAAAGTACAAAGTGCATTCAAAATTTTAACATGTGAAATCCTGAGAGAACCTTGCTTATATAATATGTATATTAAAGATAAATAATACATTTTCATATTACGTATATTTTGAACATTATAGTATTTATACTGCTATATTATATTTGTGTATATCATTACATACTTATTAAAACTGACTGAATCGCATTGGCAAAGACAGTACTTAAGCATTTAAGAATTTCTCTTCACCCTCCAGATCAGTAGTTCTGGTACCACTTTTCCAAAAATGTTATGCTATTTCTGCCTTTCTTCTTCAAAGGTGCTGTATCATGAGGAGGTGCCTAGGTATAAAAGGTGGCAAAACTAGATCGCTCCAACCTCACATGCTTGCATTGTTGACAGCTTTGTTGATTATAAACAGTGATGCAGTTAAACATAATTTGCGTGTTGATTTAACAGATTTATTGATCTGAAACAACCATGCTTCCTCACACTAAACTCAGCAAGTGTTCAATGAGCTGCTGAAAACTGCACAAGAGAGAGACAGGGGGCGGGAGGGTCATGGAAGAGCGATTATAAACACATCTTCTGGAATTACATTTTGATGTATTTTGTGCATATGTTCAGTTTCCATCCAAATAAACAAATCCTTTCTAAAGCTATGTGCCTTATTATGACTCACATCACATGCTTTCACATTACACACATCTCAATGAAGTTGAGCGTCAATACATCTGTCTTACCAAAACCATAATTATTCCTTTCATTTTCAAATTCAGTAATATTTAAAAACGTTCTGTGCCTCAACACGGCCTTGTACGTAAATACAATGTTCTATGTTTGTCAGTATTTCCGCATTATTTTCACATTAAAAGACAAACTCTTGGACATATTGACCAAAGTTTCAGCACCTTTGGCCAGAGAGCACCCGTAACAGAGCAGACTTCATGCAATGACAATTCATGCACGCGACAATCTACATGCTGGTTTGGGAAAGAGGCATTATTGCAACACTATCGGGATATTACCTAGCCATAGGCCACTGTTTTCCAACAATTTATGAACTATTTATTCATAAATAAATACAGAAATAAAAAAATAATTTGCTGTGGCATTGCAATAATTTATTTGCAAGAACAAATCTAAAAAAAAATGTTGTTTTTCATTACCCAATTAAAGTTCTTGCCACCTGTGACCTTGTTTTTGCTTAGCCGAATTTCAAACATGACGAGTAAACATGCTACTAAGACAGGCAGTAAACATTGGACAATACTTGAAAAGAAAAAACTATCGACAATGGTCATGTGCGATAGTGGTACAGTGGTGTTCCATGGGAATATAATTCTATTTATTTTTCTCATAAAAAGTATGCCGTGGCAGAAAAAGATTGGAAAACACTGCCCTATAGGCTATATTACAAAAATAGCTGGTTATTTTTTTTTTATTTTTGTAAGTGAAGTTTTAAGCTACTTGTCCAGTCCGGCAAGTAAAATTCTCTTTCACTTGCCCCTTCAAAAATCCACTTGTCCCGGACAAGTGTTAATGTCGAACAAATTAATAAATAAACATAAATGAGCAAATTAATAAACAAGAATGAAAACGTAATGACTGACCATAAATTCATTAAAATGAATGAATGAACAAACATATGAATGATCATTAACAAACAAATGAACAGTCAAATGAATGAACAAAAACAAATTATTTAAACTAATAAATAAACCATCTAATGACTGAATGATTTAAACCATCCAATTAACAAATCAACCAACTAATCAATATAGAACAATTAATAAACGACCATAAAATAAACATAAGTGAAGGAACGAAAGAATAAATATGAATTAATGGAAAAAACAAATGAATGAGCATGAACAATTGAACATGCTAACAAATTAATGAACAAGTGAATTAATAAAAATAAACAAATGAATGAATGAACATAAACAAATGTCTAAACGAACACTCTAATAACTCCTTTCTAATCTAGTTGCCCCAAGCTAATTTTCTCTCCCCCCTCAGTCCTGCATGACTCAGACATTATTATGACACATCTCTCTCCTGCTGCTTAGGTTTTTGAAGTGATGAGCAAATGCTTTTTAATGATCTCCTGCTTCCTGTAAAAAAAAAAAAAAAAAAAAAAAAAAAAAAACGACATACTGCAAAATTAAATCAAGTCAATCTGGTTGCTCAAGCCGCAAGAATTGATATGTATGCATAATGAAGTCTGTAGTCAAAAATGACCAGGTGCATACTGCTGAACCGTGACAGAGCTCAATATTGAGACATGTTTCATTCAATACTCATAAACAGAAGGTTGGGGTTGACTCCAGCAGTAAACAGATACATCAGGGAAACCTCAAGAAAAGAACATGCCAAGCTAAGCATGAGTTGGATGTTAGATACTCATGAATGGTGAACTGGGGAGAAGTCTACAGCAGTCTCCAGCTGTCAAAAAAAGATCAATTGGCAGATATTCTGACTTTTATAATTATTGCATTTGCCGATAAATTAACCCATTTGGTTGATTTGTTTCTTGAGGGTGCCAAGAATCAGCTGCTTGCATGTGAAGAGAAAGAGACACGTACACAACCAGTCATGGTTCATTTTGTTGTTGCGTGCCATCATGTTACTGCAATAATAGTCCGGTGTGCAACACAGCGTCATTTAAATGGTCTGCATATCAGAGCCGCGGCAGACGCGTTTGAGCTCATAATGTTAAAGTGCTCGCCTGTTTTACCCTCCCTCTCTATCCTCCCCCTGTAACTTTTAACTGGCTTGTCTAATGATAAAAAGGCAAATATCAGTAAAACTAATATCATATACCGTCTGCAAATATGCACCTCATTTAAACAGATGTAATAAACCAACCTCACACAACTTCAGCAGATCCAGCACCCTGTGGTGCGCTCATAAATCTTCCTCTAAAACACGTATTTTAACAGTCTCTCCTCAGCTGTTCCCTGTCACTTTTCTAATGATAAAAGGCAAATATAAATAAAACTTCTATTATATACTATTTGCAAATATCAGATACCTTGTTTAAACAGATGTTATTCACAAACCTCAAGAAAATCCAGTGTTTTCTTCCCATTGAGCGCTCATATAATGTATTCCTCTGAAGTGCGTATAAGCCGGATTAAAAAACTTTAGGATCAGGATCAAAAGTTTCTCTCTTTCACAAACCATGACGGTCTGACCTGTGACAATCCAATAGGTGAATCAGGCCGTTTAAACTGTCAGGAGATTGCTGCTGCTCACGCTGGATTCACACATGTGCGTGAGTGCAACTTCAAGGCTGCATCTGAAACGTATACGAAGGATGTATTAGGATGTATACAGAGGATGTATATGGAGGTACGATGAAAATAAGGTGTTTTTCAAACTGTTCGGTGACCAGTTTCCTTAAGAATTCCATTCATTCACAGCAGATGTTAAGATGTGAATTTAAGCCATTTATGATTAGGCAGCAAGGTAGCAAGTCAGCTGCCTACATTTTCGGATGAAGAAAAGGTAAATGTGCTTCACGTGTGCTGTAAGTAAATGTCTTATTCACTGTGCACTGTATGTACAATTGGTTTGATTCTGTATTTTTTAGTAAATGCGATTGCTAATGTGGACATGCCATCAATGGTTGCTGGACTACTGTGTGTACTGTTATTTCCTTCTTCCTAATATATTATAATATCATTTCTTCATGTGCAAATAAATTACAAAAATTTGATGACTAAACAGGAATCTGAAAAAACAGCTATCTACCATTTAAAATACAGTATTTTTTTTTTAGTTTAGTTTTTTATTTTTATTTTTATCAATTTTATGTTTGTTATTTCCTATATTAAATTGTGTGACACAGGGGTGGGCAATATATTGATAGACATGATAAACTGGTAGAAATTTGGCAACCGGTATACGTTTTGGATAAATCTGTATCAAGGTTATGCAAAACCGCCACAGCGTGTAAGAAATGTGCACTTCGTTCTGTTCACGTAACACATATGCGGTACACATTCTGTCGGAGAAATGGAGGAGGAAGGCGGAGTGGCTTTACGTGAGACTGAGAAAATTGAAGAAACAGGATTTTTCGGTTACTGCCATCCAAGCTAAATTTTGGGCCACTGAAGTTAATTCAATTACGTTCATCTCACATTCTGAATATGGTTCTCTTCAGGCACACGCAGCTGTGATTCACTTGATTTTCACACTTGCTATTTCTCTGAAGCATAAAAGTGTGCATGAATGTTGCAGGTTTCCAGATTGGGCTCCACAGACACTTGCGCTACTCAACCTGGTTTCTCTCTATCGCTGCACAAACTTCAAAACTTGTGTGACCCATTTGAATTCTGTTGAGTTCAGTTTTTTGCCTTAAAGCACTATGGAGGAAGCCAAACATCTCAAATGCTGAGAGAGCCTGACATTCTAACCAACTCTGAGGAGGAAAACAGCTAAAACATTGTGTCATGCGCCAACAATTACAGTGTGTCATCTGTCATGCAGAGTTTTTAAACCACACATCATCACCCTTAATAAAATTCAGTTTGAATGATATTAGAAAAAAAAAACAGTTTTGTGAATACCACAAATAATTTGTTTATTTGTTTGTTTTGTTTTATTCTGACTATATTTGTCAAGTTTCAAATAAAGAGAAAATTATATAAGAGAAAGTAGTTTTCATTTATTAAGTATTTAATTAAATGACTGGATTTTTCAAAAATAGGCATTACAATATGGTTATTTAATATATAAACCAAATTTCTTGTAATTTTTTGGTGAAAAATGTTACTATATCATGATATATATCATTATCGTGATATAAAATTTGTGATATCGCGATATAAGATTATGGTCATATCGCCCACCCCTAGTGTGATATATCGGCATTGTATTGGCCCACCTGCCTCCATGCTCTCTGGATATCGGCATCAACCATTAAAAAAAACATTTCGGTTGATCACTAGTAATGAACATCAATGTTCAAAGTTACTAACAGCTCTTCCGTTCATTTTTAACCTGCCTGCCACTGTGGCATCCTCTTACACTGACATACAGATTCACTTGCTTTCTATCACTTGTCCACTGGAGCGGGGCTAGAAAAACAGGCACCATCTATAACCATGTTCTGAAGTGTCACTTCACGTTTACCAGAAGTGACATGAATTGGAGCTGAGCTCGGCTTCTGTGACGCAGAGAAGGTCTAAAGTATCATTCATGACACATTTGATAAAAAAAAAAAAAAAAAAACACAACAGAGCTTATGCTTTGGCCTTTTTGTGTCCAAATATATGGAACCAAACTCCTGTAAAAATGCTCACCATATGGAGTTGAAAGGATTTATACATATGCAAATCCATCTGTCCAGGTCAATGCGAAGAGTGTCTCTGCTGTTGTGGATCAGAGGTTATTGGCGGAAACATGCTGACAAGCCCCTACCTGGTAGGACGGGGCTTATTTCAGACAGATGCTGCTTTATATTTATGACCACTTCTCTCAAATTCACAAGGTTATACAGAAAAACTAGGCTCTGACTATTACCATAGATGTATTTTATTTTATATAGTGGTCTAATATTTCTCAAGTGATTTAAACACTAATTTTGTGAAGCTTGATAGATATAGCTACCCTCAAACTTTCTGCCCAAAGTCCTACCCAATCAATACAGAAGAAGCTGCACTGATGCAAGCATCGACAAGGTGAATGTGAAGATGTTTTATTGTACAGGGCTCCAGACTGTGAATAAAATGGTCGCAAATGAGACCAAAAATACTTAATTGTGATAATAATTCAAAATCTAGTCATCTTTGGTGACAATCAGGTTGTGGGCATACATATGTGGTTTCATAAGATATCATCTTGTGAGTTATTGAATACAGCTTTAGAGCATGCACCAGTGTGTCTCGTGCCTCTTTTCACCCATTCTGTTGTGATGACTCGCTGCACCGCACGCAACAACAAATCCAGCGTGAGAGAGTCATGAGCAAATTACTCTTTTGAACCAAGTCTTTTTCATGAATCACCCAAAAAGAACTGAGGGTTTGAACTCAGGGGCTGCATTCCATTTACATTTTTTATCTCTTTCCCTAGCAAACTTCACTCCGTCACATGGACTCGGATGTTCGTCACTGGCTACGTTGCGCGAGTGTCTACTACTGGCGAAAGATGTGCAACAGGTTTAACTGGAATGCTCTTAACCCTTGATCACTTGGAGCATGTTGAAGGCTGATGTCAATTTGTGGAATTATTTAGTGATTTTTCACCTGGGAAAACAATGTTTTCGGAGATTGATTTAAGAGGCTTATGTATAAATCTTGTATGTTTATTTTATTTTTTTCTTCATTAGAATTAAATATTAGAAAGGATTAATCAAGATTTACACAAACGAAAATGTTAACTCACCAATGAACACATAACATGTAGCAATACATACACGTAGCTTCAAGTATTAAGCGTATTTTACGTATTTACGTATTTAAAATGCAAAATGTAAGTAACTGTATTCCACTACAGTTACAGTTTCAATCATTGGTAATCAGAATACTGTTACATTCAATAAGTTTACTTTAATAAAATTAATAAGATTACTTTGCATTTTTTGTCATTTGTTCCATTTAATATTTAGTGTATTCAGTTAAAACATTTATACATATAAATGATGTGATCCAAAGTGCATTAGAACAGCGGTGAAACACTTTCTTATGTTGTGTTACATTCATACGAGCAGACAGAGAAGTACATTTGAAGTAAGTTTGGAGCAGAAGAAATAGAAATAAACCTTGTGTAAATTGTTATGTGAACATTTAGCTTTATGATAATTTCAAGCCATTTGACATGCACCTGTTATCAGGTACGATCATATTTTTCTTTTTTATCAAGACAATTCATGTTAGATCATATTTTTTTTTTCCTCTGGTAAGACCTTAGATATTATGGATAAAGTCATATTCTTGATAATAATTTTATATTGTTTTTCTGTAAAAATATCCAATTTACTTTATCTTGTTTTAGAAGCAACACTGCATAAGATATTTAGGCTTTTTTATGAGAATGTATTTTTAACATGCATTTGTCTCTCTGTACTGGCAGTGTTTTATAGTCAAAACAAGTGAAAAAATCTACTAGTGTTTAAAAAGTAATCCAAAGATTTCAGATTATGTTACTGAATGTATTTAGTAATCTAACAAAATATGTTACAAATTACATTTTACAGCATGTATTCTGTAATCTGTAATGGATTACATATTAAAAGTAACCCTCCCAAGCCTGTTGATTGGGATTTGAGCAGCACAATAAACTGCATCTGGGATTTCATTCAATTTGCACTCTTGTAATCTCTGTGTCTGGGCCATCCGGTAACAGTAAAGAAAGAGTAAGGCAATATTGTAAAACAGTTTCAATTATATATACATATATGAGATCCAGCTTTTGACACACTACTATATGCATATTATACTTTATGTAAATATCTGTAAAGTAGATTCTGAAGGGCAGGACTAAATTAAAAAAAAAAAAACATTATTTGTACTTAATCTTGTACTTATATTTGTATAAATTATGAAAGGAGTGTGAACATTTATGAGACAAAAGGGGAATGCAATCTTATCTTCTCATCTATATATACTGTATATTAGGGTTGCTCCGATACCAATATTTTGCACTCATATCTCAGAATCCATACTATAATCAACAAATACAAATATATATATATATATATATATATATATATATATATATATATATATATATATATATATATATATTATGAAATTACATAGAAAATGTCTTGATTAACAGAATTATGCGTTTTCCATTTATTTTTATCTGGATTTCATGTTAAATGTTTTAATTAAATATTATGATCAAACAATGTTTCATCAAATTGATACAAAAAGTTTTAATAAAATACAAATATCATTATTATTGTATTATTTTTACAAAAAAATGCAATTTTATATTTGGTAAAACAAAATGCTGCACAACAGAGCTTCACAGTATTAATGAAAATATTACTGAAACAAATCTGATTACCTGTGGCACTAGGCTGCTTGCATTTGTGATATTGCTTACATATAATAATAATAATAATAATAATAATAATAATAATTGAACCATTTAATATTGCATAATCGTTATAGTGAGTATTATTAACACTTTTTGAATATTACATTTTTATACAGCAGTTATATTTTTAGGTCTTCAATTTCACGCATCCAGTTGAATAGCATTTTCATGTTAGAGGGACTTTTATTTTGACAGACTTTTGAGTTCTTCCTGTTTTAGACAAGTTAGTTATATTAAGCTTCCCATTAATGCTGGGATAATCCCATCACAACTCTCCAGCTGAAATATCTGAGCTGCACAGGAGTTCGTTTAAATGTTAACAGCCATTTACACTAGTGTTGGGTTCGAATCCACCTTTGTCGAGTCGGACTCAAGACTGAATCCATAACAGTCTGAATGAATCTGAATTAAAATTGTAACTGTAAACTCAACATCAATATTTTAAGCTTATTTTAAGTTGCCTTTCATATATTTTATGAATAGTATCTTGCTGAACAAACTTCAAAGTGGTTTCAGAATGAAAGCATATGCTTAAGGTATATGAAGACAAAACTGTCCTGAAGCACAATTTTTATTGTGTTCTGCTGACATTTCAGTTATTTGTTGTTTTTCCCCTCGACTCAAACATAGACTAAAGAATGTGAAAGCTCAATCAACAGCATTTGTGCCATAATATTGATTATCACAAAAAATGAATTTCAACTCGTTCCTCCTTTTCTTTAAAAAAAAAAAAAAAAAAAAAAAAGCAAAAATCTGTGTTACAGTGAGGCACTTAAAGTGGAAGTGAATGAGGACAATGAAAGTGAATGTGGCAACATTTTTAGAGTTTAAAGGGTTAGTTCACCCAAAAATGTTGATTGAGCTTAACATGTACTGAACCCGGAATATTCCTTTAAGTGCTTGTAAAGGTGCAGTTTACCTGTCTGAATGTGACATCTGTCTGATTTACCTCCGTGCTCGTGAGGAAAATGAACATTCAGAAAACACCCCCCTTACATTTTCACGAGTCGTGCGAATACATGGATCAGCTTCCTTCAGCTCATTGTTGAAAATGCATTTTTGGGCATTTGCGCTGACTGACAGGACAACATAGAGCACATGACGTCATTGTCATGGTAACCAGACACATTTCAGTTGATTTGCTGAAGACTAGAATGAATGTTTCGTCAAATCAATGTGCGATGCAACTAAATGTATTTTCTTCTCTGCAAACTTATAGGCCCTACTGATAAATAGGGCAAAAATGTGTGCGATTGCACCGGAATTCGCCAGGTCGTAAAGTCATGTTGTGTACGTTTGCACCTGTACGATTTTCAGATAAACTGACTTTTAACGTGTGCAGGGGATCACAACCTCCCGAGTGAACTCAAGTAAACTCACATAGTAAAATTACTACAGGGAGAAAACACGCTTTAGCACTGTTCATGAGAAATATTTAGATGAACTGCATTTGAAATTCCAAATCTGCTCTTGGATGTATCTTATACTCAAATCACCTGCGTGTTCCTCTATTTTCTTCACCACCCTCCCCCGCCACACACACACACACACACAGATTTTGTTAAGGAACACATACACACTTTTGATTGGTCCATTACATCTAATCAATCATCATAATGTGGACATTTCACTGGTTAGGAATTTCTAGAACATATAAATACTGATTGATATGCAAGATAAAGGTAAATTTAGGTAAATTCAAGGTAAATTTAGAGGTAAATTCAAGGTAAATTTAGACACATCACATTTCAAAGTTGACTCATGTAAGCACAAAACACATTTAAAACAATAATACACATTTAATGCAATAATATCCACAGAACACCACACTCTTTCTACAGTAAGAATGCAAATACATTTATTATTGATTGGCACATTATTTTCTCAATTTGTTTTTGAGGTATTGATAGCTTAACATTCAGTGTTTCCCACAGGATTTTGTGAGACTTTGGTAGGTGGACCTCGGACCATCTAGGGTTAAATGCATCAATCTGGTGCACTTTGAGAGAGTAATTAAGAGGCTAGATCTATGAAGAACGATGTGCTCTTGTAAACAATTGTGTGCTCTAGTAGTAATTTAATCATAAACACATTGGTTGTATAGATATGAATGGTGATGTCACAGCAAAAAAAGACACACCCACAAAGCATAAATGACACGGAGTTTAACGCAGTTCAAAAACTGAATCTCCTCTGACCTACTGCCCCCTTCTCTGCTGTCAAAATCACCTGCTGTCCCTACCTCAGGGGAGGTTGTCTCCCCTGCTGCATCTATGGTAAGTACCTGCCCTGCTGCCCCTCTCTGAATGTCTGTCCATCTATGAGAGTCAGCTGATGCGGTCTCTCCTGCTACAAAGAAACAAGTAGCGATAAAATCCCACTGTTACTCCAGTTTATTTCTAACAAAAGCCTATGAATGATCCATTTGGCTATTTGGAATCTAACTAAAATTTTTTGATTATCGATGCATGAAAAAGGCATCAATCGCAAGCCTATTATGCATATATGCAAAGTCACAAACACAAATGCACTGACACATTGTTGCAATGCAAATTGAATGTTAAACACTCATCATAGACTCGTCATATTCAGGTAGACATCTAAACACACACTGATTCTCAGACAAGAAATGGAATGCAATACCTGATACAGTAATATCCTTGAACTCATCACACACACACAAAAACAAACACGCTGTAAAAACGTATTTCTTATTTTGCCATCTCAGCATCTCCGAAGTGAAGCCTAATCTCCAGGTGGCGTATAGTCAGCACACATACACACACACAGACACATACAGAGAGAGAGAGAGAGAGAATGAGGGAGAGAGAGAGACCTTCTCAATGCTAAAACTCTCTTCTTGGCCTCTTCTGCAGCTTGCGCTTTAGTGTCAACTCCACTTTGTCTGACAGAGGCAAGAGATAAAAGAAAAAAGGAATTGCTTTTCCCTGCCACACTTTTCAAATGAAAAGCGTAGAACGGGGATTTTGTTGAGATACCAATAAAAAAAGGTCGTGGACAGAGAGACACGAAGACATTAGTTTATAGATCCTCCTTCAATTGGTTTAGAGTGAAACCTCTGGCAGTGATTTGGTAGAACATGAAGTTTGAAAGGATACGTTTTATTAGCTCATATTGGTGTGTATAGCACCGTCTCTGGTTCGCCGGTGGGAAAATATATGTGTGTCTGTGTGTGAGAGAGACGGCAAGAAAGAAGATGACAGAATGAGACACTAAGGGAGCGTTAAAAATGACTCGGTAGAGGCAGAATCGTGTTTGTGGTGCCAGTGTGGCAACGTGAATATGGAGGAGGGGCGCTAAAGGGTGGGGAGGGAGTAAATGGATTACCTCAGAGGTAATAGAGAGCTGAAGAATGAGGTTGATGTGCTCTATGACTCCTCTGACAGAATCCCATCAACTCCTGTATTGCTGATAGCACCAGGCCCTGAGGGCAGTTTACCTACACATACATACCTGAGAAAGATACTATTAAGTACCAGTTGACATTTCTGGGGGCAAATGTGGTTAGGTCTTTGATACAAATATGAGAGCACAAATACAACTTCCTCATATATTTTGGGCTTTGTGCTACAATTTACGTTTGAGAAACAGTTGTTGAGGTCGTCTGCTCTCACTGTGTGTCTTGTGTGTTTCTGTGTTGATGGTAAGAGTGAAAGAACACTGTGTGTGTAGATGCAGAATGGAGCCTGTAGCTACCTGATAACCAAAGCAAACAGTTCTGGACTGGCTTAATAGAGAGTCAACACACAACACAAACAAACACAGATGCACACACTGGATTAAAGCTGTCAGATAAAGTAGAAACAATCTGCAGTTGGCTAGAGCTTAAGCTTGATGTTGGACCAATTTTATTGGATGTTTATTGACAACATAAAGGACAGTTTTCCTTGCAAATCGCGTGTCATTTTATTTTTTGTAAATTTTAGTAAAACTTGAATATTAAGTGTCTTGAAATTGAAAATGAAATAAACTGAACATTTTTGCATATCAATTAATTCAAATTGATAGTCTTGTTCTTGGTCTCAGGGTTAGATCTTGGTCTGGATTTGGGGATCAGGGGTCTAGTATTGGTTTAGGTGTCAGGGTAAGGTGTTTGTCTGGATTTGGTGCTCAAGGCTTAAGTCTTGGTTTGGGTCTCAGTTTTAGATCCTGCTCTAGATTTGGGACTCAAGGGTCAAGTCTTGACCTGAGTCTCAGCGTTAGATTTTGGTCTGGGTGTGGGGCTCAAGGATCAAGTCTTGGCCTGAGGTGGCCTTACTCTATAAGGAAGTTCTGCTTAAACACTGTGGCATATTACTATTGATATTTCTAATTTGCCTAATGGCATTTTCAATAGAGGGTGAGGCAGAGTAGATATTGTTAAATAGTGGCAGGACACCATGGCAAGTGAGACTGGACGGTGGCAAGCTATGTGTTGCGCTCTCTCTCTCTCTCTCTCTCTCTCTCTCTCTCTCTGATCTGTTTAATTGGTTTTACTATCCTAATTAATAACCAGCCTTACAACTGTCAGTAAAGGACACCCTTATGTGCGTCTTTCTTCCTATTCTCTCTCTCTCTCTCTCTCTCTCTCTCTCTCTCTCTCTCTCTCTCTCTCTGCATAATTAGCCATAGTGATCCATCCTTCTACTCTCTTAATTAACATTCTTCTCCACTCTGGAGGTCCTGGCTGTGGGCTCTTCAGTACTGCAGTATTAAGCCTGTCTAACAGCACTGCTGCTCTGCTAAGAGTATTAAGGGTCCTGCTGGAGGTCTCATTTCATTCTGCAGGGAATCAGCAGAATTTACACCAGGAGTACAATGCAATTAAACCATCCATTGGGGTATGCATGCTGATTTAGATTAATAAGCAGGAAGTTATCAAGCAATGTGTGTGCGTGTGTGTGTGTGTGTGTGTGTGTGTGTGTGTTGGGGGTGGTGTTTGTAGGATTGAATCTCATTATAAAAACAAAAGACGTCAATGGGAAGTCCCCACCATGAGAGAAAAACAAACATGTGTGTGCACATTTGGAAGTTTTATGTGAGCAAACAGTGTAAAAGCTGAGCTTTGGCCCATGCTAAGCTTTATATTACATCTCCAGCTCTGCCCAGAAAATCAATTGGATCATAAATGTAGTGATGCCCAGGCCCTGAAACTTTCTACAGTTATGGCAAATTGTTAATTTAGACTGAAAGCATATCAAACTTAAAAACTGCTTGTTTCCTCTTCAGTTAAATGACTTCTTAATCTAGTGTAAATTAGATGAGATGAAACTCTGAGTCAGCAGACAGTGTGAGATAAAAACATTCTCATTAAATCTAAATCCTTGAACACAAGGTTAGGACTGTGAAGGAAGACTTGATTGTCTTCAGAGATGTTGAAGCAGCATCTTCAGAGTCGGTACACCTGGACTTGGCTTAGATATTAACAACACAAAAAATATGCTCTCATTGTGTCTGTCAGACTGAAATGCTAACCATTTAGGGTGAAGTGGCCATATTTAACATTTTTGAAGTGTTTTACTTTTTCCCTAAAGTCTACTTTTAATGTTAATTACAGTCTCATTGCCATTTTTCACTCTTTCTCCAACTGTTAGATTTAAACACACAACCCTAACTTTACCTTTAAGTCTTCTATATGTAACATACTATCTGTCACAAGTATGATTAGCTAACCTCAGTGCGAGTGTGCACATGTCTACTTTTAGCATCTGGAAAACATCATCATCACTGTACTGATCAGTTTAAAGTGAACAATCCTGTTCAGTGATGTTTGCCAATCCATTCTTAATAGTCTGATAGGATAACTTGAGTCTGCTGAGGTCAGACATCAGTCTCCAATCACCCTGCTGTAGCTAAGATGACTTCTATGTGCTGGGCAGAAGAGTTAGCCCTCCTGCCAGTCTGCCTGTCACTCTGTACTCATCATAGGCTAATTACCCAGACAGAGACTTTTCTGCTTCACCCTGCTCCTGTCACGATACATCTGTGCCTTCTGCTGCCACACGGTACCATTACTAAAATAACCCTAGCATATGCTGTGAAACATATACTCCAGTAATAGAACTTTTGTTTGCTTACTGCAGTATTTTTTTATCAACACCAAACCAGAAATGTGTTCCTTTTATCCCTATTAATTTACTAATATAATTTAGCACTATCATTAGTATTATTAAAATCCAATTATTACAATAATCACATTTTAAAGGTTTCATAACATACTCTTATATATATATATATATATATATATATATATATATATATATATATATATATATATATATATATATAAAATTGTATTATTTTCCCTGAAGTCCACTTTTAATGTTAGTCAGGGTTTTTTTTTTTTTTTTTTTTGTCATAACAGTAATATATAATAACTTCTCAATGTGTCTCTGGCCCTCTGTCTGAAACACTCGGTTTTCGGTAGAGCCCTTCCAATACAGCCATATTTGAAATGCAATCTGAAGAAAATTAACAAATTTCACAAAACCACAACATTTATAAAACAAATTTTCAGGATTAACATACAACCAACATCCAACACATTTAATCTGAATATATTAAACTGTTCACTCAAGCAGCACCACAAACTATCAAACAGTCATGCCACATGAAATATTTATGAATTAAATTGTTTACTTACAGGTTTGCAGTTCAATAGTGTTTTAGCTGCTCCATCTTTCAATAACAGTTCCTTTGCAAAGTGTGAATCATATTGTGACTGGTTCACAATTCACAAAAAAGTTGTGATATGAGCCAAAAACACATACAATCCATGCTGAAATGTTCTGAATATGCAACTAATACAACACAACAGGCAAAAGCAGAGACGTTCTCACATCTTCCATGTTTGTTTACATACAGAACGCTCCTAGTCAGTGGCGCTTGTATAAATAAAAGTTGTCTAATTTGTCTAAAAAAATCTAGACCAACAGTTAAAAATAGCTTTGATAGTGGCAATAGCTGTACAGGTCACATTCAAAACAGCAAGAAACATCTCAGCTGAATACAGCAGAATGGGTGTCTCCTTTTTTAGAGTTATAACTTGACATTTCATCTTTTAAAAGTGGCGCGAGATGCATGTTAAGAGTCAAAGCCATTTGTCTAATACATGTTAATGTAGAAAACATTTAAATCCAGATAGGCACATGAAGGTGTCCTGTGCAAGTCCCCTTTAAAGTGTAGATGAATCTCCCATGACAGGCCCTCTTCCCTCTTCACCCATGGCTGAGTGTGAGCACCAGTTGGCGGGGCCAATGGTGCAATGGCAAAAAAGGCATTGATGTCGTGCTGAAAATGCTATCATATGCAGGTGTGTTTGTGTCATCACAAATTCCAAATAAGCCATTTCTGGAGCTTGATTTAAATAAACACTCTTTCCCCGTCTGTCGCTCACTTTGACGTTGTGTCGAAGAAGCGACGCTATGGGTCTCTCTGGCGAGCCTCGCGTATCTCTGAACTTGAGAAAAGGCCAACGAGAAATTAGCTGACAGAATTTGCATGTCTCACCCCCGGACGTATGGGTACAAAGGGAGGACCCTCTGTCCTCCCCACAGCCTTCGTGGCTGGATGATTGGTTCCTTGGGTCTAGGAGCCGCTCAAAGCCACGCCCCCCCCTGGTTCCTTTCTTCCCGGAAGTGCATGATGAGCTGACGAGGTCGTGGGGGCACCAATTACTGCCCGTAATCGACCCCCTTGCTCATCCGCTCTCACTACACTCGACGCTGGAGTGGTCCACAGGTACTCGGTGGGTCCCCCAGGTGGACAGAGCAGTTGCGATCCATCTGTGTCCTGAGAACGCTGACACCTGGTGGGATCGCCCAGTGCTCCCATCCAGGACCTGTAGGATGACGTCGTCACTGATCCTCCAGGACTCGGAAGGCTCCCAAGTGTTCCTGAGACGGACGACCCAGAGATTGAGGTGTTTGCTCCGCAGCTGGTAAGCAGACCACTCTGTCCCCCCGGTGGAGGGCCGGGAGGAGAATCCTCAGTTCAGTTTGTTTTCTTTGCCGCACCCCCTTCGGGCTACAGTACCCACATTCTCAATAAAGGAGCAATTTCCTATTTCTCTGGGTCACCTGGCCTGGCCGGTCACGGCACCCCGGTGCCACAATAGTCCCGGCACATTGGATGCGGACCTCCCACCTCCAGACCCACGACTCTTTCCCCCCAGCTGGCCAGTTCTGATGAGTCTAGAGGACGCCTCCATGGGACCTCCTCCTCAGTCACTAATCCACCCCCTCCCGGGTGTGCAGAGCAAGGAAAGTACTTCGAGTCTTCCCTCAGCACCAGAGCCTCAGGACGTGCTTTTGCCTCCCAACGCCATATTACCTGCTCCGCCCTGCTGCGAAGCCCCACCGGGTACGTCAAAAACTATCGTCCCCTTTGTGCTCCTAGCACAGAGCTTGGATGCGTGGCTTTCACTTCCCAATCCATGGTCAGGACCATCCGACTCGGTTATGCAATTCAGTTTGCCAGGCCTCCGCCCCCCTTCGTGGTGCACGGCGAAGATGCCAAGTACCCAAGAAAGGCGCCAGCTTACGACCAATCTTGGACTTGTGAGTTTTCAACCAGGCCTTGCACAAACTCCCGTTCAAAATGCTTATGCAAAGACACATCTTAACTTGCGTCCGGGATCTAGATTGGTTCGCAGCAGTAGACCTGAACGACATGTACTTCCACGTCTCAATCTTGCCTCGACATCAACCCTTTCTACAGTTTGCGTTAGAAGGCCAGGCGTACCAGTACAAGGTCCTCCCCTTCGGTATGTCCCTGTCCCCTCGCGTCTTTATGAAGGTCGCAGAGGCAGCCCTTGCCCCGCTTCGGGAAGCAGGTGTTCGCATACTCAACTACCTCGATGACTGGCTCATCCTGGCCCACTCCTGAGAGTTACTGTGTGTCCAAAGGGACCAGGTCTTCAGGTCAACTGGGAAAAGAGCAAGCTCGCCCCGGTTCAGAGCATCTCTTTTCTCGGCATTACACTCAGTCTCAATGATAGAGTGCCTCACCAACGAGCGCTTGCAGTCAGTGCTGGAATGCCTCACCTTGTTCAGGCCAGGCATGGCGGTCCCTCTAAAAAATTTCCAGAAGCTCCTAGGGCATATGGCGTCCTCCGCCGGACGCACCGTGTGTTTATCACCCCTGCCTGCTGCCAGACTTTCAAACCCTGGACAGACCTCTGTTTTTTTACGGGCAGGAGTCCCCTTGTAGCAGGTGTCCCGACGCGTTCTGGTCACCACAGACACATCCAAACAGGGTTGGGGAGCTGTGTGCAATGGGCACGCAGCCAGGGGCCTTTGGAAAGGGCCCCTGCTGAGCTGGCACATCAATTGCCTAGATTTGTTGGCTGTACTTCTTGCCCTTCGGAGATTTCTCCTGATAGTTCAGGGCAAGCATGACTTGATCCGATCAGATAGCACCGCGACAGTAGCGAACATAAATCGCTCAAGTCGCTGCATGCCACTCACATCCTGGGCAGCCTCAATGTGGCAGCGGATGCGCTATCGCGACAGGCTACGCCCAGCGGAGAGTGGAGGCTCCACCCCCAGTTGGTCCAGCTGAATTGGGAACGGTTCGGCAAGGCACAGGTAGACCTATTCGCCTCCCGAGAGACATTCCACTGCCTGCTCTGGTACTTCCGAATGGAGGCTCCCCTTGGGACAGACGCTTGGGCACACAGCTGGCCCAGGGGGCTCCGCAAGTATGCATTTCCCCCAGTGAGCCTTCTTGCACAGGTGCTATAGAAGGTCAGGGAGGACGAGGAACAAGTCATTCTGGTGGCCCCCTACTGGCCCTCTCGGACTTGGTTCTCGGATTTCGTGCTCCTCGCGACAGCCCCACCCTGGCAAATTCCCCTGAGGAAGGACATTTTCTCTCAGGGATGGGGCACCCTCTGGCATCAACGCCCAGACCTCTGGAACCTCCACGTCTGGCCCCTGGATGGGATGCAGAACATCTAGCTGGCCTACCACCTGTTGTCGTAGACACGATCAACCAAGCCAGAGCTCCCTCTACCAGGCAACTTTATGCCCTGAAGTGGGACTTGTTCGTGAATTGGTATTCTTCCCGGTCTGAAAACCCACAGAGTCGGGTCAGTGATCTAATTTCTGCAGGAGAGGTTGGAGGGGAGGCTGTCCCACTCCAGCTTGAAGGTATATGTTGCTGCTATTGCGACCCACCACAACGCAGTAGACGGCAAGTCTTTGGGTAAGCACGACTTGGTTATCAGTTTCCTTAGAGGCGCCCGGAGGTTGAACCCTTCCCGGCCAAGCCTGTTCCCCTCCTGGGATCTCTCAGTGGTCCTCTCAGGCTTTCAGAGACCCCCCTTCGACCTGCTAGAATCAGTTGAACTCAAGGCCCTCTCCCTGAAGACGGCCCTCCTGATCGCGCTTACCTCCATCAAGAGGGTCGGGAACCTGCAAGCGTTCTCTGTCAGCAACACCTGCCTGGAGTTCGGTCCCGCAGACACTCACTCCACCCTAAGAGACCAGGTAGCGAACCTTCAAGCACTGCCCTGGGAGGAGGCAGACCCAGCCCCTTTGTTGCTGTGTCCTGTATGTGCTTTACATATCTATTTGGACCGCACACAGAGCTTTAGACGTTCTGAGCAGCTCTTTGTCTACTTTGGTGGACAGCGGAAAGGGAACGCTGTCTCCAAACAGAGGCTTTCCCACTTGGTGGTTGATGTCATAGCATTGGCCTATAACACCCAGGCCGTGCCCACCTCCTTGCGGGTTCGAGCACACTCTTCTAGAAGTGTGGCATCCTCTTGGGTACTGAGCCATGGCACCTCCCTAGCAGACATCTGCAGAGCAGCGGGCTGGGCAACACCCAATACCTTTGCCAGGTTTTACAATCTGAGGGTTGAATCGGTTGAGTCCCGTGTTTTGTCAGGTCCGAGACAGTAGAACTCTTAATGCGGCACAACCAACCGGGTGTTCTGCTTGCACCTTGCACCCTTCACCAAGTTGATTCAGTGCACCCTCTGTCCCAGGTCAGCCACTGAGCGTCGCTGCCTGGATGTTTCTCCTCCCTAGTCCTCTGGCCCGTGAATTCAGCAGAGAAATTCGCGGCCAGACCCACTACAAGTCTCAAATGCTCTGTACTGGGGTCCGACTCCACGAACATAGTTCCCTCTTCAGGCTAACTCCCCATGATGTATTTTCCGCAGTACGGTCCCCCATGTCATCGGACCCACATTAACCCCGGGCAGCCCCACTGCCCCGTCCGCCGTGCTTGTAGAATCCCCCCTCATTAGGCTGGACCTACCACCGCACCATATCCCACGTCCGGCTTCACAACCTTCGTGGTGTATTTGCCACGCAGTACCTCCCCCTAAAACTGGGCAGGGCGTGGCCTCCGCAGGGTCTTTCCTACTGAAAGAATAAGAAATATGCGGACCGGACTGGCACGCCAGCGCTGACGAGTTCTGAAGATGCCCCCTTAGGCCTCTTCCTCAGTCTCTAAATACGCCCCCTGCCGGCTGCACAGAACAGGGTAAGGGCTTCGAGTCTTCTCTCAGCACCCTAGCCTCGGGACATCCTTCTGCTCCCGGCATGCTATCTCCTGCTCCCCCCCGGGGATAGACCGCCTTCCCTGACTTAAGATAGGCCCCAGCCACTTTACGTCCTATGTGAGAGACATAGTGAGAGAGAAGGCCGCAGCTGCTGGGCTTGCTCCTATGCTAGGCATGTAACACCTTTTTCCTCCCTCAGGGGTGTGGGAAACCTAAGGTTTGTATACAAAAAAGAGGGGGGTGTTGGGGAGGGCTACGTACAGCCGGTACAGGTGCCTCTAGCACGCAATAGCCTGCTGTGAACCTGTTTCGACAGTCACGTAACACAGTCAGTGTGTGGTGCATTTTATGGACCCCTTGCGTCACTTCATTTGACACAACGTCGAGTGAGTGACAGAAGTGGAATGTCATGGTTACTGTCGTAACCTCCATTCCCCGAGGGAGGGAATGAGACGTTGTGTCCCTCCTGCCACAGCACTAGACCTAGCACTGTAAATAGCCGTGCTTCATTTTCAGCTCCTCAATGCAAAATCCTGACTGCTTCTCTTTATACCCGTATGTCCGGGGCAGGGCATGCAAATTCTGTCTGCCAACTTTGGCCTTTTCTCAGGTTCAGAGATACGATTTGGCATCCAAGGAAGAACCCTTGTGTCACTTCATTCGACACAACATCTCGTTCCCTCCCTCGGGGAACGGAGGTTACGACAGTAACCATGACGTACGTTTTTATAGTACAATGACCTCTTATATGTCAAAAGATCAAGGAAAATTTTATTCCTCATGTCATGACCCCATTAAATGAAAAAAAATCAATACTGTGGGTAAAAAAAAAAAAACAGACTCACTAAGCAGCTGCCTCAAAATGTAGTTTGGTACATCTAATTCTACTTTATAACTGCATTTAGTCTGATATTGGTTTGATTGACTCAGACTTTCGATGGAACTAAAATAGAATAGTGTTATTGTTGTGGCAAAGTGTGAAATAACTAAAGCTGTTGCAGAAATCTACCTCTGTAGGCTTTCTTCTGTATACATATATGCACAAATGTTACACTACAAGTGTCATCCACACAAACTGACAAAACTTATATTATTATTATTTTTGTCTTTCCTAAAAAAGTAACTTAATGTGTTAAGTCATAAATGTTAATGGTTTTTAATTATTGTATTTTTTTTTAAGTGATTCAATTTAGTATTAAATTAGTAAGTTATAATGTATGGTATGTTTCAGTGAGAAATCAAAATCTTTCCAAGTACCCCCTGCAACATACATAAGTACTCCTGGTTGGCATTCACTGGCTTACTGGAACAAATCTTCAAGTTCTACATCTTGATTATCATCCATTTTCCTTCCATTATACTCATGGCAACATTCTGCAAATGCACACTGCCATGATAAACTGCAAGATTCATATAAAAATATGCATAAAACCATTTACTTGCAGTGACAAAATCTACAGCTGTAGTGTGATGATGTGGCATGTTGATCAATCCTGTGCTGAATTAAATTTACAGAACATACATTATATTTAAGAGACCTCACATGCAGCCAAATTTAAATTGCCATTTATCAGATCCCCACCAGCCAATGGAATTATGTAGCTCATGAAACTTCCAAGAAATTCACGGTCAATGCTTCCACTCTTCTGGAATTCTGGGAACACTATCCCCCACCCCCCCCCATGTTTTAACATCTTCACCCTGCATCATATTTCTGTCACAGCACTCTTCTACATCTATAGCCTTGCTGCGTCACATTTCAATGATTTAGTGAGACCATTTAAAGTGCATGGCAGTCAGCGTTAGGTCAGTGTTCGTTGCAGCAAGGAGCAAGGTGTAAATACGTCACATCACGGCCCCCACAGACTTTGCTCCTGCCTGATAATCTTAGAGGTAAAGCAATCCATTATTTTGAGCTGCCAATAATTTGCGTGAGGGAGATGGTTGGGGGGATGATTTTCTCTAGGCAAGGCTGCACAGACACCCCACAATTCAGGCAAAGCACATGATCTTGATTTAAGATGACCAGTCAATGTGAATCCGAGATGCAGAAGGAGCAGTCTGAATCATTACTTGGCAGGATGCTTAAGGATTTGCTGCAGTTTCTCCCCCTCTCTTCTGTCTCTCCACCTTTCTTTCCTGCTACCCATTCTTTTGTTTCCCTCCATCACTTTTTTTATAATGACTCACTTTAAATCATCTTTTAGATGCTTTGTCTTACACTAGCATTTCTCTTGCTAATTTGTTCATGCATTCATTGCAATTGATCTATTTAAATTTCATCAACGTTTTTTTAGGAAGATAGGATTATGGGATATGAAACAACTCCAATGTCATCAGTGTTAAAATACAGAGACAGGCCACTACACTGCAGCTAAATGGGCCACTGGTAAAAATATTGTTATAAAAATACAGCCAGTTCTGACTCTAAATTCTAATTGGTAGAGCTGCGTTTGAAGCTGCTGTAAAATGCTGATGAACGCACACCTTTGACTATACATTCTATATAATTACATCAAGTTGCTATGTTGCCTGGCAACAATATAGAGCCTCCAGTTAAAAATTTACTGTATTACAGATACATATAAAAGAGATTACTCAATATATATTTGTTTTATGATTATTATTATTATTATTAATTTAATTCATTTATTATAATAATCATATATCGTTATTATTATTGTTGTTGTTGCTTTTACTGTTATTATTATTATTATTATTATTATTGTTGTTGTTGCACTTTACAATCAGGTTGTATTATTTGACATAAAAAAATGCTATAAAAAAACTAGTCCATAACTAGTCACTTACAAGTGTAATTATAAGTCATGAATTACCTAATTTCTGATCCCTAAATTGTTATACCTAAATTATTTATTGAACACTAATACTACTTCATGTGCCACTGCCTGAACCCTGGACTCAGGATGGACTTCAAAATCAAAATTGCTTACCATAAGCTTTCAGCCGGACTTTGATGTCCCTATGGCTGGGTACCGAGACACGAAGATCATAAAATTCTGTTATTTTTTTAAAGAATGGAACCGTTTCTGAAGAATAACCGGTTCCATTCTTTAAAAAAATACCAGAATCTTATGATCTTCGTGACTTTTGGTTCCATTAATGGTTCTCCAGCTTGCAATTTTCCACCTCTGCAGCAGTGATGCCCTCTACTAACTCTACAGCATAAAACACACAGTTCTACGAGTGTATTTGATTCCCAGTCGAACAAGTGTCGAGCTTGTCTCGGTACAGTTCGATTCCCGAAATAATTATTCAAAGGATTCGGTTCTTTTGAATCAACAGCGCAAAACGTCTCGGTTACGTATGTAACCTCCGTTCCCTGATGGAGGGAACGAGACGTCGTGTTGAAGAAGCGACACTAGGGGTCTCTCTTGAGCGCCGAAAGATATGAAAAAAGGCCAATGAGAGCTGGCGAACAGTATTTGCATACTCCGCCTCCGGATACGGATATAAAGGCAAGAGAAATACGCTCGTTCATTCAGGATTTTTCTGAGGAGCCGGGAGTGTTCCGGGCACCTCAGCGGCTCGGCTCAGCGACGTGGCCGGGAAGACACGACGTCTCGTTCCCTCCATCAGGGAACGGAGGTTACATACGTAACCGAGACGTTCCCCGTCTGTCGCTCACTTCGACGTCGTGTCGAAGAAGCGACACTAGGGGTCCACTTCAAAACTCGCCATGCGCTGAGCCATGTACGTGTACTGCTGACACAGAAGCGGGCAGGTATTTCTACGTGCACAAGCAACCAACTGTGCTCAGGCTGCATGTACTCTTCCCCAATGCCCCGAAAAAGCGTCAGAATCCTTTTGGTTACCCTAGGGGGGAACAAGGTGACGCTCCCAACTAGGGAACGGGCCAAGCCTGGCTGGGCCTCTTTTCTCTCTATGTTTTCTCGGCATAGAGCAAGAGCAGCCGGGGCCCTTACCGCATCGAGGGAAGGGGTCTTATTCCCGAATCCCTATTCTTTTAGGGGGAAAAGACCCTGCGGAGGCCACACCCACCCGAAAGGGGAGGTAAAGGTGGCGAAATACATCACATGGCCTCTTGGGTCACATGTGGGAAAAATGGCGCGGTGGTAGATCCCGCCTCGAGGAGGGGGGAGTTGCTACAACACGGCGACCGGAGGGCAGCCAAAGACTGCCTAAGGGAGACGCGGGTCAGCTCGTAAGGTGACCATACCGCGGAAGTACACACAGGAGGAGTCCCATAGGAGGCCTGATCTGTGGAGCACCTATTCCAGTAGGGGTAGCCTGGGGTACCCGTAGTGGACTGGACCAGCAAGTCCCTCCGCTGAACTGCTGCGGGCCCGAAGGGCTAGGGAGGAATCAACCAGGGACCTAGGTTCTCTGGGAAAGAAGGCGCACTGTTTTACCTTGATCGAGGGAAACGGCGCTGGAAACAAGCGATTCACCCGGTCAGATCGTCGACGTGTACCGAGTTCTACGGGCTCGGACCTGAGAGAACACGGGACGAGACTGACTCAACCCTGAGATCGTAAGGGTGTTAGGTGCTGCCCAGCCCGCAGCTCTGCAAATGTCTGCTAGGGAGGTGCCCCTAGCCAGTGCCCATGAGGATGCCACGCTCCTAGTAGAGTGGGCTCGAACCCGCAAAAAAAGGGGGGGGCACAGCCTGGGTGTGATAGGCCAACTGAATGGCATCCACCACCCAGTGAGACACCTCTGTTTGGAGACAGCGTTCCCTTTCTGCTGTCCTCCAAAGCAGACAAAGAGCTGCTCAGAGCGCCTGAAGCTCTGGGTGCGTTCCAGGTAGGCACGCAAGGCACGTACCGGACACGACAGTGAGAGGGCTGGGTCTGTCTCCTCCCGGGGCAGCGCTTGTAGGTTCACTACCTGATCTCCAGAGGGCATGGTAGGAACCATGGGCACATAGCCCAGTCGAGGTCTTAGGATCACATGAGTATCTGCCGGACCGAGCTCCAGGCAAGTGTTGTTAGTAGGGAACGCTTGCAGGTCCCCGACCCTCTTGATGGAAGTGAGCGCGATCAGCAGGGCCGTCTTTTTAGGAGAGGGCCCTGAGCCAACTGATTCTAGCGACTCAGGGGGGGATCTCTGAAGACCGGCGAGGAACACAGAGAGATCCCAGGAGGGGAACAGGTTTGGCCGGGAGGGGTTTAACCTCCGGGCACCTCTTGGGAACCTGACGATTAAGTCGTGCTTACCTAGAGACTTGCTGTCTACTGGGTCGTGGTGAGCTGCGATAGTGGCAACATACACCTTCAAGGTGGATGGGGACAGCCTCCCCTCCAACCTCTCCTGTAGGAACAGGAGCACAGACCTAACTGCGCACCTCTGTGGGTCTTCTGCCCGGGAAGAACACCAATTCACAAACAGACGCCATTTCAGGGCGTAGAGTTGCCTGGTAGAAGGGGCTCTGGCTTGGTTGAACGTGGCTACGACCATGGGTGGTAGACCAGCTAGATCTTCCGCATCCCGTTCGGGGGCCAGACGTGGAGGTTCCAAAGGTCTGGGTGCAGATGCCAGAGCGTGCCCCATCCCTGAGAAAGAAGATCCTTCCTCAGGGGAATTAGCCAGGGAGGGGCTGTCGCGAGGAGTACAAGGTCCAAGAACCAGGCCCGGGTAGGCCAGTAAGGAGCCACGAGAGTGACTTGTTCCTCGTCCTCCCTGACCTTGCACAGCACCTGTGCAAGAAGGCTCACTGGGGGAATGCGTAATTGCGCAGCCCCACCGGCCAGCTGTGTGCCAGTGCATCTGCCCCGAGGGGAGCCTCTGAACGGGCATACCAGAGCGGGCAGTGGGAGGTCTCTCGGGAGGCAGAGGGGTCTACCTGGGCCTTGCCGAACCGTTCCCAAATCAGCTGAACCGAGTGGGGGTGAAGCCTCCACTCTCCACCAGGCAAGCGTTGTCATGACAGCGCATCCGCTATAACATTGAGGTTGCCGGGGATGTGAGTGGCACGCAGCAACTTGAGTCGGTGCTGGCTCCAAAGGAGGAGACGACGGGCAAGTTGTGACATGTGACGGGAGTGTACGCCGCCTTGGCCATTTATGTACGCGACTGCAGTGGTGCTGTCCGACCTGACTGGGATATGTTCGTCCCGAATTAACGGGAGAAACTTCCGCAGGGCCAAAAGGACGGTCAACAACGCGAGGCAGTTGATGTGCCAACGCAGCTGGGCCCCTTTCCAACGGCCTGAGGCTGCGTGCCTGAGGCTGCATGCCCGTTGCAAACGGCGCTCCAACCCAATCTGGAGGCATCGGTCGTGACCAGGACACATCTGGACACCTGCTGTAGGGGCACTCCAGCCCGTAAGAAACAGAGGTCTGTCCAGGGGTTGAATGTCTGACGGCAGGCGGGGGTGATTGTTACCCGGTGCGTGCCGTGGCGCCATGCTCGTCTCGGGACTCGGGTCTGGAGCCAGTGTTGGAGCGGTCTCATATGCATCAACCCCAGCGGCGCAACCGCCGCGGAGCACACCATATGCCCCAGGAGCCTCTGGAAAAGTTTTAAGGGGACCGCTGTGCCTGGCCTGAAGGTGGCGAGGCAGTTCAACACTGACTGGGCACGCTCGTTGGTGAGACGTGCCGACATTGAGACCGAGTCTAACTCCATCCCGAGAAAAGAGATGCTCTGAACTGGGGTGAGCTTGCTCTTTTCCCAGTTGACCTGAAGCCCCAGATGGCTGAGGTGCCTGAGCACCTGGTCAGCCCCAGACGGCTGAGGTGCCTGAGCACCTGGTCTCTGTGGGCGCACAGTAACTCTCGCGAGTGGGCCAGAATGAGCCGGTCATCGAGGTAGTTGAGTATGCGGATGCCGGCTTCTCGGAGCGGGGCAAGAGCTGCCTCTGCGACTTTCGTGAAGACGCGAGGGGACAGAGACAGGCTGAAGGGGAGGACTTGTACTGATACGCCTTGCCCCCTAACGCAAACCGCAGGTGGGGCGGTGTCGGGGCAGGATGGAGACGTGGAAGTACGCGTCCTTCAGGTTTATCGCTGCGAACCAATCTAGATGCCGGACGCAGGTTAAGATGTGTTTCTGCGTGAGAATCTTGAACGGGAGTTTGTGCAACGTTCGGTTGAGAACTCGAAGGTCCAAGATTGGTCGTAAGCCGCCGCTTTTCTTGGGTACGATGAAGTAGGGTCTGTAGAAACCCTTCTTCATCTCAGTTGGAGGGACAGGCTCTATCGCGTCTTTGGCCAGAAGAGTTGCGATTTCCGCACGCAGAGAGTGGGCGTGTTCGCCGTGTACTGCGGAAAAGCGGACGCCCATGAAGGGGGGCGGGGGCCTGGCAAACTGAATTGTGTAACCGAGTCGGATGGTCCGGGCCAGCCAGCGAGACGGGTTGGGAAGTGAAAGCCACGCGTCCAACCTCTGCACTGGGGCACCAAGGGGACGGTTAATTTGGACGTACCCGGCGGGGCTTCGCAGCGGGGCGGAGCAGGTAGGGCAGCGTTGGGCGGCGACAGGGCGACCCGCAGCTGGGGTGCTGAGAAAGACTCAAAGCACTTACCTTGCTCCGCACACCCGGCAGGGGGCGGGTTAGCGACTGAGGAGGAGGTCTCGGGTAGGCGTCCTCTAGACTGGTCGGAACCGGCCGGCCGGGGGGGGCAGTCGTGGGGCTGGAGACGGGTGGTCCGTGTCCAGGAAGCCGGGACTGCTGAGATCTGGTGGCAGAGTGCCGTGGGAACGGCATTTGCGGGCCAGGTGACCCAGAGACAAAAGGAAATAGCTCGTTACAGAGAATATGAGAATGTGAAAACTAATTTGACAAAAAATTCTCCTCCCGGCCCTCCACCGGGGACGGAGCGGTCTTACCACCTCCGGAGCTAACATCTTGGTCCCTGGGTTGAGCGTCTACGGACAGCCTGGGAGCCTTCCGGGTCCTTGAGGGGGTCCATGAGACGGGGGCGTCCGCTTCCTGCGGAGTGCTCGACGGTGGGGCTGAGAGCTAGGCCCGGGTTGAGGCGGAGCAGGGTGTTTCATAGCCGCAGGAGGACGCCCTCGGCGAGCAGACGGGGCATGGCCCATGGCGGCAGGCTTGCGGCGGGGCAGGATGTGCAGTGGCCTCCGTCTGCCTCACCGCTGAGGACTGCTGGGCAGAGTCGTCAACGGTGGCGCCGAATAGACGGAGCTGGGAGACGGGGGTGTGGGAGAAGGTGTGCCTTGTCTGCCTCCCGCATTTCAACCAGGTCCTGTCCACAGGTGCGTTTCTGGACCACAAGGGGTGGCCATCGCCTGTTCGAGTGCCGGCGCTTCTGACCTCCGTGGCCCGGGGGCACGGTTGGTCATCCAGCGCAGTTCCTGCAGCACATCAAGAACAGGACTACCCAAGGTGCAAGTTTTGAAGCGCCTTGGCCTGGCGTTGGTTGCAGGAAGGGCCGTGGCGTGCAGAGTGGAAGCGGTCTGGGACCGTTCCACCGCGCAGGTAGTGAGAGCGGAGGAGCGAAGAAGCCTTGGCTTTGCTCGACTCGTCGTGCACGTCCGGGAAGAAAGGAACGGGGGGGGGGCGTGGCTGTGAGCGGCGCACCTGCCCGCGGGACCGATCAAGTAGCCCAGGAAAGCATAGCGGATCTCCGTGTGTCAGGCTCAGGCTGGGCGGCAGACCCGAAGGTGGCGGCCCAGGCGAGCGATCAGCATCCGATGCCACTGTAACGCTCTCCGATGCAGCGGTGATGTCATCCAATTCTGAAGCAAGCAAGCGTGCCGGGGAGGCGGGCGGTTCGAGGGGGTTTACCCGGCGAACAGAGCCCGTCATATTCCCTGAATCGCCTTCATCGCCCGTGGCACCTGCGTCAATCCCGTAGGAAGGAGGCGAGGCGGCGGCTGAAGTGGCTTTCTCTCATTACAAAAGAAAGCCGTGCGACCGCAATGCTATAACGGCCATGTTCTCACACTGAGAAGATGAACCATTGGAGAGAATGCTCATCCCGGGCTCAGACGGAAGCAATCAAGCGTGCCGGGGAGGCGGGAGGTTCGAGGGGGTTTACCCAGCGAACAGAGCCCGTCATTGTCCCCAAATCGTGTTCATCGCCCGCGGCGCCTGCGTCAATCCCGTAGGAAGGAGGCGAGGCGCGGGGGGGCGGCTGAAACGGCTTTCTCTCATTACAAAAGAAAGCCAAACGACCGCAATGTTGCCATGGCTATGTTCTCGCACTGAGAACATGAACCATTCATAAAACGCTGCCTGCGTGTGATCGCAGCCCAGGCATGCAAGACAGTGTTTTATGACCGAGAGAGGTGGGGAGAAATCACCGCATCCAGAAACTACACAGGGGCGGAAATTACATCTTTATAAAGACGCGTCCTGAAAAGGACGTTCAACGCTGCTGTGTAATGCTCTTTCAGAGAAATAAACTCTTTTACGGAGAGAATCACTCTTTCAACTCTTTTAACTTTGGGGCAAACTGCACGCCGGCAGTGAAGAGAAAAGCCGCTGTAGTGCGCCGTAAATCCAACAGCAAAGCAGAGCGTCAGAGGATCAGAAGCAGGATCAGTTGTGTTACTCGCAGCTGACTGCATACACACGACCTTCGGCTCCGAAGAAAATTACTGAATGAACGAGCGTATTTCTCTCGCCTTTATATCCGTATCCGGAGGCGGAGTATGCAAATACTGTTCGCCAACTCTCATTGGCCTTTTTTCATAGATCAGAGGTATCTTTCGGCGCTCAAGAGAGACCCCTAGTGTCGCTTCTTCGACACGACGTCGAAGTGAGCGACAGACGGGGAACATATGGAACTTCCAGTATAGTCCGATCCCGAAAGAACCATTCTAATGAGCCGGTTCTTTTGAATCTACAGTGCAGAAGATCAGTGTTGCCAACTTAGCGACTTTGTCGCTAGCTTTAGTGAATTTTCAGACCCCTTTAGCTTTTTTCCTAAAAAGCACTTAGCGACAAATCTAGCGAATTTTTGGACAAATCTTAGCTACTTTCCGTAGAAGAGTCGCTAGTACTGCCATGCGATTGTGAGGTCTTGCTTTCCCGCCGCAGTTACACCTCTCTCTCTGCATCTATTCTGTTCAGTGACTGGCAAACAGATGAGCAGCATATTCAGTTGACCGCATGGCAGCTGACACAGACGTTAATGAGCTGCGCATGTGCAAACAGAGTTGTCAAGGACCAATCACTAATCTGTATTGTTTGCTCCTCCTTTGTTTTAATTTAAGCAATTTTATTTGACCATTATTTTTCTTAATTATCACTCACTGTTACCCAGATGGAGATTGTGCACTGTGTGAGAGAAAAAATAAGACATTCTGTCTCCTCTAACTTTCTCTCTGAGTGATCATAATACATGTAAATATAGCCGAAATCACAGCACAGCCATTATCTTTAAATGATGTTATAAAATCAGGAATTTAGCAGTGCAGAGCAGCAGCTTGGAAATTGCTTGAACGTGATTACTGGTTAAAATGTAGTCTTAACGGGCGGTGTTTCAGTCACTATTTCATACTCGTTACGTTGTCTGACAACAGAAACAGAACAAATATGTACACGAGAACAACTTTATTGGGAATTTGGATGTATTAAAATACAGTATGTGAGCACAAATAGTAGGAGAGAAGAAAACAGGTGTAAAGGGCTGACACCGGCTGACACTAGGCAGAATGCAAATACAATGTGATGACATCATGAATATGCAAATTAACACATGATGTCATCTAGTGACTTTTAATGACTTTTTTTAGCCGGCTTTAGCTACTTTCATTGAAAGTAGTTGGCATTGCTGCAAAAGATACAGCGCTTCCAGTATACAAGTAATCATATACTGATGTGCAAGTTATGAATGTCCACCTCAAAATTATATAAGAACTGTTGAAGTCTCAAAAGCCTGAAGAACAACATTAGGCTTCAAAACACTGTCTAAACTGTCTCTGAAATTGTTACTGTTTATTTAATTGACCTGTGTCTCTATTAAATCAAGCAATGCAGTTACTGACTGGTTGTTCATGTGACAATGTAGAATTAAAGATACACAGGTTTTGTTGTAATAAGTGGAATTTTATAAAAAACTAATGAAATATGCTATCAAATATTTCACATAGAGTAAGGATCTGTTATTGGATTGTATTTATGTCTCTAAAAAGTCTGCAAACACACACCCTTTACAAGAACTGTATTACATTTATATCTGATTTGTTATATCTGCTCTGTAGAAATCTGAAATGATCTCATTATTTGGGAACAGACAGCAGAGGGTAGTAAATGCAATAATAACTGCATTTCTCATTTCCGAATGATTCATAAAAAAAAAGTACTAAAAGAATTACTGGAACCGTTACTAGAAACGTTAAGGAATCTGAATCGGACCCAGAATCGTAAAATTCCTTAATATTCCCTGTATCGTCTTGGTCAAAGGATGGTCTACATAGACAATGAATTAATGCCAACAAAAGCCTTATCGGACAAATAACAAAGGCACTTCCATGCACTTCCACAGTTAATACAGGATGGACTTCAAAGACTTTGTCACTAATCTTAGAGTTCATACAACATCATTTTGTTTAAACATTGGCCCCTAACATTTACTTACTTTACTCATTTAAACCATGACTTGTTCTATAAATAAATACATTTTAAAAAAGTAATATTGGCATTATATTCATGCTGTTTAGCCAGAAGGGTACTGACCCCCAAAGTGAGCCTTTATTATTCCAGGGTTGTTTTTCTCCATTAATCAACATCTTACTGAGTTTTTTGTTCCTTGCCACAGTTGCCTTCGGCTTGCTCACTTGGGGGTATAAAAACAAACATTATTTACTTATTTAAAGCACAATCTACAATCACATTTTTATCATATAGCACAATGATGAATAAGACATTACAGCTTTATTTTCTGTACAGCTGCTTTGAAACCATATCTGTGGTGAAAAACGCTATAAAAATGACTTTACTTGGTGCCTAATATAATCTTGTGGTTGCCACTATTTCATAAAACCAATAAGCCACTCAAGTCAAGTGTGTTACAGTGAGTTAGTATAGGCATCACTATAACACTGTAGCACATAACCGCATGTGGTTTAATGCTATATTGAGCTGGGAAGAAGGGGTTAAAAATCCTCACTCTTTCATGTCAACCTACCACAGCAACAATTTTCTTAATGACACTGATTTCCCTCAATGCATTTCATACCTAAAATTACAAAATGAATTGCCTCACTGCCAAGAGGGTTTTGATGTTTCTGGAATAGAGCTATTTTTCTTATTAGGGTTTGGCCATTGAACAGCTCATTTTAGTCAATTGTGCAGAGCTGCACAGAAATGTACTGAGAGCAGAGAAAGCTGAATGAAGAAATAAATCTCTCAAAATAGCATGATGCTTTTGCATTTTGAGTCAACAGAATGCATTACTGAAAGGAACACACCGTAAGAAGCACTGAAGGGTGATTGCTCTGTAAACATACTATATACAGTATATGACATGCATGATTTGGAAAGAAGAGAGACTGAATCATGTTTTCTTGGCTTTCAAAACAAGTCGTTTAACAGTTCAGCTTCCTCAGGCCTGAAGGCACACTCATTGAAACAGCTCTCATTAGCAAAAAGCACTCACTGGTGGCAAGAAGTTTCCTCTTCAAACTCATAAAACTAACTGCAAAGCTGAGCACCAATGTTCCAGTGCTTTGTTTATAAGATTAGTTGCAAAATGGCAAGAACCTGACCACCTTAGTTTGATATTTACACCTCAGTTTCTATAATGCATCAATAATACACTGTGTATGCAAAATAGTTACACTCAGGACTTTCAGGGCAAAAATGTTCCCATTGACACCCATTAAAACTTATTTTGATCCCAGTCCCTTTAAAGCATAAAATCACGAATTCTAAATTAATATGCTTTCATTCCGGATCTCTGGCTTCATGAATATTTTTTTTATATTTTCCACCAGATGGCACCATTTTTCTCATGTTTAGCCTATGGAGCAAATACATGCTTTTTTCCTATTTTATAGGGCACTGCAGGTCAATTAAATAAATGATGCAGCTAAAAATGTGTGGGTGTGTTGGTATGGATGTCAGAGTGTGTTTTGTATATGTGTATTGAGAAAATAATAATTTCCCTCTCGGAGGCTTGATTAGCCTGATACGGGACCGGGTGTGTATCATCACGACCCGGCCCCACCCTCCGCCCTGCCACAATAATATAAATATATAATATTGTTATGGCAGTTTTTTGATGCGTATATTTTTGTCCTCTAAGGACCTCCGAGTAACTTTTTTTAAAGGGTTAACAAAGAGCATGTGTGGCAAGATCTTTAAGTCATTCTCAAAACCTGATGAAACACAAACACTTTTATATAGGTCTAGATTACATGTGATTGACTCTATTTTTATGACAACTATAATGCATATCATTTTTGTTACTCTAAAATAAGTAACACTTATTGTAGGGTCCCTCCAGTTTTTTTTCTTTCCGTTTCTAACAACATCGGCCTACTGTATATGGGTGTTTTCGTCTATTTCTATTTTTGTGTTTTTTTTGTGTTATTTCTTGTAAAGAACATGGTGGTCTTTCAAAAGGAACATTAGCCTGTTAACTTCAGGACACAAAAAAAAGTGTTACTGTGTGAAAGCAGAGGCAGCCATTCATCCGAAGGTTGATCTGTGAACTGAAAGTGACTCTGAAGGGCATTTGGAAAAATTTCACTGTGCAAGCGGTGGGGAGGAAAGGCTTAATGCCCATCATTAATGCTGGAGGATACATTATATTCTCCCTCCCTGTTGTTGAAGCTATTCTCACTCAATCTGTTAGAAAAAGGGATGGCGATATGAATAATAAAAAAAATGTTTAAGCAAACAAAGCGACTGGATTGTCGTGTCCCTCCTTTTTGAATCTGGTAAGGCTCTGCAATCATTTTAATCCTTATTTATGTGTTTTGTAAAAGTACTACCTACTTCTCTCAGCACGAAATCACAGATTCCTCACACCTAGTCATTTCTTGTCTTCATGGTTATAGGTTTCCGACTGCAAATGCTGAATGCAAAACAAGCTAATCTTCCAGCAATCCCTCACTATTTGCCATCCCACCCAGCAGAGCACTTCATTTAACTTGATATTCCATCGTGGCTTATCCAATGTCAATACTTGCATCAGGGCAATAACCAGATGACATGGAGAAAAGCTGCGGGGAGAACATAAAACAGTGAACAAGAGTGTGTGTGTGTGTGTGTGTGTGTGTGTGTGTGTGTGTGTGTGTGTGTGTGTGTGTGTGTGTGTGTGAATAAAAAGCTGCTCTCTCTCGAGTAGTAATGCCTTTAAGTAATTTATGCTCTCGTTCGGTGGCGGAGGAGAGGTTGATGGGATTACTTGGGAGACTGCAGTGGATTAACACTGAAGAAAGTCTGAAGGGAAGCAGACAAACACCTGGCCCTTGCATTCACCTCCTCAAATAAAGAAAAAAAACCATCCCAAAAGCACTCATTACCATGGAAATGCTTGTAATTTAAAGTCTCTCACTCAAACTGTCACGGATTTGTCTTCATTAGACTAGTATTCTCTGGTTAAGTCAATGTGAGAAGTTGTGAAGTGCTAAGAAATGGATGCATTGACTAAAAAGAAAAAGAAATGAGGAAATAAGTCTCTTGGATGATGCAACAATGCCTAATAAATACCTCACACAAGGACACAAAAAGATTCTGCAGCCAAATAGTCAGCAGGGATCAACATAGTTTGTGTTCTTGTGCACTAAATTATCGAGTTTCTAACTGTTCATCTTATACTGGCTGATGGATAAGAAGCAACACCCATACAGAAACAATATTCTATATTCTATATGTAAGACCCCATAAAAGCATTTATTTTCCCCGTGCTTATGTAGTTTTTGTGGGACATTTCAAAGGACTTGTGCTTTTTGCAAACAGCCAATAGGTTTTATTCTATGTCAAAGCCATGAATTATAATTTGCTACTTGCTATAGACCTTATTCACGGTAACACCATCTTTGGCTATGAGGGATAGATTTAGTCTCTTCAATGGCATCTGCTATATAAAGCTGTATGAAGTTCTTTGGTCACATCTAATTTTCCATAACTCATGTTTTCTGAAGTTTTATGTCTATTCTGCCATCTGCCGGGTAACGGAGTAGCCCGACCGCCCAGACGCGGGGAAGGGCCGCCATACGCGGGGCGAGTGGGGACTGGATTCCCCGACCGCCTGGAGCGATGGAGCCGCTGCCGGGGGCGGAGGAGTGCCCTGCCGTCCCCAGAGACGTGGAGGGGTCGAGGGAAGACCGCCGTCCGCGAGGGGAGGAGGGAAGCAACTCCCCGACCGCCTGGAGCGGTAGGGCCGCTGCCAGGGGCGGAGGAGTGTCCCCACGTGCCGCCAGAAAAGCGGAGGGCCGTTCTGTCCGCTGGGGGTTGGAGGTTTGACTCCGGTTCACCCGGAGAGGAGAGGCTGTCGTCCGCGACGGTACATCAGAGAACCGGTGAGTGAGCTTTTTCTCTCTCTGTTCTCTCTCTCTCTTTCCCTTTGTGTTGAAAGTTGAGTTTGAGTGTTGGCCTTTTCCCTTGCCTATTTAGTTTTTTTTTTTTGTATTTTTCACCTCCTGTCTCCCAGGTCGAGGAAGATGGGGATAACCAGCCGGCAGACGGGTCGCAAAGCACGTCCTTACCCAGGGAAAGAGGAGGGGGGGTGTACGTCATGCCGGTGGCACCGGGGGGTGTGCTAGAATGTTGCATGCCCGGTCCCCAATCGGCCTGATGGGGCGCTCGAGGGATAAAGAGAAAATGACGGTTCGAGAGAGAGAGAAAATGATGGGTGGCTGCCCTGTATGTTATGTTTGAGTGTTTTGGTTTTGGTTATTTATGTTATTTATGTCTCATCTCCTCCTTTCCCATCTTAACCCGCCTTACAATTTGCACTAGCAAATATCAAAAAAGTCCATTTTGATTACTTATTTTGAATACTTCTGAAGCTGCAAGGTTGAAACTCAGCATTCTAGAGTAGTTAACTACATGTAGTGATACTGCTAACCTAATAGAGTTCAACAGTCTGGTTCTGGAAGTAAAAATCCTATACATGTAAACATTTAGAGGCAGAGCTAAGAGGTTGTTCATCAATGGTATATGCTTCTGTTGAAGCCATCCATCATCCAGCCTGGTCTTGTGAAATTTATGTGAACATAACAATTTTACAATTCAAAATGTACGTGCTGTATAACATGTCTGGCTGCAGGTTTTCAGTGAAATGTCCAGTTGGGGCTGCCAAAAGTAAGTAAAATGGTGTCGTAAGGTGAATTTGAATTATTATTTTTATACTTTTTTTTTGCCTGAACCTAACCAATAGTTATTGTTTTTAAATATGAGAATATATATTAAATGAGAAGTCTAAAAAAAGACATCCTTACCAAATCAACACCTAAACTTAACCGTTAGTGTTATATAAAATATGTGAAAAGTTAAAAAAGACATCCTCACCTTATAAATGACTAAATCTAATAATTAGTGTTTTATAATGCAGAAGCGAAATTTAAAAGCACATTATCTGAAGCAACCACCTAATTTCGTGCTGCTTTTCTGACTATGTAATGTCAAGTGTCCAGGGGCGCATTAACGCACAGGCTCATATAGGCTGAAGTCAGGGGCCTACAACTCCCATGGGGAGTAGCGTGTTTAAACACTTTCAGCAGGAGACGTAGTTGATGACATGGTGACAGTGTGCCACCGTTAAAGTCGTCCTTGTAGTGCTTGCTCAATGCACAGCAGTGCCTTAAAGCGACCACCCCTCCCATGACGCACTCTGAATGATGTAATCGAGTAGATTTTTCTTCAACCTTAAAACTACTTTACTATTTTTACACATTTGAATATTTTGCAATAAACTAAAATACATTGTTTCTGTACTTATAATCAACAACCTAAAATCAATAGTTTTATATATTCCCATCATTTTTTATTTAGTGACATCATTTGCAATTCTTCATGGGATGTAGTCTGTGCCCACTGAATAAGTATAAGGGCACATTGCGCTGTATTTCATTTTCAGTTATGTGACATACACGCAGGTGATTTCAAAATAGTGTTGCTTTTCCTGGAACAAGGTTAGCATAACAAAACATCACATTACATGATGTCATTAATGCACATTCCTGGTCACATTCTGGAAATATTATTTCAAAGGAAGAGCATTACAAATGAGACAATTTTGGTGTAAAATGCACAGAACAATGCATCTGTGCATGTTACAGTAAAATTGTTTGTCTCGTTTGTAATGCTCTTCCTATGAAATTATATTTCCAGAATGTCACTTTGGTCACATGATAATGTTAACCTTGCATAATGAGTATTAACCAATAGGCAAAAGCTGTGTAGGCATTGTTTAAGCAAACTCATATTCAATTTGGCCAAATTGTGGTATGTTATGCCCAATTTTCATGATCCAATCAAAACAAGACCCCTCCATTTTTTTTGTTGAATATCCTGTTTTACTCTGATCTACGTCACATTACGGAAGTAAAATGGGTTTCAATTGGCAATTCACATTGACTTAAAAAAGCTTTACCCTTTTAAAGTTTATATTAAAAAGTACAGTAGATTATGTGTTCTATGACCTATTGCCTTCAAAGACTTTACCATACACTGTGAGAGCTTTGAAGTCAAAGTGTGGGGCTTAGAAATAACAGTAATTCAGAACTTACTTTTACATTTTTATTGGAAATTCTGTTTCAAAAACTGAAATCTTTACAGAATGACTTTCATGTCCTCCATTCGAAGTGGCCTTAAGAAGCTTATTTATCCCATTTGGAATGCAGGAATAGTGTATCAAAGGGTATATTGACTAGCTTTACAAATTTTGTGTTTCAAAGAGACCATTTCAGAAAAGCTTCTATAAAATGGAAAATAACGGAGAACTTTCAGGGGAAATGACAGAATTGATTTTTATTGAATATGTTGATGGATCTGCATAAAGCAGTCTTAAAAGTAATTAACACCATTGTTGTCAGTCTGTATAAATGTAAATGTAAACTGTCAATGCTCCCTCCTACTTTCACACTCTATTCTCAGTTTGAGTGCCTCCATGTGGCAGGTGTTTCAGTTAAACAAACACATACATGTTCCACACGTGTCACATCCTGTCATTCACAGACGCACAAATGCTCCACCAACCCGAGCCGCCTAGCTTGTTTTTTTTTTACACTGATTTCATTTGTCACAGTCCAATTCACTATTGACACAAAATATACAGCTCTCATTAGATCCTTTATGAACATTTTCAGTGCTAAAGTGGGAAGTCAAAAACACATGGCAGATGGTTCAATCATTCTAATGGGAGAAGATCATATAACGTTGCATTGCTTGGAGGTTGAATATAATTATAACTAGAGAACTGAAGTGCATAAAACACTTTTAGAGTTCATTTTTGTTTATATATTCATTTAGCTTTGCTGAGATAATTCTAGCTAGGGGTGTAACGGTATGATATTTAAGTTAAAACCAATTCTTGACATTTATTTTTGATTTTTTCAATGTTAATCCTTTAACTTTTGATCTTGAACATCAGGTCTTAATCTGACAAGGTAAAAAAAAATATCAAACAGGTAAAACAATAATAACAACAATAATATAAAAAATTGTAACATGTACAATAGTCAGATGATTACAACGGAGGAAAAAAATTATATATATATCATTTTTTTCCTCCGTTATAGTCATGTTATTATATATATATATATATATATATATATATATATATATATATATATATATATAAAGTTATTGTTATTTTGTGATTTTGAAATTAAATAAAGTTTCATGATTATTGCCCAGGTTAACAATTCAAATATGCATTTGTATGCATTCAGCAATTTGTTGCATTTGTGATTTAGTTTTTATTCTAAACACAACCTACTGAAAATATATTATTCATTTGCAGTTTATTTATTTCAATTTTGTCCAATACTGTCAATTTTCTGCATGCATATTGTCAATGATAATTTCCTGCACACCAAAAGTAAATCCTATTTATTATTAGTTGTATCAAACACATTTTTGGCCTACAGTTGCACTGCACTTAGGCAAATGAACAAACAGTTGGCAGGCACATTGTAATGTTGAACGAGTGCTTAAAACCTTTTGCTCTATTTGTAAATGTGACAGAAAGCATAAACATAACTTTAGCCTACCTAGTCATTACATATGGTGTAAAACTACATTGAATCTGGTGTTTTTATGAAACAGGGGCTATAATATATTATCCTGTATACTGTATTTCCACTTACATGATCTTACATCAGCTCATAGAGAAGGTGCTTATGGTTTAAAGTGTGTCCTGCCTGAGCCAATACTTTTTGCAACAAATTTTGCAGACTGTGCAACCATCAACATTGATGGTGCCTCGTGGGTCTTTAACTTATCCAAAGTAATCCAAGACAGCAGACTTCAACCGCTTTGGCAGCAGGAATAAAGTTTCAGGCTCGGACACGTCTGTAAGTGATGGGAATATAGGATCATTTTACTGACTTGAAACTTTGAGTCTCGTTCAGCAAAATTAACGAATCTTTATTCTAGTCATTTCATACATTTCGTTCATTTCAGCAGAAATAAATTAAAATGTAAAATGTTCAATAGCCAAATCCCCCCAACACGTCTACTTACACAAACTTTAATTATAGTCCCAATAAGGAAAAATTGATAATGCAGTCAAGGACAAATTATGAGAAACAGAAATGATTAGTTCACCTCTGGAATCTTCTTGTCTGAGTTGTTCATTCTTTTGACACGTGACAGCAGTATGTGCATAGTGTAAATGGCTGTCACATGACAAAAGAATAAACGACTCGAACCAAAAGACTTGAAAATGTAACTAATATTTTCTGTTTTCTGTACAGCGCTTATGCAGTTTTCACATAACAAAGGGTTGCACAATGCACATGCGAAGCCAACACAAAATTAACAAATCAATCTCTGAGACTACAAATTCATTCAAAATGAATGAATCATTCATGAAGGACCCATCACTACTGTCTGTATGATGTGCTTGTGCTGCACTCATGCTGCACTCTGCTCGGTGCTGCACTTCTGATGTGTTTGTGATGTGCTGCGCGTGCGACACCTGCATGTCACCTTTAAAATTCAGTGACAGTAGAATGTTTATTATTTTATAATATAATTATTTTATATTGTCAAGTTTATATGATGCTGTAAATATCGCCGATTCTGTCTTAATTTAACTGATTTGGATTGTAGAAAAGTTCTAAAAAAAAATGATGACCATCCACTTTAAAACCGAGGTATATTGTGAAATCTTGAAACCGTTACATCCCTATTTCAGGATATCTTTTTCTCCCAATGCCCTCTCAAGTGAGGAATGGAAATTTGGAGACAATCACATACAGTAAATGAGTAAATAAGGTGATCAATAAGATGATAAATGTCCTTACTAAGGAAATCTTTTCTGTAGGAAGCACGTTGTTAATGTATTCACTGATACATTGCATTACATACTTCTGGACATATACCACAAATTTGTAGGTAGTAATATGCTTTGCACAGCACATTCAGCTCATTGTTATTCTCACTTTCAGAGATGAAAAGGTCTGTGCATAAGAATAGTTATAATTCCCTGCATTCTCACCAAGTCTTCATGGCATCCACTTCTGCATAGAGTAACCCCTATCCATCTAAAGCTAAAACGGCTACTTATGACCGTCTCTGACTGCTACTCCTGTTTGTTGGTGCCTCCATTCCAAATCGGATCAACACCTCTTGCCCTCAGCCCTTGTATTCAATGGCAGGTCAAACCATATAGGGCTATGTGAACCTTAGAAGATAAGGGGAAAGTCCTGCCTTCAGCAGAGAGCAGATATTTGTTCTCCGTCACTAGACATCAAAGTGCAGGCTGACTCCCGCAGATGGCTGAAAGGAAGGGGGGATTAGGTCAGAGAAGGGGCTATAGTTTGTTTGATGGATATTATGGGAGCATGGACCAGTGACTCGGGAAATGGACATAATCAACAGGTGTTAGGTTTAAATCACCAGGTGTGGCTGATTGCTCTTCTCCATTTATTTTCAGGGTGCCACCTGCTCATCCACGCTCCTTGTCACTGAAGACTGCTCACAGACACATGGAAAGAACGCTCTGAATAAAAGACTGATTGGACTAAAGATAACAGCTGTAAAATCTATTATAGGTGATCTCATTATACAAATCTATAAAGACACTACACTGTCATAACTTCTCTTAATAGAGCAGTGGTTCTCAACTAGTTTTGCATCAGGACCCAGATCTTACTTTGGACAGTGGCAACCCAACCAACATGATCACACAGGTTAATTCTGAATGTGTTGGCACATGCCCCAAAAATAGTGCTGTGACTTTAACTCACATCCTAGATACAACATTGCAAAGAAGGAAAAGATTCCTGCTTTGGTCTCAGTAGTGCTATGGGTATGGTTAGCATTAGGGTATGAGCATATCACTGTAATTACTACTCAAATCGGATGTGCTGTGTCTTTCACGTCATATCCAACACAGTCCCACATTTGATAATCTTGCACAAGTAAACAAAAATGCCCTTAAAAGCAAACTATTCAAGATGTATTTATTTAACCTTGAGTAGTTTTGTTTCACTATTGAGTTTTTCCAGGATGAGGGGATGTCACACAACAAGTGTTGGCATCTACCTAATCTGACTATCTTCTACTAGATTATTTTACGCCAAAATACAGAAGAGTTTGATTTGATACATAGCTGTTGATGTCAACAACAAAAGCTATTTGAAATGATGCATGACTGCATGTTTAGTTTTAACAGTGTTATTTTCCACTGCTGTCTGCAACCCTATCATAACTGACCAGCAACCCATTTTTTCATATGTAACCCACCAGTTGAGAACCACTGTAGCTACTATCTGAAACAGTATAAGAAACATTATATAAACGTCATTTTGCAGAATGGTTGCCATTACTGTAGAGTAACCACAGCTTTTCAAAGCAAAATCAATGATACACTATCAAATGTAATATTGCCGTAGCCATACCTCCACATTTTCTTTGTTTGATTCCGAGTATTCATTCTTACTGTTACTGTTAAAAGTGTGGCTCAGGAGCTATCAAAGCGGCAAGGATACAATGGCGTCTAGTTTTTAGAATTTCCCATGACCCAACAGGTCACATCCCTCTTGAACAAGAGAAAAATAATTTAAAAAAACACATATTTACTGATCAGACCAGTCCCTGCTTCCCTGCCAACAAAAATCAGACAAGCATGACCATTACAAAGCACAATGGCTTTCAGTAGAGAAAGAACATAATAAGAAAAGTGGAAGATAGAGAAAAAATAAACTTTAAGCGATAGATCGATACAGTGCACACCAAATGCACACCACTGAAAAATATTCTGGGCCAGCGTGATTTGAGCATTACAAGTGAGATATTCAGAATAAATCAAGACCTCACGAGACTAAATTTCAATCTCAAAGAAACTCACTCTCAATTTGCATGGCCTGAAAAGCAAACTTGATGTTGTTAGAATGGGTTGTGTTGCACTCTGAATTGATAAGTGAGGTTTGGTTTGGCAGAGATGTATCAAAAGGTACACCAATTTTGATATTTTTTGACCCAATAAGAAAAAATTGGAGTTTTGTGGATTTTAGTTCATGTTGAATATCTTTGAAGCCATCTTTTTGTTCTCTCTAAAGTTGACAACATTTGTTCAAAAACATCTGAATTTAAAATTACTTTCTAAACCGGGAAAACTGATCACATAGATTGATGATTCATCTTGCAATATACAAACATTTAGTTCCGGTCCTCGAATCTGATTGGACGAGAGATGTTCCATGAGCATGGTGTGACATGGTGTGACCATCAGCACTCGGACACTCCACTTGTGTTCATCATCCTAAACTAAAGTGTAAGAGCAGTGCAGATCTGTTACTGTAGGCTATGTGTCCCTTTTAAAATCTCTTTTTATTCATTTTTGTGCATTTTTGTGTGTGATATATGAGCCAGTTGGTGACGTGAAGTGAATCCGTTAGACATTGTTTACATAGAACAGCGCGCTGTAATTGTTCGTATTATTACTACATTACTAAAGATAGGAAATAGCTTTAAATGGCTTTAAACTAACAACTTCAGCATTATGGCTCATCACAGCTGAGAGATACAACAGACAAATTAATTACACAACTCAAGGCGCTTACCTCTTACCAAACTATCCACATTGGATACATACAGTTTAAAATGGTGGAGGACATTGCGGTTTCTATAGGGAATGACTTTTGCGCACTGGCAACCGTGAAATAGAGAGGAATACCCCTGCTTGGAAGGCTATTTTACCACTAATAAAGCTCTCTCTCTCTCTCTCTCTCACACACACACACACACACACACACACACATCCATCCATCCTTGTTTATCCAATAACTTATTCTAAATTGCACAAGACATGATACTATTTCTGAAGTGACATTTTTGAATTACTAACGGAGGCTTGGACGCATCATTTGTTTTGAACCAGCAACAGCAGATTCTGATCGGTCACGTAAGAAAGTAGTTCCATGCCTAAATGCGTTTTTATGACCGTACTCAGTTTTTCCGTATTTTTTCAACTTTACTTGCTCATTGAACTGTAGTATATAAGCAATATCAGACTTACAATCGTGCTATATGGTCCTAAATCAGCATTTAGGTGTGATGTAGGGCCATATCTCACTCTTGCTCGTGTGATGTTGCTTAAATATATAGTTTTGTCCAATAAAATACTCAATAAAAATTATTCTTAATACTACTTTTAAACAGTGTTGGGTGTAATGTGATTACAAAAAATTATTAGTTATTTTAATCAGATTATATTTAAATACAAGAGTAGTGTAATGGATTACACTTTAAATTCTTGTAATCAGATTATAGTTACTGACATTCCATGTTAATTAATTACTTTTAAGAACATTTCTTACATTAAACATATTTCTAAAATAATATTATATAGAATCCATTAATTATGTCATGTCTGTTTGTGTTTCTGTGATAGCTGAAGGGCATACAGCCCCTAACTAGTCATTAAAAGAGTGTGGTGCTGTTTTTATGATTTGTTTGCGACATGAACAAGAGGGAAATATAGATATTATTTTGAATTCATAGAGAGGAAAAACAATAACTTCGAAAGTAACTTAGTAATTAATAATGTGATTACTGATTTGATTAATCAGCCAAGTCAGTAATCTGATTAAAATTACATGTTTTGAGTATTTTAGCTAACACTGTTTTTAACTGACAAATAGGAAATAGCATGTTTATGTATTCCAATGATTTCCAGTAGGACATACGTCAACATAAGAAGGAAAACTGCACTGATTAACGACTTCATGGGATCTAAAATGCATAAATTGGTAGCCAAAATCTTGGTTTAACACTTAAAAGAGAAATCACTAATCCATGCAGGCCTAGGGCCATTTCAGTTTCTCAAGTTCTAAGGCTAAGGGATTTTATTCGACTAAACTTTTAACTTTTCCTTGAGGCAGACTGCTCTAGACACAAAGACTGGTGGACAGAGGCACACATATCAAAAGAAGCCTTCTTTAGGTACAGAATCCTGGATCTTCTACCCTATTTGACAGCCCGATGTGGGATTAAAGAGGGGTTTGTATGGAGCCGAGACAAATTAGAGCTCAGTCTCACCTCTTGAGTTCTGACTCATGCTCTTTCTGTTCTAGCATTCCGCTCTCTCTTCCTGTCTCTCTTTTTGCCTAAGACTCCCATTAGCACCCAATGGGCTGAACAGAGGTACATTAACGCACCTGTCATTAGACAAACACACATGCTTTTTGTCGCTACAAAGGGTCCATGCTGGAGTATGGCAGGATGAAAAGGAAAGGTAGAGAGGAGGTGAGAACCAGAGACAGTGGTGACAAAGCTGTATAATGAATGGGAGGGGAGACAGCCGGGCCTGACAGGAGATAGCTGGATCCTGATTTAAATACCATTCTTATTCATATTACAGGGCTTTATTGTGCAGCAGTACCCCTTCATACTCGTTAATTTGAAGGGTGACACAATCTAGACTTATGTGGAAAGTGCTGTCGTGGCCTGATCAAGTGTCAGAAGGAGTCTAATGAAAGAGAGAGAGAGAAAAATGGCTAATAAATAAACATAACCCTGGGTGAATTTTTGGAGGCTCATCTATTATTTACTGCTTACAAGCCATTACTGATACAGATACAGTTACTGATACACTTTTAACTTCTGTCTGAAGGTGGGTTTGAGTCAATTGTTAGTATCTGGATGTGAAGCTGTGGTATTTAATGTTAAAATAGGTTCTCCTATCCAAGCTTATTATCCGGAGACAACTATACTGCCCTGCAAAGGCTAAATGTAACAACTATAGATTTTCTACAAATGTAATTCTTACCGAAATCGGGTCTCTCAATTATACATATTCAAATGTGAGAGTTGGCCACCACATTGTTAATGTGCAGTCCGGTTGAAAATGCTTAACGTGTGTTCTTGTGTTTCTGTGGCGGTAACAAATCTGAGTACTTAAATAGGTGATAGAGTTACCTTCAAAGGTTCATGCCATGAAACTGGATGTATTATTATTAAAGGGATAGTACAACCAAAAATGAAAATTCTCTCATCATTTACTCACCCTCATGCCATCTCAGATGTGTATTACTTTCTTTCTTCAGCAGAACACACACACACACACACACACACACACACACACACACACACACACAAAGATTTTTAGAAGAATTTCTCACTTCTGTGCATCAATACAATGCAAGATAATGGTGATAAGACCTTTGTAGCTCCAAAAATCACATAAAGGAAACCATAAAAGTAATCTATATGACTCCATTGGTTTAATCCATATCTTCAGAAGTGTTTGAACAAGTGTGGGTGTTTAATTCCTTTTATTAACTCTAAATCTCCACTTTCACATTCGAAAGTCACATGTGGTGCCTGTTTAGTTTCACTTTCACATCTGAAATTTAAAGTTAAAGTAGAGATTTAGATTGAAAAAGGACATAATTATTGTTCTGTTTCTCACCCACACCTATTATATTGCTTCAGAGGATATGGATTTAAACTTTGGAGTCATATGGAATACTTTTATGTTTTATGTACTTTTATGGAGCTACAAACTTCTGGTTACCATTTACTTGCCTTTATGGACCTACAGAGCTGTGATATATTTCTACAAATCTGTTTGTTGAATGGAATGAGGGTGAGTAAATTATGGGAACATTTAAATTTTTGGGTGAACTACACTAATGTTCACTATAGTACCTCTTGGTGCAACGTTGAGAATGGTGTGACATGTTTTGGAAAGCAACTGTGCATGAAATCAAGCTTGCATAGCTAGAAGCATCTGCGATCACATACTTGTGTACAGCATGTTTTGGCTTTTAGACTGATCTGTTTGGCTCAGTATGCTCAGAATCAGATAAAAAGTGTAAAAACTAAGAGTGTCCACAAAAAAAGGGGTGTCCACAAACTTTTGACCATATATTTTGCCAATGGAAGACAAGAGTAATATGCAGGGAAAACTTTTTGATAGTAATAATTATGCAGTTTTGTTTGGTGCTGCATGGTCCAAAACTTTATTTGTAAAAGCAAGTTCCTCAAGTTAGCCATCAGGCAGCTGTATTTTTATTTTACATGTCTTTTTTATTCTTTTTCCAGCAGTGTGATTTGACTAGACTAAAGGTCACGGTCCCCCTTGTGTTTGCTGAGAAGTGTTGAAGTGGCCAGTGTTGTTATTAAGGGCTTTTAGCAGCTCAATGGGTACACTGTCACACGCACACACTCCACAGGTCACACAATCACACTCCCAGGGACAACATGCCATACACCGGCTCTGGAAATGACTTGAGGGGCCTTCGTCAGCTCCCAACAGTCGCAAGGAGAAGGCCAGAGGACATGTGGCAAGTCTGAGAGCTATTTGATGTTATGTGGGATAGATATTTGCCACCAGGGTTTTCTGGGAGGAAAGAAATCGATTGGGCACTTCGGAGGAACTTCACCTGCCTGCTAACCCGTGACGGACCTTGGACTGCCTACTGGTTGAAATCAGAGGTGTCAGAGAATACAACAGCTTGATTTAAGTATGGGAATCACAGCGGAAAGCATATTGGCACATGGTAAGGATACAAAATTACTAAGTCAGCTGGTTTTGAAAGATTTAAATGGGCAAGAAGTGACAAATGTCAGTGTTTTTTGTTTAGTTTTTTGTTTAGATTTTTTTATTTACCTTTAGCTACGTTTTTTCCTGCAAAAGCTTTGATCCTTTATTTTATTTTTTTAACATTAATAGTGACTAAAAATCAAGAGCCTAATTAAAAACAAATTATTGCTAGTATCAGTTTTAAATGCCTCTTGTTCTAGAGGAAAAGCCTGCACATTTAGTGTGTTTATTAAAGAGGAAGAATTACTCAGAATGAGACAACTAATAAACCACCACCCAGCACTTTACAGCACAATTACATTATACACAGACAGTATTTGCTCCCCTCTAAATAACTTTAATACAGTGAACACCATAATGGAAGGAATAACTAAGAATTAATTGCAGCATTAACATATAAGTTTTCCATGCATCTGTTCACAGTACATCCTTGAAAAGACATTGCTTTTTAATGACCAGTCCTATACAAAGACACTATATATAAAAGTAACAAGCTCTGAATCATTCAAATTGACATCTTTCCAAATTTGTGAACATACTGTACTACAATGGAAGACATATTGGTTTTAATTACCGAGAAGCAGAAAGAGGAAGAGAGAAAAAAGCCAGTAGACATGTATCGTCTGGGTTACTGTTGTAACCTCCATTCCCTGATGGAGGGAACGAGACGTTGTGTAGATGAAGCGACACTAGGGGTCTCTCTTGAGAGCCTTATGCATCTCTGAAAAAAGGCCAATGAGAAATTGGCAGACAGAATTTGCATGTTCCCCCCCCGGACATAAGGGTATAAAGGGAGGGAAATGCATCTGTTCATTCAGGATTTGTCTGAGGAGCCGACAATGAGGTTCGGCCGCAACAGTGGCTCGGTTCAGCAACGTGGCCGGGAGGACACAATGTCTCATTCTCTCTATCAGGGAATGGAGGTTACAACAGTAACCTGGACGTTCCCCATCTGTTGCTAACTTCGACGTTGTGTCGAAGAATTTACACTAGGGATCCAATTTTAATCACGCCATGCGCTGAACCATGGACGTGCGATGCTGACACAGGTGCGGGCAGGTAGTTTGCATGCCAAAAAGGCAGACTGTGTCAGACTGCACGTACCCTTCACCAACGCCCTTACAACCCGATATGGGGGAACAGGGCGAAGTGACAAGCATGGGAGCAAGCCACACCAGCCACGCCAATTCTATCTCTATGTTTCTCGCATAGAGTTAAAGCGGCTGGGGTCATCTTAACGCTATCACACGCATTGGGGAAGGCGTTCTTACCAGTTCATATTATTTCAGGGGGGAAAGACCCTGCGGAGACCACACCTGCCCAGACTGATGGAGGTAAAGAGTGGAGAAACACATCACATGGGCTTTTAGGTCACATGTGGAGAATGGTGGTAGATCCTACCTCATTGGGACGGAGGAGTTGCTACAAACACGCCGACTGGGGGTCAGTGAGGAATGCCCAAGGGAGACGCAGGTCCGCTCGCAAGGGGACCGTATAATGGAAAATACACACAGGGGGATAAGTCCACATGCGGACCCGACCTGTGGAGCATCTATTCCAGTACAGGGTAAATTGAGCACCCACATTGGGTTTGGTCGGCGAATTCCTCCACTGAATTCACGGACCAGAGGGCTAGGGAGGAGTCATCCAGGGAGCCTCCCCTCCAACCTCTCCTGCAGGAATGAAAGCACTGACCCGACTGCACACCTCTGTGGGTCTTCAGCCCGGGAAGAACCCCAATTCGTGTACAAGCACCACTTCAGGCCGTAAACTTGCCTGGTAGAGGGAGCTCTGGCTTGGTTGATAGTGTCTACGACAGCAGGTGGTAGGCCAACTAGATCTTCTGCATCCCATCCAGGGGCCAGACGTGGAGGTTCCAGAGGTCTGGCGCGGACCTGGGGCTAGTAAGGGGCCACTAGAGTGACTTTTTCCTCGTCCTCCATGACAATTGCATAGCACCTGTGCAAGAAGGCTCACTGGGGAAATGCGTACTTGCGCAGCCCCGTGGGCCAGCTGTGTGCCAGTGCGTCTATCCCGAGGGGAGCCTCCGTTCAGGCGTATCAGATCGGGCAGTGGGAGGTCTCTCGGGAGGCGAATAGGCGCCCCATCCCTGCTCACACAACCGGTCGGCTCCAAAAAAAAATTCTGAATGAACAGACACATTTCCCCCCTTTATACCCATATGTCCGGGGATGCAAGTTATATCTGCCAATTTCTCATTGGACTTTTCGCAAAGTTCAGAGATGTATAAGGCTCTCAAGAGAGACCTCTAGTGTTGCTTCTTCGACACAACGTCGAAGTGAGCGACAGACGGGGAACTATTGTTCAGCTGAGCATCATAAAGTGCAACTGCATCTCTGGCATTTATGCAGATACAGTATAAACTACAGAAAGGGAGGGTTAGGAATATAAATTAGGAAGGATGGAGAAGCAGACTGAAAATTATTAAATGATGAATAGTTGTGCATGAATGGAACATGCTTTAGTCTTATTGCAGTACATACACACACACACACAATACAAATACACAGCAGGTGGCTTGATCAATAGGCTGATGGTGTGTTTAACAGCACTGTATATTCAGGAGGGATGGTCTGTGTGCATTAGATTGCATGAGTTCACTTCAGTGCATCGAGAAATTAAAATGATTGATTTTTTTGTTTTTGTTTAGTTTTTCTGAATAATCCTGTCACTGTAGGTACAGATCAGTAAGCTCGATTCGCTATGACCAGTGGGACTGTCACCTCGATATGGAGGGATTTTGGTTGAAAGGTGCGGAGTTGAGGGTTTGGATGAAAGACTAAATAAATTGGTGAAGGCTGAAGAGTCTTGTATTTTGCCTTTCACTGCCACAAACACACACACATACACTCCTGTGTTTTTGGCAGGAGAACAGGGGATGGGGGTAGAGCTAAGAAATAAAGTGGAAGTGAAAAAGCAACAAAGTTAAACAAAACCTTAAAATACCAGAGCCGACACTGAGATTATAACACTTTCTGGTTTCCATGGAACACGAGCCCATGTCACAGAGGTTGCTATTGCAATAGCGTGAACGGTTGCTCAACAATTAATAATGGGTAATTCCTCTTGTCAGAAATCATCTGAAAGGGAATGATTTCAGGGGTATATGAACATTTGGAAGAACAAACAAAGGGGGAAAAGACAAGAGAAAGAAAAAGAGAAAATGGGGGAGCCAGAAAGAGTGAGTTTGCCAAAGATCTTTAATAACTTAAGGTGCACTGCTCTACATGCATTCACTGTGTGTTCATAGCAGCCTGAATCAATTCAAGAGGAAATTTATTATTGTCCATGAATGCTCTGATCTACTCCATCACATCATGGAACCATGGGTGCTTTGGTTTGCCCTGTCTCCTGGAGTTATGATAATAATTTAAAGGTGCACTCAATAATTTTTTTCTCACTGAAAAAGAAATAAACTGTAATTTTTTAAACATATGTATAAAATCATGAGCTCTCACAACAGATGAGTAGAAAAAGATGTTTTATTCTACATTGAGATGGTCTCCTCATGGGAGCTGCCATTTTGCCACGTCCAAATAGGTGCGCAAAGCATGCTCCGGACACAGCAATGCTAAGGCTGTGTCTGCCTCCTCCCGGGACATAGGAACCTTGTGCACGGTTGGGGACACAGGACGACATGAGAGTCTGGCGGACCAAACTCCAGCCAAGTATCACTGACAGAGATAGGGTCCCCAACCCTCTTAATGGAAGTGAGTGCGATCAGGAGGTGCCGTCTTCAAGGAGAGGGCCTTTAGTTCAATTGAGTCTAGTGGCTCAAACGGGGCTCCCCGAAGGCCCGAGAGGACAATGGAGAGATCCCATGAGGGGAACAGGCATGGAATTGGTGGGCTCTGCCTCCAGGCACCTCCAAGGAACCTGATGATCAAGTCATGCTTCCTGAACAATTTACGATCCACTGCATTGTGGTGAGCCACTATGGCAGCTACATAAACCTTCAAGGTGGAGGGGGACAGCCGTACCTCCAGCCTCTCCTGCAGGAATGAGAGCACTGACCCGACTGCACAGCTATGTGGGTCTTCAGATCGGGAAGAACACCAATGTGCAAATAAGTGCCTCTTTAGGGCATAAAGCTGCTTGGTAGAGGGAGCTCTGGCTTGAGTGATCGTGTCTACGACAGCTGGTGGTAGACAGTTTAGATCTTCCGTATCCCGTCAAAGGGCCAGACATGAAGGTTTCAGAGGTCTGGGCGTGGATGCCAGAGGGTACCCCATCCCTGGGAAGGAAGGACCCTCCTCAGGGGAATTTGCCAGGGAGGTGCTGTCACGATGAGCGTGAGATCTGAAAGACAATTCCGAGTGGGCCAGTAGGGGGCCAATAGAATGACTTGTTCCTCGACCTCCATGACATTGTACAGGACTTGAGCAAGTAGGCTCACTGGGGAAAATGCATATTTGTGCAGCCTCCAGGGCCAGCTGTGTGCCAGTGCGTCTGTGTCGAGTGGGGCTTCTGTCAGAGAGTACCAGAGGGGGCAGTGGATGGAATCTTGGGAGGCAAACAGATCTACCTGTGCTTTGCCAAACCGAGCCCATATCAGCTAGACCACCTGAGGGTGGAGTCTCCACTCTCCGCTGAGCGTTACCTGACAAAACAGTGTGTCCGCTGTGTTGTTTAGGTTTCCTGGGATATGAGTCGCATGCAGCGACCTCAGCCGCTGCTGACTCCAAAGGAGGAGATGGTGGGCGAGTTGCAACATATGACTAGAGCAAACGCCGCCCTGGAGATTTATATGCGCTAGTGTCACTTTGTTGCCTAAGCGAATCAACATGTGCTTGCAACGGATCAATGGCAGAAATCTGTGCAGTGCAAGAAATACAGCCAGCAACTATAGGGGGTTGATGTTCCAACCCAGCTGGGGCCCCATTCAGGAGCCAGCGGCTGTGTTGCATACTGCGCCCCAGCCCAACTGCGAGGCATCCATAGTAACTACGACGCATCGGAAAACCTGTTGTAAGGGGACTCCTGTCCGTAGAAAACAGAGGTCTGTCCAAGGGCAGAATAAGTGAGGGTCACACGGTATGTGCCGTGGCACCGTGCCCATCTCAGGACTTGAGTCTGAGGCCAGTGCTGAAGCGGTCTCATATACATCAACCCGAGTGGCGCAACCGTCGCTGAGGGTGCCATATGCCCCAGGAAACTCTTAAATTGCTTTAGTGGAACCGCTGTGCCCAGTCTGAACATACTCAGGCAGTTCAGCACTGACTGCACATGCTCGCTCGTGAGGCACGCTGACTTTGAGACTGAGTCTAACTCCATGAACCTGGGAGAGCTTGCTCTTTTCCCAATTGACCCGAACCCCTAAACGGCTAAGGTGCGTGAGCACCAGGTCTCTGTGCGAACAGAGCAACCTTCGAGAGTGCGCTAAGATTAGCGAGTCGTCATGGTAGTTGCGAATGCCCACTTCCCTTAACCCTCTGGGGTCTGAGGGTGTTTTGGGCTGTGGAGAAGTTTTGACATGCCTTGACATTTGTGCTTTTTTCAGCTGCTTAAAAACATATTAATGGCTAAAGTCTGATAACACTGTATTTAGCATAAACTGGACTACAATAATATCTGAGCAACGTGTGTACATGTTTGTATTTTTGAGAAAATAACGTTTATGCGTGGTTTTTGAAAAAACTTAAATTTTAAGTAATTTAAATAAGGCCATATAACACATACTAAACATTTTTCCACAAGCCTTTTGAGAACTGGATCTTGTAGCCTAGAGTTTTTGATACAAAATGATGTGAAAAACATCCTGATCACTCATTCATACAAAACAATATAGTAATTTAACTTTTGTAAGACAATTTTAGTGTTGAAAGGCGATATGCGAGGAGGCATGAACTATCATAAATATTGAGGTAATTTACACCTGAGGACACAAAAGACGCCTCCCCTGGGCCTATCAATGAGGAATGTGACAGAGAGAGAATGAATGTGAGGAGACTTAATGATAAAAATCAAGTTTTAAGTTAAAAGAAATAATCTGACTTTACATTTTCTAAAGACTTAATTTTAGACCTACACTACCGTTTAAAAGAAGTCTCTTCTGCTCACCAAGACTGCATTTATTTGATCCAAAATACAGTAAAAACAAAAAAAAAATTTACAATTTAAAAGAACAGTTTTCTATTTGAATATATTGTAAAATGCAATTTGTGATCAAAGCTGAATTTTCAGCATCATTACTGCAGTCTTCAGTGTCACATGATCCTTCAGAAATCATTATAATATACTGATTTTCTAATATGGGCATATTTAAAGTGCATTTTACTCATTTAACCAGAACACATATTTGCAAGCACAAGCTTTGTTTATAATAATGAGACAGCAAAAACACTAGTTAAAATATAATCTAAACGTTCATATTATTTTTAAATCATATTACATATCATATTTATATTATACAGCATACAATTGAAATACCTGCTTTAGCCGAAACAGTATTTAAATGTAACTAAATCTTGCTTATTAGGACATATTTCAAATGTCAATACTCTAAATCCTAGCTGGCAAGTCTGTAAACAGTCCCACTAGTAAAATATGTACATGTTCATATAAAATAGCATGTCAACTAATGAAAACTAAATGACTTACTCGTCCGAAATTGTATCCTCGGCTGGATCAAGTCTCTCTTCAAAATACAAATGTTCATCGGAGTCCTGCTCTTCTTCTGATGAAAAAGTTAACTCTTCCTTAATATCCAGAAGTTTCATCGCTTGTGTATCGTTACAAACGCGCAGTAAAATGAATGAATTGTTTACATCAAACCTCTGAACACATGACATATGTTTGATGTTTGTGTGATAATTATTCGCTGAGTTTCAGTTCATTTTTTTGACGTGTTTCAGAAATATGCTTGTGAACACAGAGACAGCTGAAAGCTCACCCTTTTTATTTTCTTTATTTTATAAAAGCACAATGTTCCATTATTATTATGAGTGTACACAAATAAAAGTAGACACTTTATAGTCTCTAATGATGTCTTACACGTATCTGTATGCCCAAAAATGAAGGGGAGGACCTTGTACTAATACGCCTGGCCGTCGAAAGCAAACCGTAGAAAGGGTCTGTGACAGGGTAATATTGTGACGTGAAAGTACTGATCCTTCAGGTCTACCGCCGCGAACCAATCTTGATGCCAGGCACATGTCAGAATTCATTTCTATGTTAGCATCTTGAACGGGAGTCTGTGCAAGGCCTGGTTCAGAACTCGTAGGTCCAAGATTGGCCAAAACCCACCACCTTTCTTGGGTACGATGGAGTGAGGTCCGTAGAAACCCTTCTCCATCTCGGCTGGAGGGACAGACTGTATCACGTCCTTGTACAAGTTGGAGGCATTTTTACCCTGCACCGAGGTAACATGGATGCCGCTGAAACGTGGCGGACACCTGGCGAACTGAGTCGCATAGCCGAGTCAGATGGTCCTGGCTAGCCACCGTGACGGGTTGGAAGGTGTAAGCCACATATTCAAGCTCTGGGCGAGGGGCACTAAGGGGACGATCAAGTGTGACGTATCTGGAGGTGGGGCCTCGTGGCAGGGGGAGCAGGCAACGTCATGTCGGGGAGTGTTGCTTCGTCCCGAAGTGGTTGTGCTGAGGAGAGGCTTGAAGCACTTACCTTGCTCCACGTACCCGGCCTGGGGCAGGTAGGGCGACTAAGGAGGAGGTTCTGTAGCGATGACTTCGTCACCACCTGCCAGCCTGAGGAGCGAGTGTGGTGCAGTTGGTCTGTTTATTCACCGTGAAGAACTGCTGGGCAAAACCCTCTATGGTGTTGCCAAATAGGCCAATCTGGGAGATGGGGGCATTGAGAAAAAGACCTCTCTTTGAGGTCCCGCATCTTGACCAGATTCAGCCATAGATGGTGTTCCTGGATCACGATGGTGGCCATCGCCTGTCCGAGTGCATGCGCTGTGACCTTCATGGCCCAGAGGGCGAGGTTGGTTACCGAGCACAGTTCCTGCAGCACATCAGTACCAGGACTACCCAAGTGCAGATCTCTTAGCGCTTTGGCCTGGTGGACTTGCAGGAGGGCCATTGCGTGGCAGGGTGGAGGTGGCCTGTCCAACGACGCTGTAGGCCTTGATTGCCAGAGACGACGTCACCCTACAGGCCTTGGAGGGGAGTGACGGTCGATCCCGCCAGTTGGCTACATTTTGGGTGCCCCAAACCCAGGAACCAATCATCTAGCCGCAAGGGCTGAGGGGGATGGAGGGTTCCAGTCCAGCTTGACACTCGCGGTGGCCTGGGTAAGCATAGTGGACAGCTTGGCGTCGGCCTCAGACTGGGCCGGCACACCCGTAGGCACTAGCTCAGTCGAGTCCTCAGTGTCGGAGTCCACCAAGACTCTCTCCGATGCAGTGGCGAAACTCTCATCCAGCTCGGAGGCTCCGAGAGATACGTCAAACTGGCCGTAAGGCAAGCCAGTCTCATTTCGGAACCAGATGGGGGCAAACGAGTGTGCTGGGGAACGGGTGGTCCACAAAGATTTACCTGCCGAAACCGCCTTTTAAATTCCCAAAATCGCCCCCACCCCCAGCCGCGCCATCCCTCTACTCGTGCGTAGAAGGCATGACGTGGGGGGCAGCTAGAGTGGCTTTCCCTCTGATGAAGGTGAGCCGCGACTGCAATGTTGCCATGGTCATGTTCTCGCAGTGGGTACATGAGCTGTCCACAAACGCTGCTTCTGTGTGATCTCTGCCCAGACACGAGAGGCAGCGCCTGCAGAGAGGTAACGGCCACATCCAGGAATGACACAAAGACGGAATGGCATCTTGAAAAATACGCATCTTTAAAAAGACGTTCAACGTCAATGTGTCTACTTTTTAGAGAAATATATACTCTTTCAGATGGCTGTCGAAGCGCTCAGGGGCGTGGTCTGCACTGGCGTGCAGATGAAGAAAAAAGCCGCTGAAATGCGCCATATTTCCAACAGCATATGCTCTTTAGAGGTTACTGGAACAACAGTGGGTTTTACTCAGCTTTGCTGAAACACAACCGCTCGGCTCCAAAGAAAAAATCTGTCTGAACAAATGCACGATTCCCTCCTTTTATAACCATATGTCCGGGGGAGGGGCATGCAAATTCTGAAAGAATAAGATGTAACCAAGGCTCTCAAGAGAGACCCCTAGTGTCACTACATCGACACAACATCGAGTGAGTGACAGAAGGGGAACAGTTGCTATTCTCGTCTCCAGTTTTTTCTGGGTTATGATTCATTCAGCAGTGTGGATTGAGAACGAAAACAGGATGAACATTTCCTCTTTATTTCCTTCCTGGTTGTCTTCATATGGCAGGTATAAAGCAGTAATTGGAGCAGATATCAGTGTACGTATACACAACACAGGGCCCTACACCACATGCCAAGAAACCCAACAAGGTCATTGTGATCTGTGGGATAAAACAACACTCACATAAACACACTGCAGTAGAAATGAGAGGTGCTTATTTAATGTGTAAGGGGTCTTTGGGGCTCTGTTGTGCAGAGCTGCCTGTGCTTAATCAAGATGTATGCACACAGCCGATGCCCAGCCTAGTGGAACCACATCACTTACACAAAAAAAAACCTAGAAGATACCTGATACCTATAACCTTAATTCCTCTGTCTCTTTCTCTTTCTCAATTAGAAGACCAAATTAAGTGTTGTCAACCTTGTGTTAATTTCATGTTTCTCTTATAGTGTAGCTGTGGTTAGTGTTTTAAGTGCCATAACGGCACCAAATGGAATAGCAAATATAACTAATTAGTCTAATAGAATCGTTTCTAAATAAATTTTCACAAAACTATTTTTACCTAGCTCGTTGTAGGTATCATGGCAGTTTCCTATTGAAATGAAAACTAAAGGCGCAGCAACAATAACTTTTATTCCCTTTCACACAAACCATGAGTAAACGGGCAGATTAATAGTTCATAAAGACACTGTTTGCCCTGTTTTACACAAAATGCTATCTTATGACATCAAAACACTTTTACTATAGCGCATGACTTGTAAGGTGATACATTTTAACATTTGCATTACGTAATCAATTACATTTACAAGCTTATTTGAATCGGGGTTAATTTCACAAACTAAAACTAAGACAAAGTCATTTTAAAAATAAATAAATAAAAATTAAACTATAACAAAATTAATTAAAGGGATACTTCACCTCTGGGAAGATGAATGTGTATTTAAAATTGGTCATTTAAATAGTATAAATGTGAAATTATTTTTGAATTTGAAGCATTCTAGACTGAGAAAAGGCAGAAAATGTATTTTTTACTCATGTGGCTGAAAGACAACAACTCCCAGAATGCACTTGCTTTGCTGCCCTTACGAGGCCACTCCCAAACCACGCCTACCGGTTACAGGCGGCAGTATCTGAAAATATGATACAACTAGGCTTGCTTTGATACATCGTGACTCTATAAATCATGAGTTAGTTGATAAATTGACTGACTACGCGGGAAGAACATTATAATTCCGGGTGTCCAAACTCTGTACATGACGTCTTAGTAACAAAAAGAAAAACAAACAAAATACTCACTTTACACTAAGCCGTCCGTTTGTCCCTGCGGGCTTTGGCTGGCATTTCCAATTTATCTTCAGGATCCTAAAATAAGTTTCCAGGACTCCCCTGTCCATGTGTGGTACAAAACTTGGGTGCTCAGTTATACATGCTCAAGTTAGCGGTGCTGTTTCATCAGCGGATTCAGCGATCTCGTCCAGAAGAAAACGGCATCGCTGAAATTCGCGACAGCAATAGGACACTCTATCTGTTTCCATAGGCGCACAGCGAGAGCACTGACACCACCAGTCCGCCCCAACTCGAGTCTGGCCGGGCTCTTCCTCCTGCCTGCCAAGCAGGTCTTGCTCCCCTGCTACAGCAGCTGCTCCAGCCTCTGTTCATCGCTGTATTGCGGCTCGTACAGGTAGCCGCGAGCATCAGATTCTCGCAACAGATCTTCGAAATCCCCTTCTGACATTTCAACTTCAAAACTACCTTCCGCCATCGTGATTAGCCTACTTGTATACAAACTTTCTACACAGAGCAAGAGCCTGTTCTCTTAGCTTCTACAGAAAGATGGCTGACACTATCTTCACATTCTGTGAGTGAGATCCCGCCCCATATGGGCGTGGTGAAAACATGCGGAATACTGGCTGTAGTTTTAAGCCTCTGGCCCAAAAATCCTCCGATGACGCAAAATGACGATTTTTGCGTCATCGGAGGATTTTTTCCAGACTAAAAATAAATAAATCTCTCGTCTCAGGGTGATATGAGGTGGGGGAGCTCAGTAATTCGAAAATACTACTGGTTTTCTACTGATACAAAGCTTAATGCTAAATCCTGAAGTAACCCTTTAATGAAACTCTCTAAATCTTAAAAACGTTATTAAAACAAAAACTCATTTGAAAAAGCAAAACCATGCAATCATACTGCACAGGAGCACAACTGATAGAGCATTGCACATGCACTGCAAAGGACCAGGGTACGAGTCCTGAAGAGCATGTGAGTCGACACACGAGTCAAAAGAAGCACCACAACATGACACGGTTGTTTCAGCAATTGCATTTTTCATCTCATACTATGACACTACAGGTTAGGTTTAGTTTAAGGTTTAGGGTAGTTAGGTAGATTTTGTTGATTTAAAACTCGAAAGAGAATTAACCTTAAAAACCTTGTCTGTTTTGGAGATAATGTGACTAAATTTTAGTGCCATTCAGTAGACATTTCAGAACTGCAATGATTTGTGTAAGGAGCCACATAATATCTTCTGTCGCCAGTCAAAAAAAAAATTCATAACATAAACAAGTAAAAAGGGCAAAAATGGTAGTGATGCCCTCACGCCATTGGAAGAGAGCTCCCTCCATGTTTTCTGATTACAGGAACAGGTCATAGTGAGATTCTTCTTTGCTGTTTACAGAGCCTACGGCTGTGAACAAGACAGGTGCGATTTAGCAGAACACCTATTTTTGTGATATCTGTTGTAAGGTAGTACAGATATTTTATTTGTGGTATTTAAAAATAAAATCCACTGTCCTCTGCTCTCAGAGCACCACCTCTGCAGGTTTCACACTGACCCTAATCTCTCACATTCTGCGGGTGCCTAAGACAGTCCCAGTGTGCATGTGTTTTTGAACTGGGAGTTATGCCAGAAACTGCCTGTGCATACCAAACACAGCAGAGAGACAAACAAAGAGTGAGAGAGAGCAAGAGAGGTATGGACTAAAATGGGTTTGAGACAGAAAAAGACAAAAAGTAAAATACCTATACTGTATTTGCCGTTTTGTCTTTTTCTGTCTGAATCGCATGTTGATAGACCCATCTTAACCACATTGAAAGTATTTGGGACGTGCTGGAGAAGACTTTACGTAGTGGTTCGACTCTCTCGTCGTCAATACAAGATCTTGGCCAAAAATGAATGCAACTCTGAATTTAATTAAATGTTGTGATGTTGCATAAAGTTGTCGAAACAATACCACAATGAATGCGTGCCGTAATCAAAGCTAATGGCAGTATTGATGTCGGGAGAGTTGCAACACTCTGTAAAGTCTTCTGCAGCACATCCCAAAACTTTCAATGGGGTTAAGGTCAAGACTCAGTTGTGGTCAATTAATCTGTAAAAATGATTCCTCATGCTCTCTGAACCACTCTTTCACAATTTGATCCTGATGATTTTGGGCATTGTCATCCTGGAATATGCCAGTGCCATCAGGGAATGAAAAATACATTGATGGGATAACCTCGTCATTCAGCACATTCAGGTAGTCAGCTTCATTTTATTGCTGCATAGCGTTGCTGAGCCTAGACCGGACCAAGTGAAGCAACCCCAGATCATGACACTGCCTTAAATCCAAACGCAACTTTTTTTGTTGTTGTTTGGCCAGGCAGTGTAAAGAGGAGGTGGGGGTGTAAGGGATTTAATTGACTTAATCTCCCTGATGACAATCCCATAATAAGCTCATTTAACATGTAAGATTCTCTCTGATTTCTCTTCCTCTACAGATCCTTTCCCCACATATTTCCTCTGGGATAAACCCCCACCTCCATCTCTCTGTTACACATTTGCATTTCTCCATCACTCTATGCAGTCTATAGGATGGAAATGAATTCAGTCTTGCTCCATTTTCATGGCTTGAACATAACTAGACAATTGAATGGGCTTTTTTGCAGCTTGTTCGGTTCAGCTCTTATAAAGATCCATTTTCCCTATATTAGGTTCTTGAGGTGGCCATATGTTAAAAAAGATCTTGATATTACATTATAGGTTCTTCAGCCAATTGGTTTTGGTTTTTCAAAGTAACAGAACATAGATGGTCTCTTTCCATTGTTATGTATGTGCTTATTCATTTATTACTGTATTATAGTAGAAACGGATACATTTTAAGGGAGAGAAGGGCAATGAGAGTGGGACCAGACTGATTACACTTTGAATTGGGCAACAGTAGATCGAAAAGTTTCCTGTTGATATCAGTCAGTGGTTACTGAAATTTGAAACAATGCCCCCAGTAGATGAAGCTGAAAGTGTTGTTGAAATTTTGGGCACATGTGAGCTCCAGTTTCAGTGTGAAATAACCACAGAGTGTTGCCAATGCGAGTATATTTAGTTGTAAATTATGTAATACAGTAAACAGTAATGTATATTTTATTAACCATAAGCCCTAAGCCAAAACCCAGCCCTAAAACTGTCAGTGGAGAAAAAATGTACGTGAATTCTTCCTGGTTTCCATGGGACCAGAACCAGTGTCTCTGAAACTGCTGATGCAACACACTATCAGTAGCACCACAGGATAAGTTCAACAAAATGGGGTGGATGTCACGGTACCGGAACATTCGGTAGCAATATGTCAATTTCCCATGTGATCATGTTAAAAGGTTCTTCTTTGGCACCAGGCTATAAATCCAATTTTATTTTTAATTGGAATTTTTAGTTTTAAGAGTAAATGTGAGAGAAACGGATGGCAATAGTTACGTATGACAATATGATATTAATTAAATCCACAGTGTGTTTGGATTAAATCTCACACACAGATGCAGAGGATGTGTTTAGATAATTTGGGTAGCTTTTTATGATTAATACTGTTTGTCTTTTGTGAAATGTGCTGCAATGGAAAGGCTTTACTAGGTATTCGACCCTCAATAATGCTGGATGTGCAAAGATGCCATAGAACTGATTGGTTATTTGGACATTTGTGGCTTTTAATTTGCACCACTAAGCAATTTTCTGCTGTAATTTAGATGTTTTTATAGACTTATTATCTACTTATAGCACACATGCACGCAATTACACATATACAGTCTCACTGCAACAGCTTCTGATGTGTTTAATGGTACGAGAGAGAATAGAATTCACACATGAATAGAATAAGAAGGAGCAGGTGATGTTTTCACTCCTGGGAAACAATGGTCAGCATGTTCCCATCACAATGACACTGGAACAATAAAACCTATGTCACTACGACAATGACAGTGGATTGGAACATGACTGGAATCCGTGTCTCTGTCATAGATGAAAAATTTTGTAATTTTCGTCACTTGAGCAGTACATTTAATGGAAAAATCACAAAGCAGAAGCTCAAATACATGCCATTGTCCCAGGTGTGTTTTTGTTTATGGCTTTTTGACATAAATACATGTGACCTTTTGTTAGAAGCAGATTGAAAAGATTTTTACAGTAAGTATTTGATTCCCTAAATACTTGGGTACTTTGGTACAAAATACTATAAGTTCTACCAAGGTACTTTTTCATAAGTGCCATAGCACATGTGGCCAAGATATTGAACTAAATGGGCCTCACATCTATATTCAAGAGCCTTTCCCTCTCTGTGTGTGTTTTTGTGTGGAGTCCAGATAATGGAGTGCAAGACTACAGGGACTAAATGATAGGGGCCAAACGGCAGGTTTAAAACAGAGGATCCAGTTAATCCTCATCCAAACACACAAATACTCACACACACCACAGCTCAACACAACCATTCCCCCAACACACACCACACCACACGTCAATACCAGCTCACTATCCCGTTTGATTTTTCCTCAGGGTCTTCAGAAAAAAAATTTTTTTGTAGTGCTTAAAAAGCGAGCAAATCAATTAAAATCTTCACCTCAGATTTCTGTAATTAATTCAGCCCGAACCACTTAATGTTCAAACTGCATTAAAACTTAGTTTTGTAGATCATTTTAGCCTTGGGTGTGCTATCTAGTTTAGTTTTTTAGTAAACATTTTAAGAAATTTAAGATTAGGGGCCTGGGTAGCTCAGCGAGTATTGACGTTGACTACCACTCCTAGAGTCGCAAGTTCGAATCCAGGGTGTGCTGAGTGACTCCAGCTAGGCTTGAAAATTTGACTGGTTTGCTAGGGAGGGTAGAGTCACATCGGGTAACCTCCTCGTAGTCGCAATTTGTGGTTCTCGCTCTCAATGGGGCATGTGGTAAGTTGTGCTTGGATCGCAGAGAGTAGCATGAGCCTCCACGTGATGTGAGTCTCAGTGGGTCATGCACAGCGAGACACGAGATAAGATGCGCTGATTGACTGTCTCAGAAGTGGAGGCAACTGAGACTTGTCTTCCACCACTCGGATTGAGGAGAGTAACCGTGCCACCATGAGGACCTACTAAGGAGTGGGAATTGGGCATTCCAAATTGGGGAGAAAAGGGGAAAAAAAATATAAAATAAATTTAAGATCAAAGTTTGAAAATCCTCCATTAAATTACTTTGATAGAATGCTCAAACTGTATTTGCCAATAGTGATGCCAATTTAATATTTGCACATGAATTCTGATTGGTTTTATTTCTTACATCTATTTGCATACATAACTGTAATTGGTCTTTGGGTGACTGACTTCTGGGTGTTACATATCCATTGAACACTCCAGTCAACATGTCCAAGTGGGCTCCTCATAGGATTTAAGTGGGTTAAATGGGCATCATCTGGGCTTGGGGCACTTTGATGGGCTGAATGTGGGCCCCAGCTTGTTTAAGGTTGTGGGTCCCAGTTAGGCTACCCAATAATTTTTTTTTAGGGTACTGTTTGGGCCCTATTTGAGCTATAGCCTACATAACAATTATCTAACTGCTGTTTGTATTTGCAATTGATTTAATTTAAAAGGTAACATCTATAATTGTATAAAATTAAACAAATATGGATTCAATTGATTAATTTTCAATTAATTGGTTATGGTTAAAAGAATATGACATAAATGTTGTATGGTTTTAAATTGTCGTGTGTGTGTGTGTGTGTGTGTGTGTGTGTGTGTACAGTACATATATGGTGTGTATATGTGTGTTCATGTTTTCTTATTTAAGTAAATCACACAGCACTATCATGCAGTCCCTCCCGCACAAGCTTTGATGATTGCCATGTGTCAGTGCCTCCTCCCGCCTTTTCGTTTGAAATAAACGGTCACCATCTGAACAACGTCATCTCCTGTGTGCCAAGGAATATAAACTCTCTATCAAGATATACAGCCTGCATTTAACACAGTTTTACATCTGGTTTTGTATAATGGGAGATTTGGGAATTCAGGGAAGTTAAAGCCAAGATTTAATGAACTTTAACAAAGTTAGCCAACCTAGATTTAACAAAAACCTGACGTAATCTAGCAATCGAAATATTAAAAATAATAACAATTGCAGTTAGCTAGCAAATTTTCCTATAAAATGTGGGGGATAGAAATAAAAAACACTAAACCTTTTTCTCTCTAAAGGCAGTGACAAGATCAGAGGGAGAGAGAGAGCGAGACGGCCAGTTTACTTGAAATGTCCAAATTCACATTTTCTTTCTTCCTTGGAACTCTATTCCATTAAATATAACTATATTGTGTCATGGTCCAAAAAAGACAATAAAGCACAATAAAAGCAGCAAAAAGACTTAATCAGCATTTGTCACAGTTGTTTTCACAATGCACAGATAAAAACTCATAGGAAGTGGCATTTAGGACAAGAGGTGAAAAGTTGTTTAATGTTTTTTCTTTATTTTTTTCACATTTTGTACACATTATGGGTATGTATAGGAAAATTTTCACTCATCACTACAGTACAATGCGTTTCTATTTTTTTATAATTACTGTTTTATTCAACTATTACTTTTTTGCAAATTTGTCAAGCAAATATTATAAATCAGCCTTTATGTTCAGGTATTTGTGACCTTGCCTGAGGTGGTTACCTTTCCATTGAAGAGCTTTACTGAAGTGAATGATGTGCAGTTGAAACTGTGAGTCTGACTTTCAGAAAATTGTGGTGACTGTTCTCACATAAGCAAGTGGTAAAGAGTTGTAGATGCAGGGGGTGGTTTAGTGTACCCACTGGCTTCACTTGCCCCTACTGCACTGTCTTTTTGTTATAAATATATTTTCTACTATATTTATTAAGGTCCATTTTCTACAATGTGTAGAAAAAGTCTTACAATTTTTTTGTATATTGAGAGGCCAAAATGTGCAAAAATGTAAAAAGCAACTGAGCACTTTTTGCACATTTGCACCTCTCAGTTAAGTAAAAAGTATGTTTTTCTTCACAGTGTGTATGAGCTTCACCTCTCTTTTGGATCTTAGTATGAGTTTTTGAGCATACGCACCAAAGCTACTTGGAAATATAAGCCCTTCCAGTATTTGGTGCAGATGTCTACAGCTTTTGTTCTGCTGTTGGTTTACTACTATATTTATTTACATCTCAACTTTAGGTCTCAGTCCTTGGGGAAGAATTACCTGTCTGTCTGTCTTTTTATTTTTCAAATGACCTTGCCCATAAATTCAACCTCACAAAAATATTAATTTGTGCTCAGCAGAAGAAAGAAAGTCATACACATTTGGGATGGCAAGAGGGTGAGTGAATGATGAGAGAATTTTCTTTTTATGGACCATTATCTTTAGTTACAACTATCCCTTTAAAGAATACTTCACCCAAAATGTACATGTTCTCCTCATTGTTCCACCCTCATGCTTCTACTGAACACAAATGAAGATTTTTAGAATACCTCAGCTCTGCAGGTCCATACAATGCAAGTAAATGGGAGCCAAAATTGTGATACACCAAAAAGCACAAAGGCAGCATTTAAGTAATCCATAAGACTCCAGTTGTTAAATCTATATTTTCAGAAGTGATATAATAGATGTGGATGAGAAACAGCTAAATATTTAAAGGGTTTGGTCACCCAAACATGAAAATCCTCTCATGATTTACTTGCCTTTAAGTCATCCCAGATGTGTCTGACTTCCTTCTTCAGCAGAAATGAAGTGAAAATATTTAGAAGCACATTTCAGCTCTTTTTCTCCATACAATGGAAGTGTACAGGTGCCATCAGTGTCCTGGTCCAAAGGGTATATTTAGGGAGCATAAAAGTCGATATACACAAGATTCCAGTCGATCAGTTGATGTCTTCTGAAGCAAACTGATTCACTTGAACTGAACTGGTTGGTGTGAGAAACAAATAGACAATTAAAACATATTTAACTTTAAATTGTTGCTTCCAGTTGCTGTTTGAAATGACCTAACTCTCGCATGATATTCGTTCCACTGTTGCATACAAAGCGAGCTTCCGAATTCTTGCATGAACACGACATTATTAACTTACGTCAATGCATCAGTGATGTAAGTGCAAAGTTTTAACTATTGATTCATTTTTTTATACAAACCTAGCACTTTGCTTCAGAAGACATTAATTGATCGACTGGAGTCGTTTGGACTACTTTTATGTTGCCTAAATATGCCTTTTGGACCAGGAGGCTGATGACACCTGTAAACTTCTACTATCATACTACTACACATTTATAACATGTCACTCTGAAAAATTTGATTCTGACTGGTCAATGGCACCATCTAGCAATCTGATATCTCTGAGTAGCAACTGCACATCCGGGGATTATGACCTATCAGACTGGTAATCGGGGTAATGTGAGTAATTTTTCCTCTCAGATCACTGCGAGATCTCTACGAGTAAGCTAATAAAATTATTTAACTCAAATCAATGTTTCATGTGCATTTATTTATTTGGCAATTAGTCTTGTAATAGGGAGGAGTTAGACAGTCATTTCAACAAAACCAAAGATGGATTTCAGCTGTTCAGTGATTTATTCATTCTCACATACTTCCATAATTTCACAACAAATCAATATTTTATGTCCATTGATATATTTGTTATTTTTATGTCCATTAATATATTTGGATATCTCAGTAGCCGTGTAATAATCGTGAAAATGTTCAATCAGCCTGTTGTTATAGCAAATAAACCCCTTCAGGAAGACCCCTCCACTTTGTGTTTATTTTGCTATAACAACCAACTGTCTGTACATTATCCCTTATAAAGACTATATACAGTGAGGAAAATAAGTATTTGAACACCCTGCTATTTTGCAAGTTCTCCCACTTAGAAATCATGGAGGGGTCTGAAATTGTCATCGTAGGTGCATGTCCACTGTGAGAGACATAATCTAAAAAAAAAATCCAGAAATCACAATGTATGATATTTTAACTATTTATTTGTATGATACAGCTGCAAATAAGTATTTGAACACCTGAGAAAATCAATGTTAATATTTGGTACAGTAGCCTTTGTTTGCAATTACAGAGGTCAAACGTTTCCTGTAGTTTTTCACCAGGTTTGCACACACTGCAGGAGGGATTTTGGCCCACTCCTCCACACAGATCTTCTCACAGGTCTCTCACAGTGGACATGCACCTACGATGACAATTTCAGACCCCTCCATGATTTCCAAGTGGGAGAACTTGCAAAATAGCAGGGTGTTCAAATACTTATTTTCCTCACTGTATAATACACATACCATGTTGCTAAGAAAATTACATTGGCATTTGTAATTTTATTGTAAAGCCTGAGGATGATGGACACCATCATGTAAATGAACATCATATAACATGTCACGGAAATAAACAAATCTCTCCACTGACTGAAAGTTATCATATAACAATTACTCCTAATAACAATTACTTAATTAATAACACAATAATTAAATACCATATATAACTGCGTGCCCAGATCCACAAATAAATATCAACACACGCTTAATTAACATAAAGAATTATTACACACAAACATTCAAGGCATTGATAATAAAACAATAATGTAAATAATATATATATCTTGCCAATTATTTTACTCATACACTACCATATGAACTTGAGCAGCAATCATGAACAAACTTCTATAGTGTAAATCAAGAGCAAATGCGCCTATTCTACAACTACTGAGTTTATGGATTAACACATATTGTGTATACTCAGAGGGCTCAGAGTAGCCCTTTTTTAACCATGCACACAGACAAAACAATATGAAAGCAGATAATAAAGTTGCGTGAGACGTGCCATTGCAGTGTCCCAGATATCACCTATGACAATGAACATGGTTCGTCTCCAAACCCTCCTTTTCATTATATTTCACTCTCCATTCTTTCTCTCCCTCCCTTCAGGTTCTAGGCTAGAGCTCACAGGAGAGGTGGCACACTTTGAAGATAAATATAGAAAAGTGGTGCAATCCTTGTGCGCACACACATACACACAAGTCAAAGACACTACAATACACACCATGTCAATCCAGATCCATAATGCACACATGGTCGTCCCAGCACTAGGGATTTTCGCTGTCCTATTGAAAAGGAATGAAATCATCACAGAGTTTTCATGACAAAGACAATGGCAGCAAAGCCACCTGACAATGGCACTGGATTGGACCTGTTGTCTGCCTGAGCTCCCATTGGGCCACCTAAGAATGGATTTCATCCAGCATTACAATACAGAACAAAAAGCAATCAAGACAAAGAGAGATGGCAGTTCTGCTGTCGAAAATCCCTCCTTCCCTTTACAACAACCCTGAGACTGCAGGCGGTTAGAGAGCTTTTAATATTAGAACTTGATATTCAGCACATTCCTCTGAATTTAACTACAAATTGAAGGTATTTCTAAGTATTTCTAAGAGCTTTAAATACATATGAAGGTCAAGCAAAGGATTGTGATGATAGCAAACCTTTACAAGTCAGTAAAAGAGCAAGCAGTTTGTCAATTGTTCGATATGAATTCATAACTCATAGGTATTTGTATGTCAAATGTGGGTATAGCACATTGGATTAGCACTGAAACTGGGGATGGGTAAAAATCTCTGCTTTCTGATTAAATCTTCATTAGAAGGATCTCAATAACAATTCTTAAAATCCCAAGAATTATCTTTTACTTTCACTTTAAAGTTTACTTCAGTTTTGGTTGTGTTGATTCTTATATCTGTTAAATAAATAGCAATTGAACTGCATAGTTTGGGCACTATTGTCATTTTTTAAGTTAATTTGTGTGTAATTACCAAGTTAGAATGTTTCCTGTATAATTTAAGTCATTAGCTCAGAGAAAAATTATTTGATATAAGCTAAATGTACATTATAACTGAAATACACCCAAAGAAATCAGAATCTGATCAAATCGTATGTGTTCAAGTGCTTGCCAATCGGCAAAAATGTATGTTGACAGCATCTAAACAAAAGCATTTAACCGTGAATAACTTCAGTGGCATATAATGTTTACGAAGGTTGTTTAAGGTTTATCGAATTTTGAATTCTTAAAATTCACAGGTTGATTTTATTGTATCATAATAAATAAAGGACCACTTAAACAACATCATATTTAACACAATTTTGAGCTTTAACGAAATGCTCAAATTATAATAGTTTCATTATATTGCCATCTTGTGATCATGTTGGTTCTAGAAAACGTACATTGTCTTATGCTTGCATATAGGCACTGGCACTTAATATGACATTATAATGGTTTAATTTGATTTTTGTGTAATTTCCTGCCCTATTCAACGTTTTAAAGGATTATATCACTTTAACCAAGACTAAACTTTAAAATATAAAAATGTATACAAATTTTGCAATCATTTAATCATTTATCATGAATTGAATTTCTACTTTTTCAGAATATGCAAAAAAAAAAAAAAAAAAGAAAAAATTGGCCCAAATTCAAGCCTTTTTGCACAGATCTCAGATCACCTTTGCGCCCACTGTAACTGTCAACATGCATTGGTTTAATTTATTCAAAAAATTCCTCCCTAAAGAAGCATTACAAGACAGATTTTACGGCAGAGAAAAAATGTCTGCCATAAATGTTCTGTGATGTCTTTGTTTGAATTATATGACAGCGCCATTACGGATTACCGATTTTCAGCACAATAAATACTGTAACTTAAATTCCACTCTCTACCTCACACAAAGCTGTTCCCATCAGGGAGTGCATCGGATGCAGCGCATCATCCTTTGGAATACTTTTGTACAGAATTTTGCAATTTTTCTGTATAAATTATGTGTTATGTTTTGAATATGTTTAAGTTCATACAAAATCTTTGTTTAAACACTGGCCCGCAACACTTACTTAGTTTACTAATTTTAAACAATGACTTGCACTGCACACAAATAAGTAATATTGCCATTATATTTATGATGTTAGCCAGAAGGGAACTGGCCCCCCACAGTGAGTCTGGTTTCTCCCAAGGTTATTTTTCTCCCATTAACCAACATCTTATGGAGTTTTGTGTTCCTTGCCACAGTTGCCTTCGGCTTGCTCACTGGGGTTATTAATACAATTATTATTTAATTATTATTTTTATACACAATTTACAATCATATTTAATCAAACTACACAATGATGACTCTAAGACTTTATAGATAATACAGTTTCATTTTCTGCAAATGCATGATTTTCTGTAAAGCTGCTTTGAAACGATTATGCTTTAATACAAATTAAATGACTTAAAAAATGGTTATGGTTAAGTTTATGGTTAGGGTGGGATTAGCGGCTGTAAAATATATATAAATTAATATGCTGTAACAAAATATTTTGACACTCTACATTAATCTGCCCATTACGTCTGTTATGTTTAGGGGTTGGGATAAGGTTAAGTGATCTAAATATCTATAAAAAGTAAAAATATACACATATACTTATTTAGTATAAATACAGTACTGTGCAAAAATATTTCTTTATTTTTTAAAAGTAATGGCATAAATAGACTTCATATATCAATTAACATCATAAAATGTCCAGTAAAAAATTTAAATTAAAATAAATAAATGCTAAAATCAATATTCGGTGTGACAACATTTGCCTTCATAACAGCACCAATTCTCCTAGGTACACCTGGACACAGTTTTTCTTGGTTGTTGGCAGACAGGATGGTCCAAGCTTCTTGGAGAACTTGCCACAGTTCTTCTATCTATTTAGGCTCCTCAATTGCTTCTGTATCTTCATGAAATCCCAGACTAACTCACTGATGTTGAGATCAGGACTTTACCTTTGTTGTAGGGCTCCTTGTTCTTCTTCTATTCAATTATATTTGCTAAAGGAATTTTGAAGTCTACAATTTATATTTCCTACCAATACACTAAAAGCAGAATATATAAAATAACCATCATTACTGTATATAATAAATTATTTATACAAATACATTTAGAATGGATCTTTGTATAAAAATATATTTGTAATGGATTTGTAAATATTTAACTTTTCAAAAAATGCAAATACCTTAACATATTTATGTTTTAGACGCTTTTATCGTGTCTATATTGCACATTTTAGCATCTAACCAAACGTACAAACATTTATATTTAAATGTTGCAAATATTAACATACAAACGGCTATGTATAATATGAGATCAGACTCCAATATACCAGTTTCCAAGACTAGCCAGAATCTCTAATGTTGTCAATATGTTTATATTGTGCATTTCAGTGTCTATCCACATGTACGAATATGTAGGTGAATACAAATGAAATAACTCTGGATTATGTACACAATGGTAAACTTTGGAGCTATAGAACAAAACCCACTTGCTGAAAATGTTGTATTGCCTTTGGTTTCAGCTACAGCGTGACCTCAGTGTCAGCAGTAAATGGTGTCTGTACTTTGATTTATGAAACACGTTTTTGAGGTTAATATTCTATCCGTTTACATTAGGAATTGTGAATAAAATACCAAACACATCAGCAAAATTCCATTTACAAGATGGAGATGAAAAAATGTTGTTTGTTTCATCATTGTGAAGGTCACGCTTGCTAGGCTTTTTTTTTGTTTTCTTTTTCAAAACCCCTGCACAGACAATCTGTATGTCCACAGAAAGCTGAACAGGTTTATACCTGTGTGCAAACGCTGTCCTTGAACTGGTTTTCTTTGTGTACTGACCCATCTCTCCAGGCCATAAGTTGTTATGGAGTCAAGCAAGTGTGTGTGCGATGTGCGTGCATGTGTGAGTGTGTTTGAGAGACCAGAAACAAGATAAAAGGAGATAACAAAACAAATATGAAGGGAGAATCTGTAGTTCTGGTCTAACCACATGTTTTTTCTTAAGTATAGCTCTGGAATATTCATTGGACTACTGCTCAGGTCATATGACTTTTTAAAAGAGAAAGCAAAACTTTCTATTAAACCTGTATATAATGCATTGTACAGGTTTTTATAACATACTGTAATACACTTTATATTGTAATATAACATACCTTATAATACTTAAATAATTATAGAGTTTAGTATATTGAGAGTATTCAGTGTAATATAATATAACACATGACATTTCATAACAAACAGTTTGGTGTGGATTATGTGTTTTAAAGGTATAGTGTGCAATTTCTGAGCCTCTGACGACACCAAATGGAATTGCAAAGATAATGATAACCTGTTGTCAAACAGGTTTTCCCAAACCCTTCTCTTATCTGCCATTGGTTGACCAAACAGCTAGTCCTGCCCAAAACACGCCACTGGTGCAGGCAATGCTGCTGTGTCGGGCTGGTCAGGATGCTCAAATTAAACAGAGAAGTATTCAGACAGCTTCATAAAACCATCGTTACATAATAAAGTGTGATTGAATGGAGTATTTTTATACTGTAAACATTTTTAATAATAAATAAATAAAATACACATTTCAAATTAAATATACAAACTATTTAAAGTGTAATCTTGCATATTAAAGTATTTTAATGTATCACAACTGTGGTTACTATTATTTACCAACAACTAATAATAATGTGTATTTAGAAGGCATTAAGAATGTATCAAAATTACTTTTATAATTCATTATATGGAAAGGTTTTATAGAAAGTGTCACCAAACCCATTTCCTCAACATTCAGAATACAGTGTAATAGCTACATAACTGGTTCAAGTCACTGCACCTCACTAATGCATTCCCTCAAGAAATCTATCGCTAAAATTAATAGTGTACTGTCCCTTTAGCACTAATTCACATCAATTACCTCCAAATCAGGTAGACAGCAGGACTGTTTTAATCCACCACACAGTGCCTTCTGTGATCCAAGGACAGATTTTAGTGAAAGACACTCCCAATTACACACCGCCTTAGAGCTACTGCAACAGACAGTCAGCGTAATTATCAAACATGGCATCTCTGCATGCTAAACATAATTCACTGATCCAAATTGACTCATTCTAATTCATAAAACTCCCATTCTGTTTTTCATAATTTAACATGACAGGGACAGGCAGAAGTTTACGGGAGAAGCAGTAATGGTGGTTTTGGTTGTGTAATGTTTTGGGAATATGCACTGTTGGCAATTCATTTCATGTATTATGATGCAGGGATGTGGCATGAGGGAAACACTACAGATTGTTGGGACGAGAACAACTGTATTGCATACAGCAAGTCAAATCAGTTTACCTTTTGCATTTATTTCAACTACAATCACATTAGTGTTTACAGTTATAAAAGTAGGTTTTTGCAAATTAAAAAAGTTTTACACAAAGACATGTATAGCATTTTTTTTAATTATGTTGAAAATGATGCACACACCCACGTGAGATGACTCTAGTCATTTCAGAAACCCAATAAAAGTTTCTGAAATAAAACACTTCTTGTTGAGTGTGCTCGGACCCACAAGGGCAACATATACCTTCAAGGTGGAGGGGGACAGCCTCCCCTCCAACCTCTCCTGCAGGAATGAGAGCACTGACCCGACTGCGCACCTTTGTGGATCTTCAGACCGGGAAGAACACCAATTCACAAACAAGCGCCACTTCAGTGCGTAAAGTTGCCTGGTAGATGGACCTCTGGCTTGGTTGATCATGTCTACGACAGCAGGTGGTAGGCCACTTAGATTTTCTGCATCCCGTCCAGGGGCCAGACGTGGAGGTTCCAGAGGTCTGGGCTCGGATGCCAGAGGGTGCCCCATCCCTGAGAAAGAAGGTCCTTCCTCAGGGGAATTCGCCCGGGGCTGTCGCGAGCAGCACGAGATCCAAGAACCAAGTCCGAGTGGGCCAGTAGGGGGCCACCAGAATGACTTGTTCCTCGTCCTCCCTGACCTTGCAAAGCACCCATGCAAGAAGGTCACTGGTGGAAATGTGAAGTGCGTACTTGCGCAGTCCCCGGGGCCAGCTGTGTGCCAGCGCGGCTGTCCTGAGGGAAGCCTCCATTCGGGAGTACCAGAGCGGGCAGTGGAATGTCTTTCAAGAGGCGAACAGGTCTACCTATGCCTTGCCGAACCGTTCCCAAATCAGCTGGACCGACTGGGGGTGAAGTAGATAGCGCATCTACTGCCATGTTGAGGCCGCCCAGGATGTGAGTGGCCCGTAGCAATCTGAATCACTTCTGTCACCAAAGGAGGAGATCACAGGCGAGTTGTGACATGTGACGGGAGCGCATGCCGCCTTGACGATTTATGTCGTGGTGCTGTCTGAACGGATCAAGACATGCTTGCCCCAAATTAGCGGCAGGGACCTCTGAAAGGCAAGAAGTACAACCAGCAACTCTAGGCAGTTGATGTGCCAACGCAGCGGGGGCCCTTTCCAGAGGCTGCCATATGCCCCAGGAGCCTCTGGAAAATGTTTAAGAGAAACTGCTGTGCCTGGCTTGAACAAGGTGAGGTATTTCAGCACCGACTGCACGCACTCGTTGGTGAGGCGCACTTCAATTGAGATGGAGTCTAACTCCATGCCGAGAAAAGAGATGCTCTGAACCAGGGCGAGCTTCCTCTTTTCCCAGTTGACCTGAAGTCCTAGGTGGCTGAGGTGCCTGAGCACCTGGTCCCTGTGGGCGCTTAGTAACTCTCGAGAGTGGGCAAGGATGAGCCAGTCATCGAGGTAGTTGAGTATACAAATGCCCACTTCCCTTAACGAGGGCTGCCTCTGCGGCCTTCATGAAGATGCGAGGGGACAGGGACATGCTGAAGGGGAGGACCTTGAACTGATATGCCTGGCCATCAAATGCGAACTGCAGAAAGGGTCGATGTCGAGGCAAGATCGAGACGTGGATCTACGTGTCCTATAGGGTCTACAGCTGCGAACCAATCTTGATGTCGGACGAAAGTTAAGATTTGTCTTTGCGTGAGCATTTTGAATGGGAGTCTGTGTAAGGCCTAATTGAAAACTCAAGTCCCATCGGTCGTAAGCCGGCGCCTTTTTTGGGTACGATGAAGTAAGGGCTGTAGAAACCCTTCTTCATCTTGGCTGGAGGGACAGGCTTTATCATGTCCTTGAGTAGAAGGGTCGCGATCTCCACATGCAGGGTGTTGGCATCTTTGCCGTGCACTGAAGTAAAGCAGACAAGGTCCCACAGGGGCAGCCTGTGGAGCATCGTGAATCCTGACCAGCATACCCACCTCCATTACAGGGCAGCGGTCCTAGAAATGCCCTGGATCACTGCCGCTCCAACAGACCGGAGGCATCTATAAATTTGCAGCGACACACCTGTCCCAACGGAATGTCCAATATCAAAAGGCAGGTCCATTTCCATGGTTGTGTTTGATAGCACACACATGTCACTTTGAAGATATGGAACATGTGAGTCAGTGGTTGAAGTCCATTTGTGGACTGAAAATGTCTCGTATGCAACAAGCCCAGGGGAATGACAGCAGAAATCGCGATCATGAGCCACAAAAGCCTGTGAAATTTTCTTGCAGGGAGAACGCGTCCCACTCTGTATATTGCCCTTACGGAATGACAGAACATGAACTGGAGACGGACACAAATACTACACCTGCAAATCCAGTTGTCTTGGATACAAAACTCTCTTTAGTGCTACAAAACACTCTTTAGTGTAGTTCCACTGCATGTGTAATAACCTCAAGAAACTCCTTAAAAATTATTGAAGGTCTGGAAATCCGACCGCTAGGAGGAAAGGCTTCACCTAGGACACAAATGCCCATGTGTAAACTCCATAGGAGACCGTCTAGCTGAATCCAGGGGGTGTGACAGAGAAAACCATAGGTTGGCCTGCTGCTCAGCTCCCATCACCTAGGCATTCACGCCGGGCTCTTACGAGTCAAACGGCTGCACCAGCACGTGGCTTTACCAAATTTCCAAAGGAGGCAAACCTCTCATGGCGCATACTGACATTCATTAAATCGCTCTGTGGGCAATCCGAGCCCTCCAACGCAGCCTCCATATGGTGAAACCCCAGACAGGCGACACACACATTGTGAGAATCTTCACTGACGATGGACCACGTGCACGGAGTTAAGCACTTCTTAAACTCCATTCTGTGTTGCCACTCAAAAGAATAATAATGATTCTCGCTTCAATGCGAGTCATTGGTAAAACACTGGCCAGAAGAGATTGTGCACTGAAGAACATAAAATCTGACTCAATGGCCCGAAAGCGAGTGCATTTATGGAGCCCGTAATGTAGATCCCTAGGAGCGTTGCTTATGCGCCACCAGCCAATAAATTGCCATGACTGTATGAGGGCTTCAGACCATGTGACAATCAGGGTGTGTCCCAATGTAAATATGCAGCTTGAGTTCCTGCGAAAGGGAACATTTATGCACGGGCAGTCTGTCTTTATTGGACAGTTTACGTGTATTGTTAAGAAGGTTACTTCAGTAGCTGCCTTAAATTGAAGCAAATTATATTTTCAACTTGGTTTCACATCTTAAAATTGCCAATCACATTATTGATTCAAACCAGGTTCCTTTAATTAAAGTAAAAGTGAAACCACAAATGGAGATATGCAGTTTGCATAGAACAGCATATTAGGTTCAAGAATCTGTTGTGTTTGTCATGGCCTCAGCACACCAAGAGCATTCTTGATCTGAGACTCAGCAGGAATGTCTTTCTGTCAGGGAGTCAGGGAGTGAACTCAAATGAAACAGCACAACTTTCAGCACAGCAGGCAAAAAAGACAACAACTGAATAATGAATTACTGTCCTTCCAGATGTGTCTGTGACATTTTAGTAATACAGCTTTAAAGGAGGAGTAACAGAAGAGATGTTCTTTGCACTATGCAAACAATGACTAAATATATCTGTGGGATTGTGAGTCTGGGTGTTTTTTTCACTTGCTTATGCTAGTTCATACTCATGCTTTTACATGTGAGATAACATGTAAATTGGCATAAATTACTTTCAATTGTCTGACCAAATTTTTTATAAAACGAAGCATTATCCCATTTTATTCAGATGCAAAAAACTTTGTTCATGAAAGCAACATCCAAGCACATGCACACTAGTCTTGTGTAGCCAGACCTTTGACCAAGGGATGAGGTCTGGATCACAATCCATCTTATTTTAGATTATCTGATGGACATGTAAAGCAAGCACCCACAATTTTTTTGTTTGATGTGCTGTTTAGGGTAGGAATGAGAATTGTTGGCATTATTAAGAGTTGCGAGGCACGGTGCATAATTGCAAGTGCGAGGTGATCCTATGTGTTCTGCAACTGCTTGAATAACATATAACGTGCAATTAAGGGCAGTCAGTGGCGTTTATGGTGCCCCCTAGGGAGCTGGTGCCCTACACAGACTGCGTAATATTTGTATAGTGAGTGGCGGTACTGAATTTAACTACTCAGATTCCTCTTAACGATTTCAGTTCCTTAATGTTCCATTAATGATTATTTTACAACTTTGAGGAACAAAGATTTGGAAATAAGAAATGCAGTTCTTCCTCACAGCATCCCGTTACCAAGTGATGAAATGGTTTTATATCTTATCAGAACAAATTCTTGCAAAAGGTGTTTAGAAAGTTGTTGTTTTTTTACACATTTTTATAATAAATTTTTAGAAAATACCACTTAATACAACAAAATTCATAATGTGCATCTTTAACTAAACATGAATATCAACAACCATCCAGTAATTACTCTGACTGGTAAGTACACATAACATGGTAACAATTCTTGGTTCATTTCACGTCAAATTTAATGACTACCAGTTCAGAAAATTCACTACGTTTTCTTTCATTAATAAAAAAAAAAAAACCTGATAAAAGTCATTCATTCAAAAATCAGGCCATGCTGTTTGTTTCCTGCTTTAGATTCAAATATCCTGCTCGTGGCAGTCATTAGTTCTGAAATCAGACTACAGTGATTGAGCCGATCACAAATATTTAAGTACATTGTTCCATTCACATCACGTATAGTGTATCTTCAGAAAGTGATGAACATTATTCAGTTCCAGTATGTTTTTACAAATTGAACCATTCTGTATGACAACCGGTTCTAATTTCCCAACCCAGGGTTTAGGGACAGAGTTATATAAAATATATTACAACACAATATTAGACTGGGGTGGGGAAAAAAAAATAAATTTTAATAGGTGCACAGCAGCCTCCACAAACTGTTGTTCAGAGCACACAAAGAAAGAAAATCGTGGAAAATGTAGATAGACTGTGATTACTATTTCACAAAACTCATAGGAAAAACAAAATCAAGCAAGCCACAGAACAAACAGATGGAGGTGAGGACAACAGACGTGCAACAAAAAATAATTCATCAGTCCTGTATGGCCCCTCCATTACAGACTTAGTCTAAGTGCTGTCACACTACATTATCATTCCTTATCCTGAACTTTAATTGACCCCCTGTTCTTCTAGAGAGAATTTGCTTCATGAGGTAACATCTAAATTTGGTTTAAGTAAAGGATAATGCATACTAGGTGTGTGTTAAACAATTTTAATTCATGACATGGTGGGAAAGAACCACCAGACATAAATCGGAACCGTTAAACACACACTTAGTGTGGATCATCCCGCTTATACCATTGTCACTTGCCAGCATCGATTAGTTAAAGCTATTGTTGATTTTTGCGGTGCAAATTTTGACTGCAAAAATACAAATAATGGTTAACTTTATCAACAGGTTGTTAGATCCAGAGTTCTGCCCATTGTAAGTCACATAAAGAGATAAATAAATGCAATAATATCACATTTATTTGAATGAATTAACTAAAAGGCTGTACGAATAATTGTATACGAATAGAGTGGTGGTGGCGTAGTGGGCTAAAGCACATAACTGTTAATCAGAAGGTTGCTGATTCAATCCCCACAGCCACCACCATTGTGTCCTTGATCAAGGCACTTAACTCCAGGTTGCTCCAGGGGGATTGTCCTTGTAATAAGGGCTCTGTAAGTCGCTTTGGAAAAAGGCGTCTGCCAAATCCATAAATGTAAATTAATAATTGGAGAATTTGTTTTAACTTGAGTTTGTTATAGAACACGTTCTGTAAAAAGGCACCGAAAGAGTCAACTTTATTACTTTTCAGCTTCGTTCAGAAAACTCAAATAAAAAGGGCACACAGTGGCCAAATAATCAGACACAATTGAGTCACTCAATTTCTCTCAAGAGTTTCTCTCTGGTCCCTCTCTTTCTGCCGACTGATGCCCTTGTCAGCCTATTCAGGTCTCCCTCCACCATCACTACAACAAGAAACAGGTGTTAATGATAATGACAGCCTAGGTGCCGAGCCTTACTGCTCTCCCTCTGCTGCAGACAGACACACGACCACGCCCCCATCCCCACAACGTAATATTAAATTTCATTTTTACGTTGAGGAAAAAACTGTAAAAAGTTGCACTTAATGTTTATGATGAGAGGAAAAACATCCACAATGCTTTGTAATCCATTAAGGGAGCACGATTGATTGAGTTAAGATTAAATCACCATATGGCATTGTGTGGTTACTAAATTCAGATAGTTTTGCCTCATTTTGCTGGACAGAGAAAGTCGCATTTGATGGTCCGTGGTTTCTTCTCTCCCCCGTCTGTGCAAAACTGTATGTCAAACCATACTCTTCTAACAAAGCCTTTTGGGTGTTAAAGGGGAAAATGCGGGTGCATTCCTAATTACCTCCAGGTCAGTAATACGGGCTGATGAACACTGGAGTCTCTTCTGTATTTTTTCCTGTAGTGCTTCACAATTGATTTACAGACGCCATTGCATGACATGATAATATTGTGTTTTGTTATGTGAAGGGTTATCAGATTTGCAACATATTATTTGCATCCAGAGGTAGTTTGAAAAGAGATAAAAATATTGCAATATCTAAATATGGAGGAGAGCAGAAGAGGCGCATAAATATATAGCGTGATTCAAAGAAACTGGAACTACCTGTGCATTAATTGATTTTAACGTCTGCATTCCAGCCAATCAGAATTGAGAATTCAAATAGGCCATGGTATAATTCAAGATAAAATATTATTTATAATTACTAGGGGTTACGCTAACCAGTCGATTAGTTCTGCCACTTGGGTTTGTGTCGACTAGTCACTTAGACCTGACTGACATGTCCTCAATCAATGAAGTCATTTTTCAGGGTCAGATCAGGCTGAAACAGCTCCTTAAGACTGCAAATATTCAGTTTTTAGAGAGTTTGCAGTAAAAAACTGAGTCTTGTATTAAACATTCTAAACCGAATTTGAAATCTCAAAGGAGACTTCACAGGCCTTGTCGATATGTACAAAGTAGGAGACAAAAGAAGTCAAGGCTCTCTCTCTTTTTCCTTCTTTTCCTCTATTCCCCCTCCTGCTTTCTTTCTTCTTTCTTCATTTGCAACAGCTATTGATCAAGGCTCTGGAGGAACCACATCCTGACTTGCACTTTGATTAGCACAAGAGAGAGAGAGAGAGAGAGAGAGAGCGCATTCTGTGCACTTACCTGTATGCTTATTATTATTCATAATTTATTATTAGAATTTTTATGTAATATATATTATACATATCATGTAAAACATGATTTAGTTTTTTTAATGAATGCTTTGGCAAGATTGTGTATTGTATACAGTCATGCCAATAAAGTGAATTTGAATTGATTTGTGAGAGAGAGAGAGAGAGAGAGAGAGAGAGAGAGAGAGAGAGAGAGAGAGAGAATGCATGTAAGAAAGAGAGATCTATTGAAGATCATGAGTGATTCAGAATAAAAGGATGAGAGGAAGTTTGGGAGGCTGTCAGAATTGGTCAGAAAGAGAGACAAAGACTGTGTATTCTGCATCACTGGGCTTGAGAAGTGCTTTGAAGTGCTGGTTTGGCATGTGAGACGATGAGAGTGATGCTGGCTTTGCATATGCAAAAATTATTCAAACAAATACATACTCAGACATAAAGATTGCTAAACAAAGTGTTGTGTGAGGAGACAATGCAATGCAGAACAAAAATATACCACCATCACTCTTGCTGCATGAATGAACCTGCAAAAGAAACTCAGATGTATATGTTGTTACAGATGTGCTTGGCTGTAAGGAAGCCTGTTTAGATGTGTTCTGTTCTTTTCTGTATGTGGATTCACACAAACATGGTATAATTCAAGATAAAATATTATGACACTAAGTGTGTTTTTATGTGGTGTACCTGCTAAACAATGTGTACTAAGAAATTCTGAGAAAGACAGACAAAAGAAAAAAGAATAGCTATTGGCACACGACCAGGGTCGGTGCAATTTGTTTACATAACTTCACACAATGGGTCTTATTCATGAATAATGAGCAGAACAAAATTCAATTTAAATTGTTCAGAACATTTTGTACACAAAAGTGGAAAAGCTCAGTTTCAACCAATAACCACGAAAGCATTGAAGCTACCTTATTAGAACAAGTTGGTTCATCAATACAGCTCCTCCTTATAAAGGGAATTAATTAAATCTCCAAAATTGTCAGGCAAGACAAAATAAAACATTTTTAATAATGTGTGTTGAATCCCTAATATCATCTGTTAATACCGGTATAATAGTGTATTAAAATGTACAAATACTTATTAGCAGACTTACAAAAAGATTTACAATTCATTCAAGGCACACTTTTTATAAGTACGTGCCTCCACTGTGAAAATACTTTGCTCTTCCAAACACGGACACATGTTCTCAATTTAGCTTCTTTAGCTCAAATCACTATTTTATACAGCCTGGTTCAGCTAATGCATATTTGTATTTTGGAGGAAAATTCACAGGCAATGTGTCTGTAAAAAAGCGACTGTCTAAAAAGCTGGATATTCTTTCCTCTGGATGTTCACGCTGTCCTCTGCAAAGTAAAGAATCAAGTATCTTGTCTACTCTGGGACAGAGTGGGACAGGTCTCTCAGGACACTCACAAAACCACCTGCCACTGCAGAGGCTTTTGACACTCGATCTTTGTTCCACACACACACACACACACACACACACACAGTCTCCAATGCGCTCTAAGTCCTCATAGTGACTTGCCTCAATCCGGGTGGTGGAGGATGAATCTCAGTTGCCTCCGCATCGGAGACTGTCAATCCACGCATCTTATCATGTGGCTTGTTGAGCGCTTTACCATGCTATTCTCCACGGCATCCATGCACAACTCACCACGCGCCCCATCGAGAGTGAGAACCACACATTATAGCGACCACCAGGAGGTTACCCCATGTAACTCTACCCTCCCTAGCAACCAGGCCAATTTGATTTCTTAGGAGACCTGGCCGGAGTCGCTCAGCATGCCCTGGAATCGAACTCGCAACTCCAGGGTGGTAGTCAACATCAATACTCGCTGAGCTACCCAGTGCCCCCACACAAAATATTACAATTTGGCAAAATTTTATATTGGTCTTTACCTAGGCCTAAAAAGGGGAACCAGACTTACAACTCAATTTGTTGGAATATGCCCCTGGCGTTGACTACTATAGCATATCACAAAGCAGCCATAGTAAACATGCCCATATGGGCTCAAGTTCAAGACTATAATTTGAAAGCTTGATAACTCGATGGCATGCAAAAAAACAAACAAAAGAAAATACAAATAAAAATACACCCAATAATTAAATCTTAAATAGATGACATAACAATAATAGACTGGTGTGGGAAAACATATTAAAAGAGGATCCATTTGTTTATGAAACACTGAAGAAATTTGTGGAAATGTGTGTAGACATAAGAATCAGAATTACTGCCCATAAAGTAATAAGTAATGATCATTTAATACTGAAAACAAAGTGGAAAATACAATTCAGCTTAAAAAAATATCAAGTTAACTTAATTGCTACTAAATGGCTCAAACAAAAATCTTAATGTCTAAAAAAGAATTGAAGCTACAAACTGCGTATTGTCTCCCTTGGGGGGATGTGAGTGAATGCCCAACTGACTATTACGTTTATGATACGTTGCAATTGAGTTATACTGCGGTTCATTTGTCATATTGTCTGATTTTAGTGTCACAAGTTTTTTTCCCCTCCTCTCCTATGTCACATCTCCTCGAGTCTCCCTATATCTCACTCTATTTTTGGGCTGCACAACTGAGAGCTGTTTGGATGTGGCAGAAAAATATTTTTCATGCACCTACATAGACACAAATTGAAAAACATCATGCAGGGATGCATGTAATTCCTCTGGATAAGGCATTATATAGTCCCCTGACTTATGTTGTGAAGGAAGTCAACAATCCGTTTGTTAGATTAACCTGCAAGTGGTGTCGGACATTATAAAAAAATACAAATGGTCATTACCAATAAAAGATAACACTACATTTCAGTCTAATCCCGCTCTTACAGATGTACTCAAAGATGTGTAAACACAATATTGGTTTAATAAGGGCATTGAGGTGTTTGGGGACTTATATGAGGGAGATTCACTCATAATATTTAAGCAGCTGTGTACAAAGTTCCTTCTTCCCACTAAACACTTTTTTACAGTATGCATTTCCAAATATGGTTTTACATTACTACACAACAAGACGGTCACTTAGTACCTCTTTCTTCTCTTCCAATAGACAAAGTTAGAAGAGAAAAAAAGGGGCACAGCGGTCTTGTAACGCATATATAGATATATATGCTAATCGTATTGATTTACATGGAGAGGATACGTCAATTTTTAAGTTGATATGGGAAAAATTCTTGGAGTGTGTTTTTAAACAGGAGATATGGGAATCTATTTGTGAGAATGCAAAAAAAAATTCATATAATAGTAGACATGGATTAATTCAATTCAACTTTATTCATAGGGCATATTATACACCAGAGAGACTACACAAGATAAGTGATAACTATTCTGAATGATGCACTAGATGTAAAGTAGAGGTGGGCACACTACTAAATATGTTTTGGGAATGTGCAAAATTATAATTTTTTTTGTTATAGGAGATTCTATTGTAAGGAACATGGAAATACATGGAGGCTCCAGTCACTATTGGGGGGGGGTGTTGGGCATCTGACATCAGATCAAATTTACAAGTGCTGGCTGATGCTAATCAAAGATTTTCTAAAATTGTTATTCGTGTCGGCACTAACAATGTCTGGCTTCTCCAGTCAGAGATCATTAGAGATAATGTTAAAGAGGTGTGTGAACTTTCAAAAACAATTTCAAACACTGTAATATGCTCTGGCCACCTCCTTGCTCATTGTGGTGACGAGGTTTATAGTAGATTAGTGTCAGTGAATGGATGGATGTCTGAGTGATGTCCAGAGAATAGCATAGGATTTATAGACAATTGGAAGAGTTTTTGGGGTAGACCTGACTTGCTAAAAAGAGACAGACTCCATCCCTCCAGGGAAGGTGCTGCTCTCCTCTCTAATAACTTGGCTCATATACTTAATAGCGATAGTATTAGACTAACCGGGGCCCAGGTCAGGAAGCAGACAAATTGGCTAATCCGAATGTCTTCCAGCTACGTTGAGATGTCACACAGGTCACATAAACACATAAAGAATGTATCACCTACATATCACATAGACACTGTGTCTGTTCCCCAAACTAAGAAACACAAACCCCTCACTAAATCATTTAGACAAATTTGATTAAGGTAAAACTTGAAAATAACAAAAACATTTAAGATAAACATAATATAAAATGTAGGGCTACTGATCATTAGATCTCTTTCAACTAAATCAGTAAATGTAAATACAATTTTTACAAATAAATGTTTGGATGCCATCTGTTTAACTGAAACCTGGCTTAAACCGGACAAATATATTAGTTTAAAATAATCTACTCCCCCAGGTTGATACTATAGAAATTCTTCTGCAGAGCAATGACATCTCAGATCATTACCTCGTGACTTGTATGCTGCGATCAGCTAATGTGACTCAATCTACACAATGCTATCATTCAGGCAGAACTATTCTTTCAACCACTAAAGATAGCTTCACTACTAAACTTCCAGATTTATCTCATACACTCAGTAAACCTCAAAGCCCAGAAGAGCTTGATGAAATGACAGAAAATATAAATACAGTCACCTCTAGCACTCTTGATAGTGTCACCCCCATCAATTAAAGAAAAAATTCCCACACCATGGTACAATGATCACACTCATGTTCTCAAGAGAGCAGCTTGGAAAATGGAGTGCAAGTGGAAGAATATAAAATTATAGATATTTTGCAGTGCATGAAATTATTGTGTCTGTATCTACAGATATTTCAGCAAACTAATAGAAAATAACCATTACAATCCTAGGTATTTATTCAGTAGTGTGGCTAATTTTATTAGGAATAATGCCTCGACTGAACCAGATATTCCATTGCAGCACAATAGTAATGACTTCATTGATTTCTTTACAGATAAAATTGAAATCATCAGAAATAAATGGAATTTTGCAATTGTCTGTCGCAGTACCTCAGAAAACAGTGTCTCAAGATTTTCCTCGCAAGCAACTTCAATCCTTTGCTGTCATAGGTCATGAAGAACTAACAAAACTATCGAAAGTTACAATGTGTATGTTAGATCCAATAACAAATAAGCTTTTAAAAGAGGTATTCCCTGTAATCTCATAATCTCTTTTTAATATTATTAACTCCTCTCAACCCGGACATGTATCAAAAAATGGTAGTTATCAAACTGCTTATTAAGAAGCCACAAATTGATCATGGAGAATGGCTAATTATAGACCAATTTCAAATCTCCTGTTTATATCAGAAATACTAGAAAAGGTAGTGTCCTCCCAACTATGTTCATTTCTACAGAGAAATAGTATACATGAACAATTTCAGTCAGGATTTAGGCCCCATCACAGTACAAAGACGGCACTTATCCGATTTACAAATGACTTGCTGTTATCATCATGATTGCGGCTGCATTTCTCTTCTAGTGCTTTTAGATCTTAGCGCTGCCTTCAACATGATAGATCACGACGTTCTCTTGAATAGGGTTGAGAATTATGTTGGCATTTGTGGACTTGTAATAGCAATGTTTAGGTCCTATTTAGCAGACCGCTACCACTTTGTCTGTGTAAAGGAGGAATTGTCAAATCAAGGAGTGTCACAGGGATCAGTTTATGGCCATTGTTTTTCTCCTTATATATGCTTCCCCTGGGAGATATTATCAGGAATCGTGGAATAATTTTCCACTGTTATTCCTACGATACCCAACTTTATATTTCTTCGAAACTAATGAAATTTCACAATTCCCCAAATTATCAGTGTATCAATGAAATCAAAGATTGGATGGCCAGAAATTTCCTTCTACTACATTTTCACAAAACAGAGGTACTAATTATCAGACCAAAAGCCTCTAAAAATAAGCCACCAAAATATAATTTGACTCTGGGTGATGTTACATCGTCTTCTACAGCAAAGAACTTGTGTTATATTTGATACCAAATAAATCTAAAATCTTATTTCCAATGTTTGTTGGCATTCTTCCACCTCAGAAATATTGCTAAGTTACAAAACTTGCTCTCTGTGCTGATGCCGAAAAACTAATTAATGCATTAATGACCTCAAGACTAGATTATTGTAATGCATTACTTGGAGGATGTCCTTCAAGTGCAATAAATAATTTTCAATTGGTTCAAAATGCAGCAGCCAGACTGCTGATGAGAACCAATAAATATGATCTTATTAGCCCCATTTTATCATCGTTCCATTGGCTCCCTGTTAAATTTTGTATTAATTTTAAAAAATGTGTTAACTACATACAAAGCTTTGAATGGTTTAGCTCCGTAATAGTTAAGTGAACTTCTACAATGATATATTCAATCACGTTCATTAAGACTGTAAAATTATGGCCTATTAATAGTTCCTAGAATATCAAAATCCACAAAAGTAGGTAGATCCTTTTACTATTTGGCACAAAAACTATGGAATAGTCCCCCTAACAATTTTCGGGATGCAGACAAACTCTCTCAGTTTAAATCTAGAATAAAGACTCATATTTAGCCAGGCATACACCTAATTTATCCATCAACTCACAATTAGGATACCTTAGTTAGGTCTGGCGGACTCAGAAACATTTATCATGATCTATATCTCTGCAAAAAATTCAATGGCATCTAAGCTAATATTATCATATTTGTTTCCCTGTCACAACCTTGGCATTCAGATCCCGAGTTTACCAAAGCTGGCCAAATCCAGCTCCGTTCCTGCTTGGTGTCGGACTCCTTTGCTATGTGTCTCTGAGTGATGATGACTAAATGCAGCCAGTACCAGCCAGACATCACTTCAGTCTATTACGATGGACTTCAGAAGATGAACTGATGCCAACCATAAGAAATGGGATACATCATGTGCCACTGCCTAAACCTTGGAACCTAGGATATACCTCACCAAAATGACATGCCAGTTGAACTGCAATGCACCTCACTGATCTTTACCTGCATCACCTCGGTCTATTGATGGACTACACACAAAATGGAATACATAGACTATCAGTGAATTGCCAACAAAAGCTTTCATCAGCCAACTAACAATGGGCAATGCATCTATGTGAAATTCTGCAGTAAATACAGGATGGACTAATTAATCTTACAGTTCATACAAAATCTTTGTTTAAACACTGACCCTTAAAACTTACTTAGTTTACTCATTTTAAACCATGAATTGCACTGCACATAAATAGCTAATATTTATGTTTAGCCAGAGGGGAACTGGCCCCCCACAGTGAGCCTGGTTTCTCCCAAGGTTATTTTTCTCAATTAATCAACATCTTATGGAGTTTTGTGTTCCTTGCCACAGTTGCCTTCGGCTTGCTCACTTGGTTTCTAAATACAATTGTTATTTAATTGTTTATTATTTATACACAAATTATAATCATATTTAAACTACTGAAACTACACAATGATGACTATGACTTGTTGCCATCCATCTTCCTCTTGATCACATTACAGAGGTTTTCAATGGGGTTCAGGTCTGGAGACTGGGCTGGCCATGACAGGGTCTTGATCCGGTGGTCCTCCATCCACACCTTGATTGACCTGGCTGTGTGGCATGGAGCATTTGTCCTGCAGGACAAAACATTGTAAGAGCAGAAGGAAGCAAGTTTTCTTCCAAGATAACCTTGTAGGTGGCTTGATTTATGTGTCCTTCACAAAGACAAATCTGCCTGATCCCAGCTTTACAGAAGCACCCCCAGATCATCACCAATCCTCCAACAAATTGCATAGTGGGTGCGAGACACTGTGGCTTGTAGGCCTCTCCAGGTCTTGTCTAACCATTAGACAACCAGGTGGATGATCTTTATGATCAGTGGCCATTGGTGATTATCAGTGGCCACAAGCCATCAAACAAAGCTGAGCTGCTTGAATATTTGCACCAGGAGTGGCAAAATGTCACCTAAGAGCAATGTGAAAGACTGGTAGAGAGCATGCCAAGGCACATGAAAGCTGTGATTGAAAATCAGGGTTATTCCACCAAATATTGATTTCTGAACTATTCCTAAGTTAAAACATTAGTATTGTGTTGTTTAAAAATTAATACTAATTAGAAAAATTGTTTTCTTTGCATTATTTGAGGTCTGAAAACACAGTTTCTTTTTGTTCTGTGACCAGTTGTCATTTTCTACAAATAAATGTTGTAAATGACAATATTTTATTTGGAATTTGGGAGAAATTCAGTCAGTCTTTTGTAGAATAATAAAAAAAAAAGATTTTCCTCAAACACATACCTATAAATCGTAAATCCAGAGAAATAGGTAATTTTGCAGTGGTCTTCACCAATTCATGTTGCCCCCTCCCAATCATCCACTCTGGATTGCAAAATCTGTGAATGAAGACCTTTTTAAAAAGTATGTATAAATACTACATTCAGTATACATGCACGGTTAATCCAGATATAAGGAAAACATTGTTAGAGGTAAAATTTAATTTCTCCGTTGTTTCCAAGTCTCGCTGAATTATTGTTAGATATTAGATATTAACACAGATTTGATGCTGCTGGTTTTTGACTCAGATCTGCAAATAAAATAATACTGAACTGTTAATTAACTGCTTGTTATTATTTATATGCCGATAAATTTCTTATTTTAGCTTATTTTGTTGAGGCAAGTGGCTTACTTTGGTCTTGTTTTTACAGACCATGTAGCTTGCTTCTCTTGCGAAATCTGGCAACACTGCAGTTGGTATGTTACCCATCTATAAGCACAGAGTACTGTAATTTTAAAATGAATGGTATTAATCGTTCTTATATTTTGTTCTAACCGAAAACCTCTTGGAAAAGAAGCTGTGGAACTTCTGAAGCTGAATGAAAAAATATAGGTTTTGCTCAGAATTAACTGTTTTTAGTCCCTGTAAGTGGCTCAATCTTGCCCTTTTTCATGGCCAATCAGACTGCTTTAGAAGCAGTTGTTGACAGACAAAAGTGACAAGTGTGTCTGCCCACATGTATGAGCTCTGTGCATTTAGAAAGTAAAAAAGGAAGTTCATAGAGTGTGTGAAAGGGAAACATTCTGAAGGTTAAGGGGGAACTAAGTTGACTTGTATGGAAAAACATAAGACATGGGAAAAAAATTATGAAAAAGCAGCAGTATTGGAAAGGAAACTGATCTGGAACTGAGAGATGAAAGTAAATATATATGTGAGAGTGAGAGTGAGAGTGTGTGAGAGAGAGAGAGAGAGAGAGAGAGAGAGATTAAAAATTATTCCAGAAGTGGGCGGCTTGGGCATTCACCCTGATTTTCCTCAGGATTCATTTATTTCTGTGCTAATAAGGCAGAACAGTGTTGCTACGGTAACAGCTTTACCCATTTCATGCAACCCCACAGGGCTTTTCCACTTCCTGTCTCACTATAAAAACAAGGCGGGAACTTCCTGTTCTCTCAAGAGACTAAAATGCAGCAGAGGAAGAACCTAAACACTCTGGAAAACAATGCTGGCCCACACTGAATGAACACATCCCAGTTGACTTGCAGTTTGGTCACTTATTTATTTACAAGCTAAGTCACATAATAAGCATATGTGATTGATATGGGATGAGACAGTAATGATGTAGAATGAAACATTTATTTAGATGCATTTTCTTACCATATTTCTTATCAGTCAGTTGATGTCTTATGTCTTTTAAACCTTAGGTGAAATGTTTGGGTCTGAGCTTTGTGCTGACAGTCGAAAATACTGGACAGGCAGTTAAAGAAGACATATCATTACATTCAAATTGTTTCTATTATATTTTGAGATAAGAGGGTTCATTGTTCTGTGAAAACATGCTGTAACTTCAAATAACTAAGCTAATTAATCTTTCAGAGATAGAGGGTGGAAAACTGCGATAAAAACAACATTTTTGACTGTTTTCAATTCAAAATACTTGCCTAATTATTATAAGTGAACTAGGGAAGAATATCATGATAAAGTAATTAATGATATGACCATGGACGATTCAAAGTTTATGGATTTTTAGTATGCTATCCTTCTCTCACCAGTTTTTAAAGACATTGTATGTCCATTTTATTATTTATACCATATTTGAAAACAATAGAAGATGGGTAGTTTGAAAATTTTTGCAATTTCGTTTGGTGAAAATAGTTGCTCAGAAATTACATATTTCAGTTTAAGTAGGTCCATCCTCTCTCCCTCTCTGTTATCTGAGAGTAAGATAAGAGTGAGTGGTCTGATAAAGCTAAGATTGAGTGTATTAAGAAATGTGAGATTTGCTCAACCCACAGAACAATAAAAACAGATAGCCATGTCCACTGAGACATCTGCTATCCCAGAAACCTATATCACATTCATACAATGTTACATTAAAAGAACACTCATTTCAAACAGAGAATCTACAAGAGAAATGATAAACAATTTTAATGTGTTGTGTGTGTGACTGTATTTCTTCACTGTGCTTCACGTTTTTTTTTTTTTTATTCTAATTTTTATATTATAAAAATTGGAAATTATATATATATATATATATATATATATATATATATATATATATATATATATATATATATATACACACATACATACACACACACACACACACACACATGCTAGGAGTTCAACTATATTAAGCCTGTCTCACCCTTTCAAAGAACACATACACAGACACACACGCACCAAGGACCTACATATTTCAAGCTAATTGCAGTGAGGGAAAATTATTAATATTCTGCCTCTGTCTGCAAATATTCAGATGAATGGGGGTACAGTCCAGGCAAGCGCGCGCGCACGCACACACACACACACACACACACACACACACACACACAACATGGATATGAGTGTATAACATTATCTACGCACCATGTTAGAGTGGTTTTAAGGCCCAAATAATTGTAAGAAGCCAAACCTATTAATTCACTTAATTTAGGCCAAGTTCATGTGTGCATGCACGCATACATACGCACACGCACACACACACACAATTTAACTCTTACTCAACCATTAAATCCTGACTAACCCCACAAGCATAAATGAAAACATTTAATTTCATTGCCTTCATCTTAATTTGTGTCACACACACACACACACACACACACACACACACACGAAAATGGGTAGAGTTCATATTTAACAGACCTTAAAATCCCCTCTCAGAATCCAAAGACTACAGGAATATATTCAGTCACATTCATATGAAAACACAAAAAAATTCAGCACAAAGTGCAGATTAACTTTAAACATCACTCACCTCCAGTTGATGTTGCAGTTTCTCTAGAGGCCGTATGGGTCGTGTCTTCACACACAAGACCGCACCCAAATGTGTTTGGTTGGATTCCTTTGCAACTCGAACACAGTATAGCAGCTGAAATAACAGCAAAACTCCAATAGATGTTGTTGACATCTGTCATGCAACTCCTAGAATGGGAGGGTTAGTGTTTTTGTGTAAATTTGTGATCAGTTAGACAGACTTGACAGTCTGGTAGTGTGTGATCCTTAGTCGTTTGATGTGTTATGGACAGTTTTTGTCTATAGCCATTTACAATGTAGGTAAGTGTATGATACCAAAGTCCCTTTCAAGGCAAGTCATCCACATGGTGGCCATCTTTGGAATGCTCCAAGGCACAGGAAGGGCAGATATTTTCAACAGCATAAAACTACAGCTCCTATCTATTTGAATCTCCAAAAGGGTTGGTCAAGATTACAATGAAAGAACACATTTGAAATCAGCAGAAAAATCTCTCAACAACTGAACCATATATTTTAGCTTTTAGTGCTTCTTTAGCTCAGGTCATGCTAAAAAACACTATTTTTCAGGCTGCTTCAGCTAATGCGCATGCATGTTTGAAAGCTGATTGGCAGGTGATGCCTGTAATTAAAGGAGATTGGCTCTTTTACCTGTAAGGTGGGACTTCCATTTCTATATCCGTTGGCCATTGGGTGTTCCAATTTCTCCAATAATGGAGACAAGACTATTAAAACTATTTAAAAATTCAACCTGTCAAAAAATTCTAAAGCAAACATTCATCCATCCATCTGGCTTTGACAAGCCAAAATCAAAAATTGCCATGGCAAATTTGACCAATCTTTTAATTATTACATTTGTAAAATTATAGCATTATTTTGCACCAAAAGCCAATTTAACCACGTTTATGTCTATGTTTTATGTCAGATACATATAATTTCTCCATAATACCCCCACCACACCCGGTCCACAGAAACTGATTAAACTCTTATAGCTTAACTTACACATATTTTGGTAAAGCAAGACACTTATTTTTAGCTTGTATTGTCAGATCAGGTTGCTGATTTGTCTTGAAAGATCTGGGAACACAGAGGAGTTCTTTATTTCATTAAAAGTTATAACTCAAAACATTGAAAAAAAAACATTAGCTGTCCATCCACGCCCTGAAATCTTATACTATTTGTCCAGCAGACAAACAACATTATGCAAATACGACTAATCCTAGAAGCCGACACCTAAATTCAACTGTTATTATTTTCCTGCCCCTGTCCCTGCCCTTCACCTATAAAACACACAGAGCATTGTTAGTGAGTGTTCACATTAAGCCTGATTCATCACGCAAACCAACTGACTTATTTTTCATTATCGCACGTCCACGATTTCCACCTTCGTAAAGGACAGTGAGCCATCAATCATGGCACATATTAAATGAGAAGGGAATATATGGCTTTTTAATCACTTTAAGTGAAGAGGAAGGACAGGTGAGCTTTCCGAAAGCCTTCAAGAGTATTCCCCGGCTGCACCATCAGTCCATATATATGATAATGAATATTTCGGATTCGAGGCTGCATGGCGAGGCCACACAAACCCCCCGCAAACACACAGTAAATACACACACACACACACATACACACACACACACACACACACACACATGCAGCATGCTATGCAATTATTTGATCTAAGCCTGACAGCTCTGAGGAGATGCAGGTCAAATGAACTGAGATGCTTGAAATTCTTTTCTGGGATTTCATATCAGATAATGCTAATGATCTGGGAGTGTGTTGTATCTATAATGGAGAATACTTAATTTAATCATAAAGATACTGCACTTACTCTAAATATATGCTCCACCATAGTCTCCATAGCATTGCCTACCTAATTATGAATGTAGGTAGCATGTTGACAAACACACACACACACACACACACACACACCTTCAGCACATGTGTGTGCTATACTGTATTAATTAAGTGGAGAGATAAATAAATAAACATGACAGAAGTGCCTCATTAAAAAATAACCACACAACATGCTCCAGACCCCATCCCACCTTTATCACCCTTTGTTTGTTTGCTTTCATATAAGTGTTTTATTTCAAGGCCTGCACAACCTTGTATGTCCAAGACTTCCACTTGAGCTCTGTCTGTTCCTTTAACCTCTACACTCCAGTCTTTCTCTCTTTTTCGCAATCTGTCTCTCCCAGGCATTTAGCTATATAGTGTCTTACAAAGCAACAGCCCTTTTCACAGGAGACATGAGTGTTTGTGGATTTGTCAAAACCTGTGACAGCGACACAGAGACTCAAACATTCAGTATTTTGGATTGTAATTTGTATTTACTAACAAATGCCAATCTCATGTTGTCCTGTTCCTACGGTCAGTATTACAGATAACTGAAGTTAAGCCCCTTTTCTATTCTCGCAAAAGCTCTTTAGTGACTAAAGTAAAATATCAAAGCAACCTCCATAAAACTAGAAAGTTGCAACTTACACAACCTTAGTAGACTGATGATTACTGTTTTTAAAGGGCACTCATTAACTTTTTGTTTGTGTCATCTTGGACTTACAGTGACACCTAATGGTGTGGATGCAGCATAATTCAAAAAAAAGTTTTCAGTTACAGATGCCATTGTAGAAATTCTCTATCAATTCACAAATCACAATCAGCCATTATTAATTTAATCCAAGAGTGAAAGTATTTCCAAGATTAAGTAAGTAGTATTCAGCTGGCATTCAAATGGCAGCCCCTATGAGGGCACCCCTGCCCCATGTAGAATAAAACAACTTTTATTAGGTTACTAGAGCCCTCATCTCATGTGAGTGGTCATGATTTTATCCAAATGTTTCAAAATTACAATTAATTTCTTTAGGAGTAATTTGTTTGTTTTTTGTTTTTAATGTGGAAAAAAATACTGAGTGCTCCTTTAAGTGTTTGATCTTTTGAACATTTGATTTGAACAGCAGATTAGATAAAGAACTCAATAACAAGCATTACAATTTTGCATTAAAAAAGATTGGTCTCTTGTGTGAGAAAGCATGTATGTATATAAAGGAGAGTGTTAATATACTTAATTGTAATGAATCATGTGTGCGATCTACATGTCTGCCAAATGCACAATAATGAGCTGCTGTCATATATAGTGCAAAAGGCATTGAGTCAGATATTTCGAAAGATAAATAAGGCAGGCGACAAAAGAGGCTATGGCTATGCGTTTGCATGTGTGTGCGTATACTGTACTACAGATGTCCATTAAAAGATCTTTCTTAAAGTCGCCAAAGTGGAGAGCAGAAACTCCCCACTGAGAAAAGATAAAACTATAATTAACATCCACAAAATGAAGAAAACAATAAAAATAAAGCAATGGTTCATTTTGAGACCTCCACCTGAGCAATTAAGTGCGTATTTGCTGCAAATGCATACCCACAGAGATGCACCAACCGTGTAGTAGGGACTTTGACCATTATCACTTCATGTTTGTGTTTGTGTAGATGTGTGATTTCTGGAGATATGCAGTGAACCTGCTAAGAGGTAAATCCGCCGCAAACCTGCCGATGGTGTCCTCCTGCCGCATACAAAAAAATTTAAAAAATTAAAAATTTGCTTCTCCGCCTCAACCAAGAGTGGGCCCAGCTCTCAGCCCCAGTGCCTAGCACCCCGCAGGATGCGCACGCCTCCTATCTCACGGACCCCTTCGAGGACCCAGAAGGGAAAGGTATTTTTTGCACATTTTTCAATAATAAAGCAATTTCCTCTTTCTGGGTCACCTGGCCCACAAATGCCTTTCTCACGGCACTCTGCCGCCACACCTCAACAGTCCCAGCCTGCTGGACGTGGACCCTCCGCCCTCAGCCCCGGCCGGTTATGAAGAGTCCAGAGGACGCCTCTACCGGACACCTCCTCAGTCACTAACCCGCCCCCTGCCAGGTGTGCGGAGCAAGGTAAGTGCTTCGGGTGTTTTCTCAGCACCAGGGCCTCGGAACGCTCCTTTGCCTCCCGACGCCGCGCTGGATATGTCAAAAATAGTCATCCCCTTAGTGTCCCTAGCACGGAGCTTGGATAAGTGTCTTTCACTTCCCAATCTGTCACGCTGGCTGGCCAGTATCATACGATTCGGTTCCGCAATTCAATTTGCCAGGCCTCCGCCCCCCCTTCGCGGGCGTCCGCTTTACCGCAGTGCATGGTGAATATGCCAAATTCCTGCATGTGGAAATCGTTTCTTACTCAAAGACGCGATAGAGCCTGTACCTCCAACAGAGATGAAAAAGGGTCCCTACAGCCCTTTCTTCATCGTACCCAAGAAAGGCGGCGACTTACGACCATTCTTGAACTTGTGAGTTTTAAACCGGGCCTTGCACAAACTCCCGTTCAAAATGCTCATGCAAGACACATCCTAACTTGCGTCTGGCATCTAGATTAGTTTGCAGCGGCAGACCTGAAGGATGCGTACTTCCACGTCTCAATCGTACCTCGACATCGACCCTCTCTACGGCTCGCGTTCGACGGCCAGGCATATCAGTACAAGGTCCCCCCCTTCGGCATGTCCCTGTCCCTCTCTATGAAGGTCGCGGGGGCAGCCCTTACTTCGGGAAGCAGGCGTTCGCATACTAAACTACCTCGACGACTGGCTCATTCTGGCCCACTCCCGAGAGTTACTGTGCGTCCACAGGAACCAGGTGTTCAGGCACCTCAGCCGTTTAGGGCCTCAGGTCAACCGGGAAACCGGGGGCCCCGCTGCGCTGGCACATCGATTGCCTAGAGTTGCTGATTGTATTCTTTGCCCTGCGGAGGTTTTGCCCGTTAGTTCAGGACAAACACGTCTTGGTCAGGTCAGACAGCACCACCGCTGTAGCGTATGCTCCCACCACATGTCACAACTCGCCCATCATCTCCTCCTTTGGAGCCAGCAGCAACTCAGGTCGATTTAAACTGGAGGTTAAATCCAGCGACTCAAGTCGCTGTGTGCCACTCACATCCCTGTCAATGACAACACTTGCCCAGTGGAGAGTGGAGGCTTCACCCCCAGTCGGTCCAGCTGATTTGGGAATGATTCGGCAGGGCTCAGGTAGACCTATTTGCCTCCGAGAGACCTCCCACTGCCCGCTCTGGTATGTCCGAACAGAGGCTCCCCTCGGGGCAGACGCACTGGCACACAGCTGGCCCTTGGGGCTGCGCAAGTATGCATTTCCCCCAGTGAGCCTTCTTGCACAGGTGTTGTGCAAGGTCAGGGAGGACGAGGAACAAGTCACCCTAGTGGCTCCCTACTGGCCCACACGGGCCTGGTTCTCGGACCTCGTACTCCTCACGACAGCCCCTCTCTGTCAAATTCCCCTGAGGAAAGACCTTCTTTCTCAGGGATGGGGCACGCTCTGGCATCCGCACCCAGACCTCTGGAACCTCCACGTCTGGCCCCTGGATGGGACGTGGAAGATCTAGGTCTACCACCTGCCGTCGTAGACACGATCAACTAAGCCAGAGCCCCCTCTACCAAGCAACTTTACGCCCTGAAGTGCCGCTTGTTCACAGATTGGTGTACTTCCCGGGCTGAAGACCCACAGAGGTGCACAGTTAGTCAGCAACACCTAACACCCTTGCGAAATTTTACAATCTCAGGGGATTCAGAAAAATCCTGAATGAACTAGACGTATTTCCCTGCATATATATATACCCGTATGTCCGGGGGCGGGGTATGCAAATACTGTCTGCCATCTTCTCATTGGCCTTTTTTCATAGTTCAGAGGCATATTTGGCGCTCAAGAGAGACCCCTAGTGTCGTTTCTTCGACACAAAGCCTCATTCCCTCCATCAGGGAATGGAGGTTACATACGTAACTTAGACGTTTTTTGTTTTTTTTTTAAACTGAAATGTGTAAATCTTTATATTATTTTTGAGTGCATTTCATTTTAATACATATTATATCAAATTAAATTGTCATGAATAAAACTTTAAATATTTAGGTTTTTCTTCATTTTATTTAGTTAAAGATTACTCAATACATTTTGATGGATTTTTGCTATGAAATTCTTATATATTTATTTGTTATTTTTTTAGTTTGCAAAGATACTTATACTCACTATTTGCTAACCCTAACCGTACTCCAAAAAGAAAACCTTTTGCATTTTAGGAACAAAAAAGCAGTAGTTACTATATGTAGGCATATGTGGCACGGTGGAGGGCGGGACCAGGTGTGCGTAATCACGCCCCGGTCCCGCCCTCCACCGTGCCACAATGTATTAATCTTTTTTTTTTTTTTTTTTCAATAGAGGATGTCCTGAATGTCTCCAAAGGGAGGTTCTGTCCAATTTAGCTCACTTTGCAGGGGCGGTTCTAGACCATTTTGACTGGATCTTTGTGGTTGTGCTTGTAGAGAAGCAACTGTATTATACCTTAAATGTCCCCTGTACACAAATAAAAAATCATTTACTGTTTTATTTAAACTCCCCTTTTCTCCCCAATTTGGAATGCCCAATTCCCAATGTGCTCTAAGTCCTCATGGTGGCGTAGTGACTCACTGTTAATCCATTCATCTTATCATGTGGATTGTTGAGCGCGTTACCACAGAGACAGAGCGTGTGTGGAGGCTTCACGCTATTCTCCGCGTCATCCATGCACAACTCACCACACACCCCACCGAGAGCAAGAACCACATTTTAGCGACCACGAGGAGGTTACCCAGGTGACTCTACCCTCCCTAACAACCGGGCCAATTTGGATGCTTAGGAGACCTGGCTGGAGTCACTCAGCACACCCTGGATTCATACTCGTGACTCCAGGGGTGGAATACTCGCTGAGCTACCCAGGCCTCCGATTGGCTGTTTTAAAATTTGGGACATGCAGTTTCTTATAGACAACCAAAGATTCACCAAATTTGAAAAGTTTTAACATTTCATTTTAAAATATATAAACAAACAGACTCATGACGAATGTTTCAATTAGTCAGTACACCCTAACAATATGGATTAACCGACAAACTTCTTTAGAAGTTTAGACTGAATAATGCAGTAAAATGATTGGGTAAAATGAATGATAGGCTACATTAAGATGTTAGGCTAGAATTTATTCAGTGGGCTATAATCAGAATGTGCATGTCTTGTCAATGGTCACTATTTCCTTTAAGAATATTTTAAGAATTTTTGAGCACATTTCTAAATTTGCTAGTTCACGTCAAGTTTAACAAGTGAATTTTTAAATGCATGTATCTATCTCAATTACTGAGTTTAAAATGTTGCATGTATCATAATTGTAAGTGACCAATAAGATTTGTGTGTTTTTTTAATCATTATTACTGTATGTCTATCAGTGTATATGCCCGTATTGAGCATGCTTGGTGTGCGCCTCTTGTTGTTAATTTTAAGCTCAATTCTCCGTTATTGAGCACGTGTCCCTTCCCTGTGGTTGGTGTGCTGCGCATTAATTTTCATAAAGAGGACTTTGTATATATTATCTACCCTGTAATCCATTTACAATCTTGCATTTCATTTGCAAGAGAAGCATCTGGATCAACTCTGAAGCTTTGTTCTCTCTCTCCTGGTTAGTTGCGCGTTAGCTTTTTATTCTTGCGCCTGTATCCAACAGTACCAATATTAATCTGTATTATTAGTTTGAAGTGTGTTGATCTGGTGAGCTTAGTGTATAAGAACCTTAAGGCATTTATTTGGGCTTTAGTGGGGTGGTTTATAAGGGTTCCAATTTTAATAATAATAAATAATAATAGAAAATAATAAATTATAAATTTGCATGTGCAATAGATGCAGATCTAATGTTGAAGTTCGACCTTATCTCCAGATGTTGTTGGCTCGTTATTTGTTTGACATTTGGTTTCTCTTACCCACACCCTCTGGAGCCGACAATTTTACAATGATATTGTTAGAACAATTAGGTTAAAGAATATATGACTATATCATACAGGCATACAACAATGAACTGAACTGGTCAATGCTTGTTGTAGCTGGAGTATTATGCCTAAAAATGCTCATATGGGCTTTCATTAACTGGCGCTTGTAAGAGACTATCTAAAAATTCCACCATCAGCACTAAAACATCAGAGAAGTCCAAGTATTCATTCATTAAATAATCCAATGTGTAAGTTATGCATACAATTGAAAATTTTTAGAATGTGTAAATGTTTTAGTTTTTTTAATAAGTGTTTAAGACAGAACATGCAAGGCAGTTGCATTGAACACTTGTGACGTTTTAGCACAGTGTGTGGACTTTTTAATAAATATTTAACTTAAATTAAACTTTCTCCCACTAAATATTATCATGCCGTCATAATACATTGACGCTTTGTTTAAATATAATTAGTTTGGTCTATTTATTATGATGTGGTGTCATTGAACTCTCAGTAGGATGGAAAATGAGAATACCACCCTTCCCATTATACCACTCCAATTTATGGGGCCCACAATAGGCCAGGCATATTGACATGGGGGCATAGAACTGCCTCTGTCATTTTGGGGGACAATTGTGTCCCCAAATTGTAGATAAGTACACACACAAACATAATCACCTTCATCTTAGTTCAAACACCTTCAAATAACACACAGTTTCCATGGAGTGCATACGTACATACAAACACACAAGACAAAAAGTGTTGTTTTAACGATCCAGATTTCTTCATATGCTGTACACGCATTCACATACACACACCTCAGAACTAAGCCTTGGTATCAATACATATCCCCAGTTCATTAAACAATGACGTGTGTCAGAGGAACAGTTCATTTGCAGCAAATGTCATTCTCTAGTGGCTAGTTTATTAGTCAACACACACACACACATACAGTGAGCTGACAAGTAGCTCAATAAGAATAAAAGAAAATCTCAAATGCCATCAGGTGCTGCTGTACAACTTCAATAAGCCAATCGAGAGACAAGGGGAAAGGCGAGAGAGTGGGGTGGATGGGCGGAAAAAAAAGAGCTAGGAGAAAATGGAGAGGAGAAAGCGATTTGAGGAGGAGGAGGGGGAGGAGGGGTGAGGGCATGAGAGTGGTGGAGAGAATATTAAAAAGGAAGGAAGTGGTTCATATCAAATCATTTGGAATGGCAATAAATGGGAGAATCAAACATCCACCACTCCTTTTACCTTGATGATTCAGATAGGTTGCTAATTATTTCTTTGTTCTTGATCATTTTTGCCAAATTTAGCAAATTTTGAATTGTTAAAGTCTGTTTCCTTTTCACTTTGGTAGCACACATTATCGATAATATCCTGATCTAAACAGAAAAAATAAATAAATAAATAATGATAATAATAAAATTGTCTACAAATTGTAAATTTTTCTCATGTCTGGACAGAGGGTGAAGGCCCTCCGGAGCAGGTAATATCGAAGGGTGAGGACCGCCCATTTGATGGCCAGCCAGGCACCCTTTTTCTCAATCGTACTGTACTTCCTCTCCCACACCGAGAGCTTCCAACTGATGTACAGCATGGGGCGCTCCTCCCCCTCCTCTACCTGGGATAATACAGCCCCCAACCCATTGTCAGATGTGTCTGTGTGCAACAAAAAAGGGAGAGAGAAGTTAGGGGAATGCAAGAGCGGCCCACCGCAAAGTGCTGCTTTCCCCTGCATGAACGCCTGCTGACACGACTCTGTCCACTGCACCGGATCTGGTGCCCCTTTTTCCGTGAGATCAGTCAGCCGGCTAGTCACAGTCAAATAATTAGGCACAAATCTATAGGTCTGCAGGAGTTTATGATTATACATACAAATTGTAATAATAAAAAATAATTTCTAGATATTGATTTCTAGACAACTTTCTAGATAGACTTGGTTTAGATTGAAATTAATACCTATACTGGCTAAGAAGTATTTTGCAGTTTTCTTATTTTATACTATTATTTGTCATGCCCACATCAGTCTCCACTCCTTTTCCTGCTCCAACGCCACTGAGTACAGATTACCTACACCTGTCATCCATTACTGAACTCATCAAGAACTCTATATTTACTCACCCCTTCATTCAGTTCATTGTCAAGTCTCATCTAGACCAAACAGATGTTTCATACGTCCTTCTTGCCTCCTGAATTACCATCTCCAGTTATTTGCTTGTGGTGGTCTTGATCTTTGATTATTTCTCCTCGTTTGTTTGAACTTGATTTGTTTTGTGTTTCATTAAACTCCCAGCATCTGGTTTCAGTCATCTCCTCTGGACCTCTTCTTCACTGACAATGTTAATGAAGGGGCACAAATCGCAATTTGCTATTTTCCTGAGAAATAAGTCTTTGCGCTAAAACACATATATTCTCGGTGCAAAGTTTTAACTCAGGTCCTGTATTTGTAGATTAAGGATTAAAGAGCTGTCAATCACTCTTAAAACTAGCCATGATTTGTGTGTCAGTAGATCAATATGATGATTATTATTATTATGAATAATAATTTGTTTATTTTGTATAGAGCCAATCCAAAGCTCAAGGATGAAAATATCAAAACTTCATGGCCATGCTAAATAACTTTTGCGCATATGACGTATAGCATAGCGCTCTGAAAAAAGGGCCTTAATGTAATTCTGTTGTGCAGTATAAACAGAAAGCTCTCACTCAAAAAAGATTGGATCAGTCACTTTCGAAGTTATTTGACAGTGTAAAAATAAAGAAAACACAGAAAATGTAAAAACCTAGTTTATTTTGCTATTGTAATTAATATTTTTGTATTTATTATTAGATTAATACATCTATTGACAATCAGTGTCTTTAATTAATTTGCAATGCATTGCTGTAACAATAAGCCATTCCAAAAATGTGTTAAAGTACTATGTTTAAGACTATGTAGTGTGCTGTGCTTAAAAACAACCACAGTAGCCGTGGTAACCATTTAATTATAGTATAATCACTGTAAAAATCAAGGTAAAAAAAAAAAAAAATCATATTTGAGAGTGGTTTATCTTTATTAAAAGCTGTTTTACTTTCAAGCAGTCAAGTAGAAATATCTGCAGACTTGGTGAACCAATATTATTCCATAAAATGTATACAATATTTCCATATAATATAATACAGCTGAATGACTCAAATGCATTACATATGACAGAGAGATGGCAAATACACCCTCAGTATTTAGGTTTTACTTGTTAAGAATAAAAAAGGAAAGGAACAGATAGAGAGAAAGAGATGAGAGCAAATATGAATAACATCAGGTCTGAAACAGCCAACAGTGCATACCAGAGATTCATAACACACTACTATAAGTCTGAAAATCTGCACAAAGAACATGCCCTTTTTGATCAAATGAGAACAGTGTGCACACATAAATGAGCTGTACAAGAAATATGATTTCAAAATTGGTTGAGGGAAAACAAATCCAACTTAATGTGTATGTGACAGGTATCTTGCTCTTTTATTTAAGAAGGAAGCAGGAGATGGGTAAACAATCCACGTAGTCTTTTATTGACAGCACTTTTCAGTATAACACAAAGTATTGGATTTCAGCACAACATGCACCCACAACACGAACTCGGCTGTGTGCGCCTCCCTTTCTCCCCTCTGGCAGTCTGGGCACCCTTTTTATCCCTCTCCAACTCTCACTGAAACACAGAACAACTGTGATTTCCCACAGGTTTCAATTCTTACCATTCTCCTTCTACTGGCCTCGCTCTCCACAGACAACGCTCGGCCACACCCACATCACCACAGTGTAACATATTAGGCAACCAGGAGCCTGGTTTCAACATCGCCATTTTACTACAATTAGCAAGTAAAGGTGATTGCAAGTTTCTTGATGCACTTTATATAACATGCTGTGAGATCTGAATAGTAACACAGATGCACACACAAGAACTGAAAATGCAAATAGATACATGAACATAAAAATACATACAAATATAATGCAGACACTAGAATTACACACAAAAAAATGGCATACATTTAGGCTTGTCTGTGGGGGAAGAGGATCAGAGCATGACTGAAAGCTTGTGTACGTTTCTGCGGTTTCACGTTTCCACACCTGACAGATGACTGACAGCCACAGCCAGTGGATTCTGCTCTCTTTGTATTCAAAGAGCGAGCAAGCAAGTGAGTGAGAGAGAGAGAGAGAGAGAGAGAGAGAGAGAGAGAAAGAGGGAGAGAGGTAAACGTTTGGATCACAGTCTACCTCCTACCCATTTGACACACACACAACACACATAACATTTTTCAAATTCAGTTTATTTAACAAAAAATACTATATACATATAGTGACGACAGAAGTCTGAGACAACTACAGAATATAATATATAAAGAGAGAGAAAATGCAGTATATAAAATTTTTCATTAAGAATTATTTTATCAGCATAACAATTTGAGTGTAAGGTCTATCTATCTGTCTGTACACTTCCAGAGTGAGGAAAAAGGCTGGAAAAATCACTCTGGACCCCACTCACCCTGCCCACTAACATTTTGAACTGTTGCCTTCTGGCCGGCGCTTCAGAGCTCTGAGCATCAGAACCGTCAGACACAGGAACAGTTTTTTTCCCTCAGGCTATCCATCTCATGAACAGTTAAAAATTGCCCCATTGAGCAACAATTATGTGCAATTCACAGTCTAGTCTTTTTTATATTTATCCAACACATCTACCTCTTCTGCGATTTCTGCCATTTCATTACTCAGGGAAAATAAATAAAAATAAAATTGCACTGTACATAACAGATTTGTATTATACACTGTACATAACAGATAACATATTTGTATTAGAATTTCCCTATGTATGTGTATGTGTGTGTGTCTGTGTGTGTATGTACGCATGTGTATAATAATTTTTTATTATGTTTTATTATTATTTATGTCTTGCTGCAGTTTTTGTATTGTGCACTGGAAGCTCCTGTCACCGAGACAAATTCCTTGTATGTGTAAGCATACTTGGCAATAAAGCTGATTCTGATAGTGTCAACAAGCAGAATTACAAAAATAATGATTGTTTTGATAAAGGTTTCCTGAACACTCAAAACAGATAGAGTTGTATAAATATTGGTTGAGCCAAGGTTGATGTTTTGGGACTAGTAAGGGTGATCAAACAGAACAATATTTACAAGCAACACAGAGACACAGTTTTTAAACTTTTTCAGGGAAATCAACCAACATATGACTTACTTACAGTTGTCTCTGCATATTAAACTGGGATAGGAGAAATTATTTTTAACACTGAAGTATTTTAAAAGCATACACCTCCGCTTCAAAGAGAGTGCTTAGTTAGACAGCTATTTGTCATCCTGATGAGGGAGAGACACCCAGCACTGTCAGTAGCCTTTGACTCATCGCACAGGAAGTGAGGGTGTCATGTTTTTCAGATGGGTGGAAGAGCTGGTTGCTCACTGAAATGTAGTCTAGATATGCTTTTTGTGTGTGTGTTTGGGTGTGGGGGTGGGGGTGGGGGGGGTAGATTTGTGTTATAATTTAAAAGAGGTGACTCAAGCTATCTCAAAGCCATTCATTTGATTAATCAAACCTAGCCAAGCACATCCACTGGGGAATTGAGTTAAAGTTTAATGAGTTCAATCATGATCAAACTGTCCATATGAATTATAATGTTCCAATAATAATTTCCAAATTTTCACCTCCCTTGTGACTGGAACACAATTTCCCTCAAGCCCAGCACCCAGCTCCATCTCAGATCTCTCATCCAACTCACGACCCAGCTTCATACCAATTAATGGAATACATCTCACATCCGACTCCCAAACCACTGGACATACTTTATCTTCCCTTAAACCAAGCACTCGGCTTGCCCGAAAACCCTGGAACACAACCCCTCAACCCAGTACCCAGTTCCACCCCAAACCCCTGCAGTCTGATCTCACCATTAATTTGGTAACAGTAGATTGAAAGTTCTGCAGTTGAAATCAGTCTGTGCTTACTGAAATTCTAACCACTGCCTCCAGTAGCCCAAATTAGAACTGTGGTTGAACAAATGGCACATGTGAGCTCCATTTTTTGGGTAAAATGTCCACAGAGTGCTGCCCAAAGAGAGTTTTAAAGCCAGTTGATTTTAGTAGTAAATGACTTAACATAGTATCCAGGAATGCATTTTATTAACTGTACACCATCCATCCATCTTCAACCGCTTATCCGAAGTCGGGTCGCGGGGGCAGCAGCTCCAGCAGGGGGCCCCAAACTTCCCTATCCCGAGCCACATTAACCAGAGCTGACTGGGGGACCCCGAGGCGTTACCAGGCCAGTGTGGAGATGTAATCTCTCCACCTAGTCCTGGGTCTTCCCTGAGGCCTCCTCCCAGCTGGACGTGGCTGAAACACCTCCCTAGGGAGGCGCCCAGGGGGCATCCTTACCAGATGGCCAAACCACCTCAACTGACTCCTTTCGACGCAAAGGAGCAGCGGCTCTACTCCAAGCTCCTCACGGATGACTGAGCTCCTCACCCTATCTCTAAGGGAGAAGCCCGCCACCCGTCTGATGAAGCCCATTTCGGCCGCCTGTACTCACGACCTAGTTCTTTCGGTCATGACCCAGCCTTCATGACCATAGGTGAGGGTAGGAACAAAATTAAAATAGAGAAAGCCTTCCGGCTCAGCTCTCTTTTCATGACAATGGTGCGATAGAGTGAGTGCAATACCGCCCCCACTGCCCCGATTCTCCAGCCAACCTCCCGCTCCATTGTCCCCTCACTCGTGAACTTGGGGCAATACCTCCTTCCCTTCCCAATACCATCCCACCCGCTTCACACTCGACTGCCAAGCAATCCAGTGAGAGCTGAAGTTCACAGACCGATGATGATATGAAGACTACATCATCTGCAAAAAGCAGCGATGAGATCCCCAGCCCACCGAACCGCACACCTTCCCCACCCCGACTACGCCTTGATATTCTGTCCATGAATATCACAAACAGGATTGGTGACAAAGAGCAGCCTTGGCAGAGACCAACCCCCACATGGAACGAACACGACTTCGTGCCAAGGACCCGGACATAGCTCTTGCTTTGGATGTACAGGGATTGGATCGCCCTAAGAAGGGAGCCCCCCACCCCGTACTCCCGCAGCACCTCCCACAATCTCTCCCGGGGGAACCGATCATACGCCTTCTCCAGATCCACAAAACACATGTAGACTGGATGGGCATACTCCCAGGCCCCCTCCAGGATCCTTGCGAGAGTAAAGATCTGGTCCGTCGTTCCATGGCCATGATGGAACCCGCATTGTTCCTCTTCAATCCGAGGTTCGACAATCGGCCGAACCCTCCTCTCCAGCACCTTGGAGTAAACTTTATCAGGGAGGCTGAGAAGTGTGACACACCTGTAGTTGGCACACACTCTCTGGTCCCACTTTTTGAAGAGTGGAACCACCACCCCATTCTGCCACTCCTTAGGCACTGTACCAGACTTCCACGAAATGTTGAAGAGGCCTGTCATCCACGACACCCCCTCCACATCCAAAGCTTTCAGCATTTCTGGTCGGATCTCATCATCCCCAGGGCTTTGCCACTGCGGAGTTGTTTGACTACCTCAGTGACCTCCCCCAGGGAAATAGAATCTGATCCCCCATCAGCCTCCGGCTCTGCCTCTAGCATAGAGGGCATGTTGGGATTTAGGAGTTCTTCAAAGTGTTCCATCCACTGTCCAATAACCTCCTCGGTTGAGGTCAACAGCGTCCCATCTTTGCTGTATACAGCTTGGATGGTTCCCCGTTCCACCGCGGCTTCGGCAATGGAAGCTTTGAACATTGCCCACTCCGGTTCAATGTCCCCAGCCTCCGCAGGGATGCCTGAAAAGCTCCGCCAGAGGTGTGAGTTGAAGATCTCGCAGACAGGGATCTCCTCCAAACATTCCCAGTTCACCTGCACTACTCGCTTGGGCTTCCCAGGTCTGTCCAGAGTCTTTCCCCACCCCCTGACCCAACTCACTACCAGATGGTGATCGGTTGACAGCTCTGCCCCTCTCTTCACCCGAGTGTCCAAAACATATGGCCTCAGATCCGACGACACGATTACAAAATCGATCATCGACCTTTGGTGCTCTGGTACCACGTACAATTATGAGCATCCTTATATTCGAACATGGTGTTTGTTATAGATAATCCATGACTAACACAGAAGTCTAATAACAAACATCCACTCGGGTTCAGATCGGGGAGGCCGTTCCTCCCAATCACGCCTTTCCAGGTGTCCCTGTCATTTCCCACGTGCGCATTGAAGTCACTGTACACCCTAAACCAAATACCAACACTAAAACTGACTGTAAGTGAAGTAAAACTGTAATCTTGGAGGAAAAATGCAACTTCTAAATCACCCTCACCATTGCTTATGTGAACACTATTATTTCCTGGTTTTCATGAGATCAGAACACCCCAAACTCTGGAACACACCCTATTGTAAATCACAAGCCCCAAAGTCTTAGTCCTCCCTGAAGGAGCACATGACGCACTCTTGAAGGGCTTTTACATGAAAATTTAACAAGTGTGAAATTAGAAAAGTTAGCAAATAATAAAAGCAACGTTAAAGGGAAGCAGGCCCACTCTTGCACGCCAAGAACGTTGTAATTGAAAACGCTCCATTCTGTCAGGAAAATAATATTGTACAGGACCAACAGAGGGGAAGAGCTCTGTAATACCACTAGTATGTAATTAAAGCAGGCACTGATGAAATAGATGCTCTTATTTTGTGCTTGTCTTGAAAACATTTGTCCTGGTTCTTCAGTTGCACCTACCCACATGTCTCCATAACCTTCCACAGCCCTGAGTAATTGAATGTTCAGTGTCCCAAGACTGTATCACCATCTGGTTTGAATATGTCTTTATACAGAAACAGATTTGGTGTGCAAAGCTCATAGTCAGAACAGCTTTGATTCTCTTCATGCCAGATCCTACCCCCATCATATTTCTACCCGCCTTGGCCCCAAAGGTAAGGATACATTTTTGTAGACAAAAAGCCCTCTACAACGGTATAAAGTGTCTTAATTTGCATATATAAATGGTATTACATTTGATAGGTTAGTGACAGACTGCTAACCTCAAGCTACAGTAACTAATATATATATATATATATATATATATATATATATATAT